>JAQPPZ010016873.1:1200000-1608272 GCA_028583015.1 Wollemia nobilis | reverse complement strand
TGATTTGGTGTAATTCAAAATAGGTTATTGCTGCCCACACTAGGATTGTTAGACCTAGAAACTTATTTGTGGCATTACTATATAAATAATAATATTGACTGTTCCCTCTTGTAGCAATGGAGTGATGGGAGAAATAGAAAGGCTAACTGTTTAATCTTGTCTTTGCTCAGAGAAATCATGTGAAGTTGGAGAAGTACAGAGAAATTATGGGTTGAAATTAACACATTTACCGACAAGGATACTATCCATGGTAAGGGGATGAGACCTAGGTAGCATACTCCACCAACCTTTCATTTTTTAATAATCCAATCCAATTGATTAGTCCAAAAATACTTAGCAGAAAAACATTGTATCCTAAACTTTTGAATGCAGCTTAGGAAGCTCTGGAACACTTCCTCTTCCTAAAGCAGTTGATCCTTAACCTCTTCCTGACCAATATGCAGACTCGAATAGCTCCTCTACCTTGAGGAACTATGGCATCTGGGTGGCTGCAAGATGGGCATAGTTTATAGGAGCAACAACAGATATTGTTGTGGTGCTTCTTCGATACACACGAGAAAGTGCATGGACAAGAAGTTGTAGGTCATATACAAAGAACCCGTTTCCATCAAGTGACGCATGGTAATGAGTAGGCCTATATGTTCCTATTGGCCCATTCTAAGGATAGAGAAAAGAATCATAATTTCTTGGATGACATGTTTGTGTATCCACTATTGTTCCTGGTTGCACATTGTTTGGCTGGACGTTGCCATTTGGATTACTCTGGGAGAGCTTTGTGTGATGATTCTTCTGAGCAATAATCAAGGTAATTTTGGATTTATAGCCCTCCCCAAGATAATCACATGCCTTTAATATAGCCTCTGTCTCAACATTTAGGACCTGGTCAGATTGAGATTCGCTAACTCCATCTCTGAATTTAATATAGCCTCTATCTCAACATTCAATACCTAGTCAGATTGATATTCACTTACTCCATCTTTGAAGATGATTATGTGTCTTGGCTTTACCTCTCCTTGTGCAGCCAGGCAGGTTTTATGAAAATCTAGCAACAACTCTCTAATCATACCATTATCCTGACCAGAGCCTCTATCATCCCAACCTTTCATGATTGAGTTCTCACTGAGGCTCTATACCTCAAAATCAAAGGTTATTCCCTTGGAGATACCACATCAGCAATTTATGGAGAATCACCATGTCTAGGATCATTATTCATTCATGCCTCCAACTCTTTCACTCTCGTCTGATTTTCGACAACCATCTGATTTTGGACAACCGTCTGATTTTAGACAACCGTCTAATTTTTTAATGATTATTGCCCCTTTCTGATGAGGGGTTGTGAAACCTAACAATAATTTGGTATGATTGAAAGTAAGGTCACCCTTGATTCTTGGTTTTTTTTATGAAATATTTCCACACGCATTCTGAAGCATTCTGAACCAAGTCATATTAGACCCATGTTTCTCATTTTTTATTATGTCAACCATACTGTACCATGCTCTGACTTCATCGAGAGACTTAAAGCTCTTTTTCATTGCAGTTCCATCCTCGTGAAGAGAATTTCTAAATAGGACCACCCACAATCACCCTCCCACATGATGTTTTCCATAGCAATGCGTTGTACCAATACCCATGAAAACAATTATAAACAGAGTATTTTGGAGGGTATTCCCTACTATAGGTCTGGGCTTAAAAACTAGTTCATCCCTTCCCTTTCAACCAGTAGTTCCAGTGGTGGTATTGGTAAGGTTGGCCTTTGAACTTGATACTATGGATGGATGTTTCCCTTGAATGGTAAAATAATTTGATGCCAGTCAATTTCCCCTATCCATATATCTATCTATCCATCCAATAGAACTTGGTGGATTGATTAGTGGTAAACTTTGATCCAGTGGTAAGTATTGGCTCTTGTTTTTTTTGCTAGTGATATCTATGCCTTTTAGCTCCCCCCTTCGATCTATTACTAGGTGATAATAAAATAAGAAATCAAAATCTTCCTCTCCTTCTCTATTTTCAAAATCAAAATATTTCGGAGAGAAATCTAGAAATGAGAGAAAAGAGAAAAGGAGAGATATCCAACCTTTCTTGGTTTTCCCTTCAAGGAGAGAGAGAAAACCCGGTTCTTGGTTTTGCCTTCGAGGGTATTCCCGGTTTTCTATTCTCTATCTCGAGAAAGGAAAGGAATGTAGCTCGATAAAGGAAAGGAATGCAGTATATTTATTTTTGGTAAAGCGAAAGAGAAATACTAAATTCCTCTTTGTTTTAAAGGGGTTTAAAAATAGAGAGCTTTAATGAGAGGAGCCAGAGTTTTTGAATTTCATTTAAACATTTGACTTGCTCAAAAGAATAAAATGGATGGAGGGTAAGATACATATATTTATATATGTTATAAGAGATTTATGTAGATATCTTTATTACCTTTTAAAAGAAGGGATGTATTCATAGAGAGGAAGATTTTGATTTTGAAGATAGAGAGGGTTTTCGTTCTTTGTTTTCATTCTTCATTCAGTTTTCATTTTTTATTTAGTGTTTCGGGTTTTTCTTTAAAAATAGTTCCTTTTTCATAACTCCTTTTAAAGAGTAAAGGTTTACCATATATAAAAAGATCCCTTTCTTTCTGTGTTGAATAGTCTTAAAGAGTTTCCTTTCTATCTGGTAATAATATCTATCTGTTAATTTGATATAACATATAGAAATCAAGATAGAGGGATCACCATAAGACGATCTTAGAAACATAAGACAATTTAAAGCTTTTCACTTTTCTTGGCAGTTCGATCAACTTATTTTCCTTCAACCCCGTATTTTGGTAAAAGCCCATTTTTAAGATAGAGAGGCGAGCATTTCGACAGTTGAACACTTCCACTTCTAAAGTAGTTCGTAGCTCCTAATTATATCTCAAGAGGTCGCGATTATAGATAGAGAGCTCTTTTAAGGATAGAGAGTGTTCCTCTACCTTCCTCAGGGGCTCACTAAAATACAACAACATAAGGAGGCGTGTGTATAGTTCGACCTCTGAAAAAATGGTAGTCGAGGGAGCCATAGCAAGCATTCTTGATTCCTTGTCACTCGCTCATCGAGAGGAGAGGTATTTAGGGAAATCCCTTGTCTGATCATCTACCTTTTCGATCAAGTGCAGTTCATGGGGTTTATATAATCAATTTAAAGCATCGATTCGTCATTGCAGTAACTTTAAAAGCTACTTGCTACCCCATGTTTAAAAGGGCTTTTAAAATCTGAGGGGAGGGACTCCTTGGATCTGGACCATGATCGCTATTTGGGCCCATCTATCCTTGGAAGGAAAATTTGGAGGTATGGATTTTCGTTCCTATCGTGTGTGTGTTTCAAAGTCTCGATGATGAAGCCAATCCACCGATAGCTATAGATATGGAATGGAGCTCTAATTAGAAGCGTGAACAGGATTTTGATATCGATGGCATGGATAAGGGCACCTATTTTCATGAATGAATCCGAAAGGCTTGAGGGGCGATCGAAAGGATCCAAGCTTAACCAACCCAAATAACCCTTTTGACCGTTGCACCCTGGGTCAATGAGGAATTCCTTATTTTCCAAGTGAATAATAAATACCACCGACCCCCCCGATCAACTCAGTGAATGGGATCTCAAGTTTTCCCCCAAGGCAAGCAATCTAGAGAAAGAGGAATAACTCCTCCACTTTATTTTTAAGCGAAAGAAGCAGTCAAAACCCATGGGGTCAGCTTATATACGAAATTATGGTTGAGCACATTCATGCACTCAGAATTTCGTATATAACAGACCTCGACTTGAGCCTCGACTGCTTCGAATTTGAAGTCGATAAAGGGCCCCTTTTTAAGAGCTCTCAAGTTTTCTCAAAGAATAAAAATGTGGCACCTTTAATTTAAAATCTCTACTTGCTTCCCCTCTTTAAATAGAGAGAGAGGATGAAATGCTCTTAAAATAGTCGTGCCGCGAGTGTAGCACTCAAAATAAAAGGGAGCTCTCTATCTATAATCTTGAGAGGGAGAGAAAAAATGACCATAGAGGCTCTTAAATAAGCTCTATTTTAAAGGCAAAAAACCTTCCTTCTTCGACTTCAAAATGATACTCGTCAAAAGCTCTTCAAGCTCTTTTTCCACTGTGAATGAGAATCTAGATTTTCTTTTAAGAGAGGGGAGGGGAATCTCATCTCTATTTTAAAGGGTAACATAAGACAACTCGCAACTACGAATCTCTCCCGTCTTCAAGGTTTGGTTCTAATCTCATCTCTATTTTAAAGGGTAACATAAGACAACTTGCAACTACGAATCTCTCCTGTCTTCAAGGTTTGGTTCTTCTAGATCAACTCGATTCTCTAGATCTATGCCCTTAAAGTAAATTTGTTTCCAACAACCCTATTGAATTGCAACCTTAAGATTGAGTTAACCTTTACCTTTACCTTTAAAATATAAGGGGGAGAGGAGAGCGATTGAATGCTTACTAGAGTGGGTTGAGTGGATTAGGGGATCAGGCAGCTACCCCTCTTGTCCCCTCTTTTCAGGCTAGAGATGGTACACAAACGTTTAATTTTGGGTGTGGAAGTGTATCGAGGGTTGGTTGCATGGTCCAATATAGATGAGGTGGCCTGACATCTACCCAATGGAGATGGATAGAGGAGAATGAATTCTCACCTACCTATCAATAGTGAACCCCTTCTACCCCAGGCCTACTATGTCTTATGATCCCTCTTGTTCCCCACCAATGCAATTTTGAAAAACAACGATCTTCCCCTCTCCTTCTTGCCCCCCTTTCAAATATGAGGGCGATCAAGTGCCCTCTATTTTAATGGTTCCAAGTGCATCACTAATCAATCTAATTCTGAAACCAAAAATCCCCTTATAAATATGAGGGTGACCTCTCTATTTTTAAAATCAAAAGGCCTCTATCTATTATTAAAGAGAGGAGGGTGAGAGTGTGCTGCTAATCACTTCCCAACCTGATTCATCGGCCATCTCTGATAGAAAATCATGTCTGGTAGCCCTAAATTCCTGGTCTATATGAACACTCATTGTTTACAAACTACCATGGTATCTGATGTTTGCCTGGCATTTCGCACCCCAATGTCAATGCAGATTCAGAATGCTTAATCACATAAAAGAACCTCAGGACCAAAACATCACATACATAAAACCTATGTGATCCTTGTATAAGGTAATTTCATCCTCATTTCCATCTCTTCCATACTCATTTCTTCAAGGAGAACAACTATATTAGGGGTTAGGAATAACAACGTAACTATTCAACGAAAACGATTCGTCCGGGATGGGCCCCCCCAATTATAGGCTAGGTGGTTTTGATATTTCTATTCCTTCCAAAAATAAACTTTGATTATGCCTATTCTAGTTCAATTGTCAACCTAACAGGGAAAAGTGGGAAGATCGGAATGACTTCAATTCCACTTTGATCGGAGCCTCTCTGTTTTAAATAAGGATCGGGAGCTCCACTCAGCCTTTGTAAAACAGAGGGGCGGTGCGAGCTCTTTTTGCTAAAGAAAAGGAGACAAATGAATGAAGAATTGGAAGGGGGGTAGGGTTATTACAGATGTAATAATAGTAATAATGCATGCATGTTTGATTGGTCGAGTTCTTACTTAAGCTATCTCCAGCATGCATCGTTTTTCCATACGGAGACTAGCAATTTATGTTTCCCAATGAATTGTTAAACCATGCATAAGATCACTCAAGGGAGAATGAATTTATGCTATTTTTTTAGAAATAATTCTATAAAGATCAATCCCATATTCTATCAAAAATTCCATCCATTCGTTAGCCTATCCATCGACCGATTAGTGTTACTATGAATCGAATGAACCTTTTCAAATCAAATTAGCCAAGTTGTAGGAAACGAAAGATGCATGACGAAATTCAAAAAGCTAGCACACACCTCTATTTTAAAAGGGCCAAAAAAGGTTTAGGTGCGACATTCAAAATCGCGATGATGGATCAAAGTCCCACCACTACTTAGATAAAATATCAGATTCTTAAAAGCTTTCGCTACAATTATTCAACAAAGTTAAAAGCTCTACCTGCTTCCCCTCTTTAAATAGAGAGAGAGGATGAAATGCTCTTAAAATAGCCATGTCGCGAGCACGGCGTTCAAAATAAAAGGTAGCTCTCTATCTATAATCTCAAGAGGGAGAGAAAAAGTGACCATAGAGGCTCTTAAATAAGCTCTCTTTTAAAGGCGAAAAACCTTCCTTCTTCGACTTCAAAATGATACTCGAAAAAAGCTCTTCAAGCTCTTAAATTATTCAACAAAGTTAAATTATTTTGGGTTATCCTATTTAGGAATCAAGGCCAAGAATATTGTATTGATAGACCTGAGTACCTACCTAGAAGTCCTTGATTCCTCAACCAACTTTAAAATATCTTCTTCTAACAACTCATAAAAACCCACATAAAAGTCAATGGTCCAACCATATGGTCCTAGACTCTTCCCTTTTTGAAATGATTTAACTATTATTTGTAGCTTACCCTTAGTGTCTTCTATCATCAAAGTCTCTTTAACTTTGTTATTGACCATATTAGATAGATAAAGTGCTAGCTTAATGATTCCTTCAGTATATGCTCTATTGGGTTCTTGATAAATTTTCTTAAAGTGGGATACTCCTAATCCTATTATTTCTTGAGACCTTCTCATATTTCTTCCATCCTTCGCTTTCATCTCTCATATTGTATTTATAAATTTTCTTTGTTTTGCATACTTTTAAAATAATTTTGTATTTGCATCCTCTTGTTCCATCCCATTCTAACAATTTTCTCTTTACATATTTCCATTCTAACAATTTTCTCTTCTTTTTTTCCAACTCGTTTACTTGTAAATTCTCTTTGTTTGAAAAAACATCATTACCTTTGTGACTATATAAATAATTTAATTTAGATTCTATGTCCACTATCTTTGCCTCTATTCCCAATATTTACCTTTGGCCCATGAGATTGTAGTAGATTTGATTCTCAAATTTTTAGAAAATTGAAACATGTTTGTATCTTCTATTGTTAGGTCAATATGTCTCCACTCATATTTTACTATATTTATAAATTCCTAATCTTTCAACTAGATAGTATTGAACTCTAAAGATCCTATTAGTTTCTCTTGATCCTTTTCAAATTGTAAGAAAAATGGTGAATGGTCAAATACTTCACCTTGATCTATCCAAGACCTCAGTATTTTTGCTTCAACTATGAGATTTTTTGACACTAAAAATTTATCCAACCTTTTAGAAATACCTTGTCTTCTAGTCCTTTGATTCCTCCAAGTGGGAACTAATTTAATAGGTTCTACATTACACAACTCTACATTCTAGATTTTATGTAGGAGAAATTTAGCAAGGGAATACATTCTAGACTCCTCCCCCTATATTTTTGCTCTTTTAATTACAAATTTTAAGTCTCCTCCCACCACTACATTTCCTTTTCTTTAGAATTCTTATATAAATAATTCTTCCCAAAATTGCCTTATATTACCATAAGGACCATACAAATTGACTATAGAAATAAACTTACCTAGCTCCTTAGAATGTAATTTTGGAACCACACCTACCTCAATATGAACCTTATCAACTATTTGGAAGGAGAAATTCCATCCTGTTACATTTCCCCCTGACCTTCATTTTTATTCTAATCCTACAAATTTCCAATTTGGCAGGAGAGAGATAAGTATGGATATTGCTTTTTTTGCATCTAGCATAGTCTCTTGGAGTAAAATTATATCTTGCTTATGAAGTTTAAATAAAAATTTAGGGCTATTTTTTATGAGGAGCCCCAATCCCTCTAACATTTAAAGAGAAATGATCATTGATACCCTTTCCCTTGGGGTTATCTTGCTGTAAGAACCCAAACTATAGATTTTTGTTTGTCAAATAAAATTTTCTTCAAAGTTTTTTTATCTTGTGCATTTTTTAAGTAGGATTTCCTTCCTACTATAAACTCCTAAGATTGACATGTCTCAAGACCCAAGCCCCCTAATACTTGACCATACCTAATATCTCCTTTACGTTTTTCATGACTCTTAGAGTATATCTGCCATAATATGTGCTTGTCTTATGGAGATTTGGAGAACTTGGTGGGGAAGAGATCCTACTAGCATTATTTAATCCCTACTTGCTTCCTCGACCTAAAATATATCTAGCTAAAGAGGGTAAAAACTTAGAAAATTTTATACCTTTCTCCTTTATTTTTTCTAAGTCCTTGATAGCACCACTCTCTTGAAATGTTCTATCTAAATTATGGCATTTCGATCCCTCCATATAGGATCTTGGCCCATGACAAAATAATTTATCAAGTTTATCATTAATTGAACTCAAATACCCATCCCCCAAAAAATAAAATTTTAGGTTTAAGATTTTCTAGTTACCTACTAAAATGCATCCATATGCTTTGTCAATTGTAGGTGTGGTATCCCTTCCCTCATAGAAAGATACTCTATTACATTTGAAAACCAACTCTTTCTCCTTTGATTAGATATTGATGATAGTAAACATTTCTTTAAATGATTCAAGAGTCTTGAATAGGCCCTCCTATATTTGAGCATTGGTCATCGCTACCTCTAAATGTTTTTGACTAGAAGCACTTTCAACTTTATTTTGTATAGTCTCTTGCCCTCTTCTCTTTTCCATTTCACAATATGCCTTAAGATAACCTTAATGGTGATAATTACTACATCAAAAAGGCACCCCGATGTAGCTTCTATAAGAAAATCCAATTTTCTGATACAAACTCCATGGTCTTCGACAACCCTAAACTGAGATCAAGCTCCACTCAGATATGAGCTAGTATTTTATGAATACATTTAAGTTTTCCATGTCTACTCCAAGAAAAAATCCTAGGGAGTTCCCAATCTCAAGTAGCATTCTTTCATTCCAAAATTCTAGGGGTAAAGAGCATAGGTTGACCTAGATAGGAATGGTTTTAGTTTTATTAGAGCATGGATCGAACCCTAGACTCCATAATTTTAGATGCAAAACACTGAACCACCAACTCTGTATTATATTTTTATGATTCTAGCATCTTCTACCTTTTGGAAGACAAAAACCATCCAATCCTTCGTCATCACATGACATGTAGGAGTATAGCCCAAAACTTTCAACCAATTATTTTTTATCCAATCTCGTAAAGTTTTTGGTTTGATGGAGAAACCCATAAATATTCCTACCAAAGTCTTGTCCTTTAGTGATAAAACTTTCTCTAGCATTAGATACTCACCTACAACCATTTGGACTAGCTCCTTTCACAATTTTAAGCAATGTTTTTGTTTTTATTTTCCCCTTTTATGCTTAGTTTATTTATCTTCTATTTTGGTTAGACTACGCTTTAGTGTTTCCTTTGGTTTATTTGACAACACTTTGCTTTATTGATCGCCTCGCTTGTATGCCCTAGGTTTAGAGTTTAAAGTTGAATGTACTAAGAGACATGGGTCTAAGTCAAGTCCACATTCTTTGTCCCCCTTATGCCACAAATAAAAAATTTCTTCTTTAGAGGAAAAAATTAGGGCCTTTGAATATTCCTCAAGCTCTTCACTATAGTCTATTGCATGTTCTTCATGCATAATTGGCTTAGTTGTCTTGTCATTGTTAGTGATCAGTGGGCTAAGTCTACATTGGTTGAGAGTTCCTACCAAATTAATTATTAAAATTCCCATTCTCCCGTATCCTTCTTGGCTTTGTTGATCAAAATCCAATGATAAGAGACTCATTGCTTGAGTGCATGCAATTGCTATTTTTTTCTAGATCTCTATGGTCACTCTTTGCCATGCTTTTGTGATGATGATGGCCCCATCCTTGACACTATCAGTGGCCCTGCCAATACCATGTTGTCATCTAGCACTTTGTTCCTTGGCCTCACCTCCTTCCTCTCATTTATGGCTTTTAATTGAGCTATGACTTCATCCAAAGTCAATGATGGTGGTGTCTCCTAGGATGATGTTGCTTGTTGTGAAGCCAATGATGGCACCATCTACTATGATGGCCCTTTATGTTGTGATAGTGAATAATATATGTGACACTAACTTAAAATTAGCAACCAATTTAAAATTTTATTTTGAAATAACAATCACTCAACCTCTTTTTTACTAGATTCTAAAACATATTTTTTCAAGATTAAATTTATTTGTGTGGTCTACCGGTAAGGACGCCACTTGCATTATCGGTGATGTGACCCGGGTTCAACCCCCATGGTGGATGTGTATAAATAAGTATTACTCAAAAAAAAGATTTAATTTATTTTCACAAATCCTTTGATATTTAATAATATAAACATCTATATTATAATAGGATTTACAATGCACATTGATATAATACAAATCATAAAAAATATTAATATATTTTAGTTATAATGTTTTAAATTTTATAATAGGTTTGTAAAATTTTAAATAGTTATTATGATTTAAATCTTCTTAAATAACAAAATATTAAAAATTTATTTAAAATTTTAAAAAATATATAGTTTCACTTTTTACTAAGAGAGACCAAAAATGTATAGTTTTTATTTTCTATGGAATAGTTACAAATATCATAAGGGTTTGTTTCATATCATAATATATATATATATATATATATATATATATATATATATATATATATATATATATATATATTATATAAAACATTCGAGAAGGGATGCCACTTTTGGGTATGACCCAAGGAGGCAGGGGTTTTTATATATATAATATTTTAATCTATAGTCAACCTAGCATAATTTATTTGTGTTGATCACCCATTATATGTTCTTATATCCATTAAAGTTAGGTATGAGCCTTTTTTCATGAAAATAATTAGTTTCAACCAAACCATTTGAGCAAAATTTCTATCATAATATAATTTAAAGAGTCCATTAATGTGACCTTGAATAAACCCTCACATTTCAACCCACACATCACCATAAAATTTCTTTCATCCTTCGTATTGTTGTTAGCTATATTATCTCCATAGTCTTATTTGTGTAGCCCACCAACTTGACACTAATGTGTCAACATTTTATTTTTGAATGCTACATATATCTATGTTAGGGTAATTTAATTATTACCTTAGTTGTTAGTTATTATATTATTTGTTTAACCTTGAAGATATTCATTGTTTAGAATATCTTATGGTTATTATTTTACGTATTGTTAGTTTGTTAGCTTAGTTAGCGCCATATTATTTTTGATTAGCTATCTTCACAGTAGCAACACGTTGGCTATCTTTAGCTAATTTCAATTGTATTTAAACCATTACTTATGAATAATATTTTGGATGCTTATGGTTCAATAATCAATATTGGTATCAAAGCCAATTTGATTACAGAGTGAAAGCGAACCAGTGGACTCATTTTTTGAGGAAGCAGTTGACTGGTTAATGGAGCATAAATCCTAAATTGGGACCCCCTCTTGAAGCTTGCATGGAAATTGAGACATTAGCTGATGCAAATTTTCAAGTACAAAATTTGCTTTTTTGTTTGACCTGGTTCGACACGAAATTTCTTTTGACACAATTTTTTTGTTATTCATGGTGGTGTGATTGGTCTAACAACAACACAATTCCTATGGTGGGCATAGGCTGACACCCTACCCTACACTTCTGACTGCTAGCGTTGACATCCAAGTTGTCAGCACTAAGAGCGACAACACTAGTACTCATCACTAACTCCATCGTAGTGATAGGTAGTCTCAAGGCATACCTCTGATGCACCAGCTAACAATGCTATCTTTTCTACCCACCACACAGATGTAATTGAATTGCCTAACACTCTCTCATAATGAAGCCTCACGCTACACGAGAAAATTGATGGCATCCACTAATGACCTCTAACACTGATGAACCCCATACGTTGATATTTTTGGCACACATTCGAGGGCCACCTGATGATCTATTGAACTGATTCGATTGACTTAACGAATCGAATCCTGAGGTTGATGTGGCACATGTTGAGCTTGACAGACATGAAACCTGAGATGCTATCTAACGTATACATGGCAGAGGACCTTGTTGATGTGGTATGAACGAACTGGATGGGCTGATGTGGCGATGCAAATTTTAAAGTACACATGGAATCACCATATGATAAATGCGTGATAAATGGCATCATATGATTGGTCGATAGGTTGCTAAGGTGTCATTATGTGATTTGTCGAAGGGGTGCAGACGTGTCCTGCATGTATTACTGTGTTGTGTGGCAAAATAATAATTTTTATTACTCGAAGGCAATCAACAAATGATCGATGTGCTTTTGTTTTTAAAGTCGTGAAGAACATCCGCACAACGAATGTGGGATTAATAATCCCAACTTTTTTATTTCGCTTTGTAGCAGAATACAGTAAGAAAATGGAAGTTCTTCCCCTTCTTACTCGTCTCAAGCAGTAGCCGAGATGCTAACCCGACCGCCGCTAAGGCTCTAGCCTGTGGGACACTATAGGATCAAATCCCACTGGCTCTGAAAACTAATTTTTTAGTGAAACAAAATTGATGCACCATTTAAAAAAAGGTTTTTTTTGCATTTAATTAAAGTTTTTCAAATTATTTTTTAATAATTAATATATATTTGCTAAACATCAATTTTTTTATTTAATTTATATTTGATAAATCTAAATGTTTTATTTTAGAAAATAATTTATTATTGATTAATTTTTTATTTTGATTAACTTTATTTAAATTTTACAATTAAAACAAAATGAGAAGAAAACCTATTTTTTTTCCAATTTCAAACAAAATAGTTCTTTTGTTTTCTCCAAAAGGGGGATGTAACACAAAGAATAACACTATTTTTTTGTAAAATTAGGAGTTCTAATACTTTCTCAAAACCTTTCAAACATTCGAGAGTAAGAGTTTTTTTCTCATGAAGAATTAAGGGTCCACTAATACCAAGTCGTATGTCGATTGGTTCTAGATTGCCTTTCAAACGCTTGTCATGTGTCGACTTGACTTGAAAGGTGTGCTACCTTGTTAAATTTACAAAGAAAAGGGGGGACAAAAAATTGTGATTCTTTTTTGCAAATTTGTAACACAAGGAGGGGGGCAAAAAATTGTGATTCTTTTTTGTAAATTTGTAACACAAGGAGGGGGCACTTGAATATCAAAATTGTTTACAAAATCAAAAGCCACTTGTGCATTTTTTTTCTCCAACATTGGATATAACACAAAATATTGCACATTTATTTTTTACAAATTGGAGAAGGATCTCATCACATTGAAGATCTAAATGTTCCAAAACCTTATTTCTTTTACAAACACAAGGGGTGACATACGTGTATTCTCTTTACAAAATTATAACACAAGGAAAGGACAATTTATAAAAATTAAAAGGGTTGAAACATTAAAACTTGTTTATTTTGCAACACAAAAAGGAGGGCAATTGTTTTTGTCATTTTCTTTGCAAAATTGAAAGACAAGGGGAGAAATTGAAAATCAAAATTTTTGCAAACCAAAAATCAAAATCTTGTTGCAAAAATTACTGTAATAGGGTGCATTTTTTATAGCATTCGACACCTTTTGTTAAATTGGCATTGTAAAAATATGTGCATTTTCAATCATAGCTGACACTTATGTGTTAAAAATTTATGGGAATTTTTTATGGTTTATTGCATTTAATTTCCTATTTTTCCAAATACATCTTAAGTTAAAATCAAAATCACAAAGTAAGACCTAAATTTTACACCCATTTGTGCAATTTATTGCACAAGTAAAACCAATTTTTTATATTCACTCCATAAAAACCCTATTTCAGTCTTCTTGTTTGGCTTAAAATTTCTCAAATTGATCATCCTTCTTCAAAAGGGTTTTTAGGCAGGTGCCATTAAATATCAATTAGAGTGAATTCTATTTTAGTACTCATTTGGATATATTCAAAAAAAGACCATTTTTTGGTGAAATAAGGAAACCTTCATAGTAGCAGTTGTTTGCACTAAGGGGGGATAATTCTTTTCTTCCTTCAAAACATATTTTGCCATAAGGGAGGTAAAACTTGTAAAGGCAATCAGAAAAGAAGAAGTCATCAAAATTATACCTTTTATTTTAGGCTTCATAATAGAAATTCTTGCTTGAAGTACTTATAATAAAGAGGGGATTCTTTGGTAAACTTTTTTGATAAATTGTCTAAGAGACAAAGGTTTGTTCAGAATATTATGCCCTACAAGTGAAAAACAAAATATTGTTAACAAGCACTCAGAAAGGAAGAAGTCATCCAATTATACCTTTTCTTTTAGGATTCATAATAGCAAATTTTGCTTGAAATACTTATAATAAGGGCAGATTTTTTGGTGAAACTTTTTTAATAATTTGCCTAGAAGACAAAGTTTTGTACAAATATATTTTGCACTAAAGAGGGAAAATTTCAGAAATTACCTAAGGGGGATAAATTTATAAACCTTGGAAGCACCATTATAAACCTCTTTTTAAGCTTCATAATAGCAAATTTTTGCTTGAAGTACTTGTAATAAATGGGGGGTTTTTTTGGTGAAATTTTTTAAATTTGCCTAGAAGACAAGATTTGTAAAACCTCTTTTTAGGCTTCATAATAGCAATTTTTTGCTTAATTTAAGTACTTATAATAAGAGGAGATAATTTTTTTCTTCTTTCAAAGAATATTTTTCAACAAAGTGGGAAGACTTTGAAGGGTGCACTTTCGGCTGTTAGAATTAAAGTGCACTATGCCTCTATTTTGACACTTGTCAGTTTATATTGACACTTGTCAGTTTATCATATAGGCCTTCTGCCTATATATATAACTCATTTGTATCAATAATATAATCCCATCAAGTTTAGTCCTAACATTTGGTATCAGAGTAGGCTTTCCATGCCCTGTGAAACCCCTTGAGGGGGGATTTCCCTCATGGAAATCCTCCCTCCCCCCCTCTTTTTTTTCATTTTTTTTTCTCCAATCCTTTTTACCGAGGGAATATGCTCTCCATATTTTTATGGATCAAAAGCCATATGGTTAAAATAAAATTTTGAGGACTTTTTTTTTTAGCTTTTAGGGTTTGCAGAATGGTGCCATCATTATCAAATTTGTTCCACAAGTGCCCACAGTGCGTGATAGGAGAGAAACTGAAGGGATTATTTTATTGATAAAAATGGTTACAATATATAGGCATAAGGCCTATATGAAACACATGACACTTGTCAAGAGAAACTGACAAGTGTCAAGGTGAGGGCATAGTGCACTTTAACTCTAGCATTCCCCCTTAAAGTGCACTATCCTAACTAAAGAAGAAACAAAACAAGTCAACATTAGGTAACATTCCCCCTTAATGTTGACTTCTCTAAAACAACCTATCGTCCTCTCTTATTGCTAATTTGGTCTAGGCTCGTGCTCTTTGCGCTTGGCTCTCCAACTATGAATAATGTTATATTCACTATGTATATATCTCGGTCTATTGCCTCAATGTCAGCCACTTCCACGGGTCGGTTACCACTAGGTCAACCGTCTAAGTGCCTCAGGGTCAGCCACTTCTAGGTCTGTTGCCTCTGCAGGTCATCCTTAGAGGATGTTGCCTCTCATAGGTCACTGACTAGATTCACCATAAATATCAAATCTCTCTTTATGGTGAACTCAATCTAGAAGGTGTCGGTCTCTGCCAAAAATGCACCTAATACAAAGGAAAAACGAGCCATATAAGAGTGTCGGTATCTACCGAAAATGCACTCAATACAATAAAATGAGCCATGGATTCAAAATTAGAGGAGAAGAAGAAAGAAGAATAGAAGAGAATCTTCTGAAGTGTCTTCGTCTGTAGTCTTCAGAAGTAGATCCGAAAAAAACCTCAAATAGAATCTAGGGTGTCTATGTCTGTAGTCCCTAGTATAAGTGTCCTTATGGTGACCATGTCATCTCACCGAAATGCATGGGTAACCAGCCGCTGCATGCGCCAAGTGTATAGAAAAGGTCACTAGGTACAAGGATCACATATAAAATTACCTTGGGAGTGTCGAGTACAACCGAGAGTGCACTCCAAGGTAGAAAAAATTTGAGGCTAAAAAACTCAATTGAAACAGCCTCAAAATTACAATATGACATCACCATTGTGTCCGTCATGGAAAAACATTTTCAACGACTATAAATACCCCTATATTCCATTATCAAAGGGACCTTCATCATAATGAAAAAACAACATGCCTCTCTAAGACAGCAACTAAAACCTCGCACTGTGGCGACATCGCTCTCTGGCGAAAAAAAACAGTCTCTCAATTTTCCCTCACAAAGGAATTACATGGGCTTATATAAACCACCCACTCTCATGTTTGTCTTACATGCCAATAAAGTGCTCCTCCACTTTGAAAATTTCAATTCCCCATACATATAAATTTAAATGGTCCTCCCCACTTTAATAAAAAAAATAATGCCCCTCACTTAAAATAAACTGAGCCCACCCACTATGGACAAATACAAAAACTTAAAAATAAAAGGAATGATTCCTTTTAATGTAAATGCTTCTTCTTAAAATAAATATCCCCATGATTTTGATTAAATTGTCCAGATCATTGCCAGATCGCTGCAACAGAAGTTCATTAGAAGTTCTCCCGAAACAGAACAGAAGCTATGTTGATGATCATCTCGTTGATGCCCACGTAACCATTGGGCGCCACAAGAGGAGACGTCTGGGGGCCGTACAGGGGCTGGTGAAACGGCCTTGCGCACTGACTGGGGTATGGCTTACCGCGTTCTCCACGCAAGCATAGGGAAGAAGCTTCCCTCCACTTGCAGTAAGCTTCCACGTACCAAGGATGGTGGCCAGATTTATTGCCTCCAAGATTTTCCTTACACACATCATACACTAAAAAATATACAGCATGATTTGGTCCTGCTCCCAAGTCCATTGCACCTATACCTCTGTAAAGACCAAAAGGTGGGACATTTTATCAACGACGCAAAATTGTGGATGGGGCCCAATCCCATAACTGACAAACCCCAACCATTTCCAGAATCCAAGATATCCCTAGCGCAACTCAGGAAATTCAAACTACTTTGTATCAAATGACATTTCAGAACCTGAACCGCCAAACAAATTCACAAACTCGAAAATCGCAAACGCTTTCCTCTTAAGAACTAAATTTTGAATCTTTTGATCCTTGATCACCAAAATGAGCCACTCTGATCTCGAGAGCGCAACTCAAAGAATCAATGGCATCACAGAGGTCATTAGCTTTCACGGAGTCGCAACCCTTCCGAAATAACACATCAGCTTCCTCTAGGGTTTTACCCAAGGATTTCACCGTCTCTTCCCCCTCTGCCTCATTTTCGTCAACCGCGGCCCCACCATTCGCCACCAAGCCCTCCATGGGAGAACTTCCACCCGTCGCATCACAATTGACATCTCTTTTGTCTGAAAAAAATAAAAAAATCTCTATGCAATCATGTGTGCTTCACCAATGTTCACATCTGCACAGCACACGTTGTAGTTGACGCAAAGCAGTCTGGAAAAAAAATGGGTGCTATCATCCATTCTGCTACTACGAGATGTCCTCTCCTCTGCTGCACTTAGAAAAACAAATCACCATTCGCCTTTGTTATGCCATCATTGCCCTAAGAATCTTTTGTGATTGTCCATAGCCAACCCCTCCTACATCGTACATTGATTGACTGTACAATTTTTATGATGGAGTGCACGGTATGACGAATATGCATTAAAAATAATGTAAATTAAATTAAAAAATATCACGTCTCCATCATGCTTCAATGGATTCTCTCTTTCGCTGCACAATACCAGGTCGTTGACAAAATAAAATTGGCGGTAAATAAGAAATAAAGCTTTAGTCACAACTCCAACGGCTCTTGAATGTAGTCACGCGCATTCCCTTCTAGGTCCGTTCGATCAACCATGCACCACCAAAAAAAATCACCAAACACGATCTACTCCATCGTCCAAAATTTTAGGTAAATTAAAAAGATCTTCCTTAGGTTCGACAGACGGCATAGCAAATCCACCTTGAGGGCCACATGCCAAAATTACAGGCAGTAAACTGAAAGCATTTTGCGCTTAGTTCGGGCTGCACAGGTCATTCAGATCGAACGGTCTATGATCTATTTCAGTTTTAGAGGGGCTGCTCTAGTTTTCAGATTTTTGGCAAGTGCTTCACCGTACTTCCTACCTTTGCCAATATCTTCTCAATCAAATATCGCTATCATCTCATACACATAATGACTTTGGTGTTATTGATGCTAGAAAGCTGGAGGGATCAATAACATCAACATGCTCAAACATCGACCTCGTCTTAGGGACAAACAAATCATAATTATACAATGTCAAATTCAATCTCAGTTTCAAACCCTAGGCACAAGCGCTGGCGGTCCCATTTGGCGGATAAGAAACACAAAATGATGGATCAGACCCATTTCGTAGAATAAAAAGCAGACTCCAGCAGGATAATGACTCCTTTCTCCATTAATGAAAAATCATATCAATCAACAAGCATTGTGCTCCGCAATCATCTCCTCAATCCCATTACGAGACGCAATAGCATTTACCTGTAAAACTGTAAAAAACATGAATGGCTACAATTTGAAATTGCATCCAAACGCTAGAAGAAATGTCGCCATAAAAAAGTAGCAACATCAGTAGCAAGTAGTTCAACAGCACCAACAGGCACCCCAACAGCTACTGTATGAACAACATTTACAATAGCAACAACAGGATCTTCTCAAACAGAGGTTTCAACAACAGTCACAACTTGTGCCATCAATTCTTCAGCAGCAGCAACATCAACAACCAACAGATTCTGCAATCCAAGACTGCTCAACAATTCTAAAAAATAAAAAAAATTCCAAACTTTAAAAATCTTACCATCTGGTTTCTGATCCATCAAATGATGGAGAGCATACTCCCTCGGTAAAGATTAAAAAAAAAATAGGAAAAAAATGAGGGGGAGGGAGGATTTCCATGAGGGAAATCCCCCCTCAAGGATTTTCACAGGGCAGGGAAAGCCCGCTCTGATACCAAATGATAGGAGAGAAACTGAAGGGATTATTTTATTGATAAAAATGGTTACAATATATAGGCATAAGGCCTATATGAAACACATGACACTTGTCAAGAGAAACTAACAAGTGTCAAGGTGAAGGCATAGTGCACTTTAACTCTAATAGTGCGCAATAGATCAGAGTCATTGTTCTGGTTTTCCTCTTTGCAGTCTATTCTATGGGATGCTATGTTTTTTAGGAAAACCGATACAATATGTTTCTGGTTATCACCACCAAGACAATTTTTTTGTGTAATGGCGAATCTGCATGGAGAAACGGTAATTTTGTTGTATTATTTTTCTCCTATCGGCATCAAAAAAACTTCACGTATGTTTTGGCAGCCCCCTTGGTATTTCATGTTTTGATGATCTACTGTTGGGGCCCATGCCTCCATTGGAGCCTTAAATTTTGTGTTGGGACTTATGCATTTCTACACACTCTATATTGACATCGGATTCATAAAGCTAAACTGGCAAATATGATTCATTTGCTGCATCTCCTTGATATCACCTCTATTCTCAAAAAATCTAGTGGTGAAGCAGTATTTTCGCCAATGCAGTTCAAGATCATCGAATTAGTGGTGTTGTCTAGATCTCAAGCATTATAAGGAGGGCACAGCATGACTAGCGCGTTGTGGATGGCTGTGATGATGGAGATGTTCGAAGTATCCATTTTACTGTAGTTGGAGGGATATCAAAAGGAGATGATAACTTTGCATTTCAATGCGTCCACCAGTCAATTTCGTTGGATGTTGTGGTGGATAACATACATTGTTTTTCTGCCTCATAAACAAAAAAAAACCAGCTTGAACCTATTGATTTGCGGTGATTTAGTTTACCATGGCAGTAGTGTGGAAGCTATTGGAATTTGATGTCACGACCAACCGAGAGGATGGGCAAGTTTTGAATGCCTAGATCGGAGTAAACTCCATATCTGCCATAGTTCTAGATCTGAGTAATTTTTTCTTTTATTTTTTCCAACCCATCATTGTTGGGGAGATGGTAAAAGAAGGAGAGCGGCTATGATAGCCACTATGGAAAAACACCTACAACCGCGCTATCCAAATTGATATTTGGTGGCATTCTTTTTCAACAAGTCCAGTTTATTTTTTTGTCAAGCCTGACGTGAGCCTCATTGATCTCCGGGCCTTTATCATGTGCCCCTACAGTGACTGCCGAGTGGAATATTTCTTTGCAACGGTGGGAGCAAATCTTGACAAAGGTTTTAATCGAAACTCATGTTGGCTGGCATTAAGTGCATTAAGGCTTTACGTGCTTCGGCGACTTTTTTTAAAATTTTTATGGTGGAGTAGCAGTTTAGAAGATCTTATCTATGACTCCAATGGATGCAACGACAAGGCCCAACGATGTGTAAGATATTTTGTTTAACAGGAGCTATTTTTTGCATTTTGCATGAAATTTCCACCAGGTGTCAATACTCTGTTACCATATTATATGGGCGAAGTCAGTGCTAATGATTGTGGAGATCTACCATGATCTGATGTGTACTGCTACTCATGGGAAGGAGCTCCGCCTGCCATGTGTCACAAAGATGGTGTGGTGAGCCTGAACCCCACATTTACATGGAGTCCGAGATTTATTGTTACTACCCATTGTTGCATGATGCCCTCGATCATATTTGTTGTGTGCCGTTGGAAATCTACAGTAGTGAACTAAAGTAGGAACCATCACAATTTTTTTTTCCTATCGCATCGCATGGATAAGAGGCAGCAGAAGACAAGCTCGATGAGCTTCGTCCAAGTTTTCAAAAGCGTAGTGACGATGGTGGTCGTAGGCCCTGTTCTGTTAGTCAAGTAACTTGACCAGGTGCATTACTGTAATGGTATGGCCAACTGCTTCACCGAGGTCCGGACATGGCTCCACACGTGTCTCTGCCAATTGCCGGATCACTTCAAAGTGAAGATGCGTTTGATTTTTTCATGGTGGTGGTCTATTAAATTTTTATTATTTTAACTTGGTTATTATGGCACTGTTATGGCTGACAATATGGTTATTTTGATATTTTTTGTATTATCCTTTTTTCACATGGAGAGTGGAAGTGGAAGTGGAAGGCCCACATGGCTCCTTATTGTACTCCTTCATTTGAAAATTCCCCTGTGTGGGAAAATTGAAAATTGTAGTCTATTTTTTTAATTCCGCCACAGTGCGATGCCAGGAATCTTCTATTTTTGAGGTTTAATTGCTGCCTAGATAGGCATGCTATTGTTTTCCCAGCAAGTTGAAGGCCCCATTTAGACACAAATATAGGGGTATTTATAGTCGTTGGAAACGGCTTTCTGTGACAGCCATAATGGTGGTGTCATATTGTAATTTTGAGGTTGTTTCAATTTAGTTTTTTAGCCTCAAAGTTTTTCTACCTTGGAGTGTACTTTCGATTGTACCCGACACTCCCAAGGTACATGTAAGTGAACCTAGTATCTAGTATTCACCTCTTTCTACTTGGCGGATGCAGCGACTGGTTACCCATGCATTCCGGTAAGATGAGGTGACTACCATAAGGACACTTATTCTAGGGACTATAGACAAAGACATCCTAGACTCTATCCGAGGTTTTTTTTTGGATATACTTCTGAAGACTACAAACAAAGACACTTCAAAAGATTCTCTTCTATTCTTCTTATTCTCCTCTATATTTGGATCTATGGCTCATTTTATTGTATTGAGTGTATTTTTGGCAGAGACCGACACTCTTTAATGGCTCATTTATCCTTTGTATTAAGGTGCATTTTCGACAGAGACCAACACCTTCTAGATTGAGTTCACCATAAGGAGGGATTTGATATTTATGGTGAATCTAGTCAGTGACCTACGAGAGGCAACATCCTCTGAGGATGACCTACAGAGGCAACAAACCCAAAAGTGGCTGACCTTGAGGCACCCATGATGACCCTGAGGCACTTAGACAGCTGACCCAGTGGCAATAGACCCGTGGAAGTGGCTGACCCTAAGGCAACAGACCGAGATGTATACATAGTGAATCTAGCATTATTCATAGTTGGAGAGCCAAGCACAAAGAGCACGAGCCTAGACCAAATCAGCAATAAGAGAGGATAATAGGTTATTTTAGAGAAGTCAACATTAAGGGGGAATGTTACCTAATGTTGACTTGTTTTGTTTCTTCTTTAGTTAGGATAGTGCACTTTAAGGAGGAATGTTAGAATTAAAGTGCACTATGCCTCTGTTTTGACACTGCTCAGTTTATATTGACACTTGTTAGTTTATCATATAGGCCTTCTGCCTATATATGTAACTCATTTGTATCAATAATATAATCCCATCAGTTTTAGTCCTAACATCGGCAGTGACCGAAACTTCTTGCAAAATTCCATCAAAGAATATTTTGCAAAAAGGGTGGGAAGACTTGTAAGGGTGCATGTTTTATAGTGGTCGACACCTTAGTCAAATTTCTTGCACAGTTCTATTGTAAAATGTGCACTTTTGGCAGAGATCGACACCTTAAAATTTGATAGGTCAAAGAAGAAGAATGTCCCAAATCTAACTGATGATGTTGCAAAATCAGTTAAAGGTCCTTATTTTCCACCAGGGATGGAAGGAATGGATTTTTATGAGGATGGAAAATTTCTCACACTACGCAATGGTGTAAAAATTATTCTCAAATATTTTGAATCTTGTGAAAACCTTCAGAACAATGGTGCTCTAATCCCTATTGGCATTGTACGGGTAATATACATATCATTTGTTTCACTTGGAATTGCCCAACATAAAAAGAAAAGGGAAATTAGTGAGGAATCAGAGGTCATAATGGTCGATGCATGTTGTGATACAAGTGACCTTTAGCCCATGATGGTGAATGGTTGTTGTCACACAAGTGACCTTTAGCCCATGATGGTGAATACTTATTGTGATACAAGTGATCTCTTACCTTCAATGGTAGATATCAGTTGTAGTATAGGTGATCTCGTTACAAGAGTAAATTTTGCTTGCAACACCAGTAACTTAAAAGCCAAAATTTCTCAAAAAGAGCTCCATAATCTCATCAATAGTGAAAAATGCCATATTGTTAAAATTATTGATGAAGATGAAGAACTTGGGTGTTTTGAAAAGTACACCTAAGGCATTGGATCCAAACTCATAAACAAAATGAGATTCGATGGTGAAATATTAGGTAAACATGGGAAAGGTATTAAAACTCCTATAATGCCAAATGTCAGGCCAAAGAAAGAAGGCCTTGGCTATGATGAACAAGTAAGTACCAAGTAAAACCATGTTTGTAAAACCTAAATCTCCTACAACTCCTACAAAGCATTGTTGCAATCATTATGGAAGAACAAAACACGTAGTAACTAGGTGTTGGAAACTACATCCTTATGACACATATGGATGTACAAATCACTCCTCTTCAAATTTTTGGTACAAAGTGAAAATAACCAACAAGGTTCATATTGATTGTGGATGGATAGATCTCACACAATGGACCAAGATGAAAAAAATGTTGTATGGCTTCTACAAGAAAGGTAAAACCTATGGTAGACCTAGTGGCAGATCTAGTGACATAGATCCAGAGATAGACCCAAAGGTACTTATCTAGAGGCACATTTAGAGCTAGATCCAGAGCAAGAGCTAACATATTTTATTTCTCTCCTTCACTGTATGGGGGAAATTATATACATTACCCAAATAATGTATATAATAGAATAAGGGGGGTGTTAGAGTAATTATCCCATTACTTGGATAATATCTAGATTCCTATCTTGGATAATATCTAGATTCCTATCTTGGATAATTAACATATTATGTTAGGGTATAATATAAAATACTACATTCCCACCGACAAACAGGTTGTAGATATATTCACTATGGCACTTGCACGTGTCAAATGTGAGTTGTTTTGCAACACTCTTTGTACTTAAAAAATAATGTCATAGGATGTTAGGGTAATTTAATTATTACCTTAGTTCGTTGTTAGTTATTGCATTATTTATTTAAACTTGAAGATTTTTATTGTTTAGAATATCTTATGGTTATTATATTACACATTGTTAATTTGTTAGCTTCGTTAGCGCCATATTAGTTTTGGTTAGCTACCTTCATGGTAGCAACACGTTGGCTATCTTTAGCCAATTGCAATTGTATTTAAAACATTTCTTATGAATAATATTTTGGATGCTTATGATTCAATAATCAATAATCTACTAAGATCCTACATCTTACTTGAGTTACATCTCTTTAGATGATACAAATGTCATGGCACTATATCAATAGATGACACAAAGTATATAAATAGGTATAGAGCTATAAATTACAAGTCCAAGAAAAGAAAAAAATGTTGGATGACCTACAAGCAAGCATTGAAGTTGTGGAAGAACAAATCACACAACTAAAAATGGACTTAGAAACTATGTTGAAAAACATAGAAGCTACAAAAATGAGTTGTTGGAAGACCAGTATACAATCTCTTGATCTTCATTGTTGCACACATAGTATATTATGTTGATCTTCAATTCCTACTGTTCAAAGCATAAAATCCACATTACTTTCCTTTTTTAGATGATTCTCTAATACTTGAGAAAATTCAAGATGATTTACCTAGATTAAACTAGATCTCTTCCACCTTATTTGTGTTAAATATCTTTTACACATCCTTTCACCTTTAATTTCTTCTAAATGTGATCATGCACATTGTAATTTCTCATCCCTTGTATCCTTCTTAGTTTATTTTAGTGGTTGCTCTAAGTAGGATGTCAAGAACTTCACCGTCTAATGAGGTAGATAGACTTTATTTGTTGCCTTCTTAGGTGTGGACAATCCATGATCTAAGATAGCTTCTACTTTTTGATTAATCATTGTTGAAGTGAATTGTTTATTGATCTTATTTAATATTTACATATGTAGTGTAGTTAAGCCTTGAATATCATGAACTCTTAATGTAGTACACATTTAAATAAAATGATTTTAATTATATCAACGATGCAAAAACAATCAATGGACCAAGAATTTTTCGCAACATTTAAAGATAAATAACAACATAATTTTTTATAAATTTTATAAGAACAATTATTCAACAAAGTTAAAAAAAAAAGAATTTAACATCATGTTATCATCTAAATAAGGATTAATTGATATGTATTTTAGTTTCTACTTTAAGGTCATATTTAAATGGATTTGATGTTTAAAAGGGCATTTTTAAAGACATTATAATACAAAGCATTGAAAGATAATATGTTGTCGGCATTCAAAATATATAATTTATTGTAAAATAGGAATCCATTGGAATGATTTAAATAACTGGTTGAATTGTATTTCCAATATTTTTGTAATAATAGTGCTTGCATTAATTAACTATAATTATAAATGAATTTGAATAGAAACATAATTTTGCAATTTGAACATAAAATAACAATTATTTTATGTAATGCAATAAGAAATTATGAGTAATGTAGGCCGCTTTAAGGGGTAAACTCCTTTATGAACAACGTTCCTTTATAATATAACTCTTCAAGTTGAATTTACCTCTCTTACAATGCAATATATAAAAATAACTTTACCCAAAATAGTTTATAATACAGAAAATAGATTAATCTCTAAATAGTTGTCTGAGTTAACTCTAATCCTAATGATCAAGGTTCGCCCTTACATTCAAAAGAGGGTGCTCACTCATTAATAGCTATTACAAAATAAATTAAAATGGGTTAAAACTTGAGGTCCTCGGATTGCTTTCCCCTTCAAAAATAAGCTTTGCCCTCAAAGCTAAAGCTAAGAAAACTATTGTTGGAGTTGGTGTAGACACCAAGTGATATTTAATGCTTTGGTTGCATAGTTATCATTAGCGCCTATCTAAAATAACATCTAGTTCAAGAATGATAGAGCCTTCAGCATCCAATTTAGGTAAAGATCAATTTAACTTGACTGTGTTGACCCAAAGCTTTCTTCAAGCAAGATACATAGAAGATATGATATATCTTGGAATATGGTGGTAAATCTAACTTGTATGCCGCTATACCAATTCATTGTAACACCTAGTCCAACCTATAGGATTTGGTTGCAAGCTTGTGACTGCCTTTGATTTTTAAGGATAATTGTTTGTAGGGTTGTAATATCAAAATTACCCAATCTCATTATGAAAAATCCCACTCATATCTGTTTCAAATTGTTTGTCATTTCATCCTATTTTTAGCTATGGCTTAATTATTCTTGAGAGATTGATGTAGTGTTTCTTCATTGCTAAGAGTATAACCAACAGTCTATACATGGGAATTGCATAGAATATAAAGAAGTCTATACATGGGAACTACATAGAAGATAAAGAAGTAAGAGTTTGACCATCCCAAGAATATGTTGAGTTGATAGTAACATGCATAGATAACCTATGATTTAATTATTGTATATCGAGATCTTGTTGTCATTCTTGTTGAATGTCATTCAACCACTTAAGACATGTACAAATAATGCACATAAAGTAGCATGGTCATCAAGCTTATTTGATAAAACATCGACTACAATAGTATTTCCCATTTTATAAAGAATCTCATAATCATGTGTGATTATAGTATTTAACTAACCTCTTTTATAAATAAAAATCTAATATTTAAAATTCCATAATAATAAAAAAATCTAATATTTATCTAAAAAACTCATTTATCCTATAAAAATATTTATATATATTCTTTGGTTTTGGTTTTCCTTTTTATAATTCATGGTGTTTTTCTCATAGGAGAATGTGAGTAGTGTCAAGTTTATTACTTGTTTGACATTAATAGCATCCATTTGCAACTCATAGCTCTTCAAAGAACCATGTTGTCTTCCTTTAATGCCCACGATAGCTGAGGGACCATCCTACATGGAGCATTAAAAAATGACCTACCTATTTGCTCATCTTCCCTATTGAAGCCCCAACAAACCTTTCAAATTCTAAGTAGATCCAAATGACACAGTAAAATTTAAACTTATATGAGACAAATATTGTATGGTTAGTATATGATTATCATAACCATATTTGAACCTATTTTAGGTTTCAAAATTTTCATCTTTTAACCACCCAAGCTATATTATAAATATATATGTTTTCCTAATATTCTTTAATAGTCTTAAGTCTTTTCATATATATATATATATATAATATCAAGTATAAAATTATATATCAATTAAATAATTAAATTAACCACAAGATGTCGCGAGGAGACTGCGCAACGGTTTGGGTTTTGACTCTTCTTCAAGAAGTCCAAGGTTCAAACCACAGTGTGGACGTGTGAGGGAGTGGGTGTGTGGTGGTTGTATATTAAATTCTTTACTGATAAGCATAGTTTTCGGCTTTACAAGAGGTTATGGTTGAAAAGAGATTGTTCAGCCCTATGCATTGGTCGTATGGATTTATCATACTAACCAAATAAAATAGTCCTAAGGGGACAACACAACAGTTCGAGTTTTGGCTCTTCTTCAAGAGGTCCAACGTTCAAACCGTGGCATGGACGAGTGTGTGAAAGGATGGATGTGTGGTGGTTGTGTGTTAAATTTCCTATTGATAAGGATAGCTCTCAACTTTACGAGGGGTCATGGTTGGGAGGAGACTGCTCAGGCTGCGTTGGTGTAGAGGTTTTTCACACTAACCAAATAAAAAAAAATATTAACCACAAAATCTTGACAATATAATTATTTAAAAAATATATTTATAATCAGTTTTTAATTTTCATAAAAAGTAGTAAGTGAAAGTTCATAACCCAACTGTCTATGTCAAAGTTATTTCACTAATACTTCTTATTGGTTTCCATGGGCTAGGTGGATTGGCAAGGCTTTGAGCACTTATCAAGAGGAGACCTAAGTTAAAACCTTGGAGACATACCCAATAAGGACAAAGATAGTAGTCTGACTTGAGTCCCTTGAGTGCGAGCTAGTTTGAGGACGACTGTACCAACCCTGAGCCACCAGGGATCTCCCTCACTCCGTACTTGTTTACTGAAAAGAAGGATTATATAAAACTTTAACGATTTGACCTGTGAAACCTCCTCAAAGAAAATGAAATGTCTGCCAAGTTGTTAAAGATGAAGATATAAAAAAAAAATGGACCTCCTCATCTTTCAAATGCAAAAAACAGGGGAATAGGTGAGAACGAATAAATAAAGTGAATGATTGGCCGAAGCATGCGCCACATGGCATTCTTCTTGTCATAACTTGGAATAGCTTTCTGTGAAGAGAATGAATGCGTGATGAGTTACCTGTATCCATAGAATTACAGTAGAACACAGAGCGACGTATGCTGGAATCGGACGATGTCATTTGATTGGCTGATAATCCTTTATATCTTTTATCAAACCTTGCAACACACACTCTAACCATTTGTTTCAGGAACTCCTTTTCCTCAAACATTCCTCTGTAGGAATCCACTGCACAAACAATTACATCACAGCTTATAATTAAATAATTCGAATTACTGAGCTTAACAAAACAACTTTATTATCCAATACGCAGCTTAGCTGCTGAAATCACTGCTTTTTGTCCAACAATTTTAGAAGAAAGTGATTTCAACATGCATACGAAACATAAATCGGATTTCCCAAAAAATGCATTGTGGCCTTGCCTGTAATTCATGCAAACATCATTATAAAGGTAGAAAATCAAACAAACATAGTGTGGTGGTCACAGGAATCAATTAGCAGAAAAAAATTAGAGTTGCAGAGACATGTGGGGTGGTGGCGCAGTTGGCTAGCGCGTAGGTCTCATAGCTTCTTTGAAATTGAGTAATCCTGAGGTCGAGAGTTCGATCCTCTCTCACCCCATTTTGGATTTGATCATTTTTAACTTTTGAAACTGAGGACTCTACAGACTATCAGTTTTCCTTTACCCTATTCTGGATTTTATCATTATTAACTTTTTAAACTGATAACTCTACAAACTGTATCAGTTTTCCTTTACCCTATTCTGGATTTTATCATTATTAACTTTTTAAACTGATAACTCTACAGACTATCAGTTTTCCTTTTACTCCATTTTGGATTTTATCATTTTTAACTTTTAGTTTTCCTTTTACCCCATTCTGGATTTTATCATTTTTAACTTTTGAAACTGAGGATTCTACAGACTGTATCAGTTTTCCTTTTACCCCATTTTGGATTTTATCATTTTAAACTTTTGAAACTGAAGATTCTACAGAGTGTATCAGTTTTCTTTTATTGAAATGGGTCTCCAAGGGTTAAATGAATTGAAAAGATGTTGGACATTTATTAAGAGGAGAGTAGTAGTTTAGATAAATTGAAAAGATGTTGGACATTTATTAAGAGAAAAGTAGTAGTTTGACTTGAATCTGCTGAATACACGCAGTTTGTAAATAATAGTAGCAACCTAAACCACCAAATTAACCTTGCCATGGCTGCCTACACTACACGCCCATAGGAAATAGGAAATGCTAATAGTCATGGCAATAGCTATGCAAGTATACTGATTTGTTTCCAGGCTCGGTGGTTTCATCTGGTCGTTGTAGTATAGTGGTGAGTATTCCCGCCTGTCACGCGGGTGACACGGGTTCGATCCCCGGCAACAGCATTTTCTTGTTTAGTTTTATATTATGCCCAGCCCACGGGGTTTAAAAAGTTGAGGTGCACCGTTCCGAGGTTGAAAACAAATGCAATTTTCAATCTTAAAAGGTTGAGGTGCACCTTCCGAGAATTTGGAGTGATGGAACAATCAACTAGAGACCATCATACTTACATTTTATTTTTATGATTAAGTTATTTATGACAAATGCACTTATAGCAAGTGTAGTTTTAGATTATATTTGGATATTTAGTTGGTATTTTATTTTATTTTTTATATAATATTAAAATTTAAATAAAAATATTTATAAGTAAATTATTTTAATAATTATATTGATTTTTAATTAATTTTTAAGTAGAAGATATTAAGTTTAATTAAATATAATTTTAATTAATAGATATACCCTAATTTAATATAGGTAATTAATAGTAATAAACTTTATTTGAAATATTGTTAATAATTAGGTTCTTCATCAAATAACATACTTGAATTTTAATCAAACCAAAGGTTAATATTGTCATTATGAATCCAAGTAATGATATAAAACCTTCATCAACTAAACATTACATTTGTAAATCCTACAAAGTTGAAAATATGATCATTTAAATTGTGATAATCACAATCATGTGATTTTCTTTACGTGAGATCACACTCACAATTGAGGAAATATCTTGTTGTGTCCTAAGGAAAATAGTTAAATGGATCAAAGTCACACATACCTATGGTTTTAACAGGAAGCCAATACTCCCCTCTAAGGTCCTATACTATCCTAGAGGGCTATGGCCTAATTTTTGTGAAGCAAGATGCAAAATGAAAGCAAATGCAGTCATATAAAACCTATTCTACATGTGTTTTTTTTTTGCTTTTGGATGCCTACAAAAGTGAAAATATCTTCTTTTATTCGATGCAAAAATTCATGGGAACTATGCAAACATACACGAATATCCTAGGATGTAGCTACGTACTTTTTACTTTTATTTCCTAAATACCAAAGGTGCAAGTGAGTTCCTATCGATTTGCAAAGGAAACAAACTTGCTTATCCTTTTACAAAATGTAATAAAATAGTAAGTTTTCTTTATAACATAACTAAGTCTACCTTTAGTTTAGCATATTAATTTCTATCACCAGTTTCTAAGTGATTTCATAATCAAAGATAATTTAGCTACCTTTTTATAAAAATTTATTGCTAACTTAGAAATAAAGATGATAAGACAAGTAAAATCTACAAGTTCAAAACTTGGAATGAAAATAGGCTAAAAATAGAACAAATCATACTTGTGTTATAGATCAAAATAAAAGCACCACATAGAAGCATAGTGCAAAAGTATCATGTAAATGCACCATATGGAAGCGCTAAGCAGAAGCACCACTTGCAAATTTGTATAATCTTCTGCTCTCAAACAACACTTTTGATTATATGTGCAAAATAGAAAAATTTATAATAAAAAACACAAAAAATAAACGATTAGTACAAAGAGGTTTGTCCAAATTTGACAAGGATCAAGAACCTTCCTTGTTCAAAGGGATCAAAACTCTATTTTTCTTTACACAATATAAAAATGTATTGACAATCATAAACATAATTATTAGTGTTAAAAGTAAGGAGTGCATAGGTCTCCTAAATTCAAAATGGGATAAGAAGATAAGAATGTGTTTTTTATGCTAGATAGATGAATGAAAAGATAAGGTGTTAAGAAAATCCAAAAGATAAAAGAAGGCTACAACCTACAAACCACAGTTTACTCCTTTGTTTATGTGGTTGTTGTAAGAAATCCTTGCTAGGAGACTGCTTCAAAGATTTAAAATCATCCTGGACCTGCCCTTGATTGTTTACCACATGATTTGAGAAGAGGAGGAGACCACTAAAGCATTCTAGTAGCTCTTTGAGGTAGGAGAAATGCCAAAGCAAAAAGGGTAAATCTATATCAATTTCAGTAGTGTACTGGTGTGTAAAGGATCCATTCATTCAAAAGTGAATCCAAGAGAAAAAATGTGATTAGAGATAATCCCCAAGATTCTCCAAAGGGGATGATTTTATAAACAAACCAAGATCCTTTTGGAGATATTTCAAGTATTCCTTGATGGAGAAATCAAGGAAGGTAAAGTGTAACTACATGGAGTTAATAGAAAGTTGTAGCAATTGCACGGAGATGATTGGAGCTTGAATCAAATTTTCAAGCAATGAGGTGTCATGCAACTACCAATCAAGAGGATTTGCTTGATAGTTTAGCACCTTGACATGCACAAAATCAAGTGATAAGATGAAATCTATAGTGGATTAGAGAGTGGCAAGCTATTAAATTGCTAAAATTCAATTTTGGCAATGGTAGAGCAAACACACCATGTCAGCATAAATATATTATGATACTTTTACTTGTGGCACTATGACTCTATGATAGCTAATAGACAGGTACAAGATCAATAGGTTTGACTAGAAAAAACACTATAGAAAGTACCATGCAAAAGCACAATGTCACTTTTGTAGGGTTATGATTCTTCTTTCAGGACATTTTCAGTTATCAATATTTGCTTAAGTATATGTACATTTATACTCATTGAAAAGCTCTTTATGAGGTCATTCCAATGATATCAATTTTATGGAATTTTATAAGGGATTGCAATAGTTTTGTGAACCTCAAAGATAATACCATTTTTACCCCAAATTTGAGTACAATGGGATCAAATTGACTTGATTTATTTACAAAATTGGTTGGTAAGGTAAATAACTTGCTTAATGGTCCCTTTGTGCATAAAATTATGTGTGTATATTTTTCCTTTTTAATGTATTTTTTGTAAAATATATGTATCAAAAACCATCATGGATGCCTCAATTTTACAGTAGAACAAGGCTATTATTGTCCAAAGGTTAAAACTATGATAATTAATAATTAATTATAACATATTAAATTTAGTCATTCCCCAGTTATACCCCCTTGAGTTTTAGAGGAAAATCACATTAGACTGAGGAAAATCGACTTTGCCTTCACCCACATTGGAGCAATAATCATAGGATGGTGTAAAAATGGTCAGAAAAAAAGGTTTAAAGAGTAAAAGGGTACAAAAAGGTTAAAAAAAGGTTATAAAGGGGTAAAAAGATAAAAGGGTGGCAAAGGGATCAAGACGGGGTAGAAAAGGGAGGCAAGGGTATAAAATGGGCTCATTTTGACAACACAAAAGAAGAAGGAGAGAGTGCTTTGGGATGATTTTGTGTGTGATATTGGCAATGATGACATAACAGGTGTGACTGAGACATCATGCTAATGCATTTTGAGCACCATAGTTAGGAGGTGACATAGTGGTATTATAAGTGATCAAAACATTCTTGTTTGTCTCATTTTTGTTGTTTATTTATTTTCTCATGGCACTTCTTTTTACAGGAGAAGGAAAAATTATTTTCTTGATTTACATACCCAAGGTGCATTTTTTTAATTTTATGCCTCAGTGGGCAAGACTTCATTTGGATGACATCATATAATGATTTCATATCCATACAATGCTAGCATAATGTTGACATAGGATAATACAATTTTATCCAATTGTACAATATATATGTATTTTTTGTGGTATTCGTATTCCATATGACACATTTGTTATTTTTTTCTTATCATTCAAATGATGCTTTTGTATGGTGTGTTTGTACAATGCTACTACATCTATATAGTAGTTTTGAAATGTATGGTTGTCATAGCCCACCCCGTTGGACCTCTCTCATAGGTAAACTAATTGATTGAGGAAAATCAATTAGCATATGTCTAAGGGTCAAAGACCCTATTCATACCCACAACTCCTAGTTAGTGGATTTTGTGTGAAAACTAATTTGAAAGATTAGTGTTTATTCAAGATAATCCATTGGTTTAATTGAGGTTAATTAACTTAATTTAAGATAAATGAGTGCTCATAAAATGTGTCCAAATTTAATTGGACCATAATAAGCACTAGTAATATTTAGAATATTATAATGGATAGGGGAGGATGCTTAGGATCCTCACTTCCTATCCACAATATTGAATTGTCCAATTCTAATTGGACCGACCTAATTTAATGACTAATGCTCATAGTTGTGTTGAAATCTAATTAGACCACAAGGAAAATTATTCTAAGAAATTAATAAAGGGAAGACTTTCCTCACCTACCTTGATCGGTTTTATTATTAAAATAATAGGCATTAGATGGGGGAAATTATCTATAAATAGAAGGTTCTTGTGAGGAGAAAGCAAGCAATTTTTGTGATAAATCCTAATTCTTAGGGAGTATGCTCTCCACCCTTAGGTGGATCAGAAACCAAATAGCATTAGGAGATTACCAAACCTTGGTAATAGTCGCTTGATCAAGACATTTCTTGGAGTAGAAAGGAAGGACTTGGTGAACTTTGGAAGAAATAGAGAGAAGGAGATCACCATTGAGGAGGCTTACATGGAGGAGAAAGAGATCAGGTGATATATCTCCTTGATTAAGCCTTATTTACTACTAATTTTTAGCATAGAGTATATGATAGTATGTTAAGATTAGTTGGGGTTTTAACATGTGTTAGAGAAAACTCTTGTTCTTCTCATTAAAGTTTATGTAAAGATTTAGAGATATACTATTACTAAAGATGGTTGTGTGAAAATCTGTGAGTGCATGGTAGACATGATATATTATTTGATCTATATGTTTAAAGTTATGATCTATGATCTATGATCTGTGAACTATGATCTGTGATATGTGATTTATGATCTGTGATCTATTTGGTTACATGGTTGGGATATGTAGATATTAAAGCCCTCTAGTAATATGGCTAGGTAGCCCTGAAAATTTAGGGAATGTTTTATTTTTAGTGGCTTGAGCAATCTATGATTTAAATGTTGATTTAAATATTGCAGGAAAAAGGAACTATGATCGTAAGGGAATGCATAAGTAAAGAGTTAAATATACTTTAGCATGAAGACTAAAAGATATTATGTTAAGGGAAATACACATTTTACCAAACGTGATATTTTGGAATATTGTGACAAAAGTAATAAATAAAAGGCGGTATTGTATGGAATATTGTGTGGAATAAATATAACGATGGGTCCAAAGAAATTAGTTTTGAATATTGGGCTAGGATAAATGCACCTAAAGAAACTAATATAGCGAAATCAAATCAAATATGGGGAAAGCACCCCTATTTAAATGTCCACTTGGTAGACATAATAATTAAAAGGGTCAAAATATAATTGATCGAAAATGAATATCTTGGATTTAATGAAATTAAATTGGGTCAAGATATGTAAGCATAAAAATATTTGATTTAAAAATACTCATAGGAGTATAAGCCATTAGATTTAAATACTATAACAATTATTAAAAAGAGTATTAGGTGATTTGAAGAAAATCTAATTAAATGAAATATATATTCTTTGAAATTTCAGGTAAATTAAAAAGATCTTCCTTAGGTTCGACAGACGACACAGCAAATCCACCTTGAGGGCCACATGCCAAAATTATATGCAGTAAACTGAAAGCATTTTGTGCTTCGTTCAGGCTGCACAGGTCGTTCAGATCGAACAGTCTATGATATGTTTCAGTTTTAGAGGGGCTGCTCTAGTTTTTAGATTCTTGGCAAATGCTTCACCGTACTTCCTACCTTTGCCAATATCTTCTCAATCAAATATCATTGTCATCTCATACACGGAATGACTTTGGTGTTATTGATGCTGGAAAGCTAGAGGGATCAATAACATCAACATGCTCAAACATCGACCTCGTCTAAGGGACAAACAAATCATAATTATACAATGTCGAATTCAATCTCAGTTTCAAACCCTAGGCACAAGCGCTGGCGGTCCCATTTGGCGGATAAGAAACACAAAATGATGGATCAGACCCATTTCGTAGAATAAAAAGCAGACTCTAGCAGGATAATGACTCCTTTCTCCATTAATGAAAAATCATATCAATCAACAAGCATTGTGCTCCGCAATCATCTCCTCAATCCCATTACGATACGTAGTAGCATTTACCCATAAAACTATAAAAAACATGAATGGCTATAGTTTGAAATTGCATCCAAACACCAGAAGAAACGTCGCCATAAAAAAGTAGCAACATCAGCAGCAAGTAGTTCAACAACACCAACAGGCACCCCAACAGCTACTGTATCAACAACATTTACAACAGCAACAGCAGGCTCTTCTCAAACAGAAGTTTCAACAACAGTCACAACTTGTGCCATCAATTCTTCAGCAGCAACAACATCAACAACCAACAGATTCTGCAATCCAAGACTGCTCAACAATTCTAAAAAATAAAAAAAATTCCAAATTTTAAAAATCTTACCATCTGGTTTTTGATCAATCAAATGATACCAAATGATAGGAGAGAAACTGAAGGGATTATTTTATTGATAAAAATGGTTACAATATATAGACATAAGGCCTATATGAAACACATGACACTTGTCAAGAGAAACTGACAAGTGTCAAGGTGAAGGCATAGTGCACTTTAACTCTAACAGTGCGCAGTAGATCAGAGTCATTGTTCTGGTTTTCCTCTTTGCAGTCTATTCTATGGGATGCTATGTTTTTTAGGAAAACCGATACAATATTTTTCTGGTTATCACCACCAAGACAATTTTTTTGTGTAATGGTGAATCTGCGTGGAGAAACGGTAATTTTGCTGTATTATTTTTCTCCTATCAGCATCAAAAAAACTTCACGTATGTTTTGGAAGCCCCCTTGGTATTTCATGTTTTGATGATCTATTGTTGGGGCCCACGCCTCCATTGGAGCCTTCAAGTTTGTGTTGGGACTTATGCATTTCTACACGCTCTGTATTGACATCGGATTCATAAAGCTAAATTGGCAAATATGATTCATTTGCTGCATCTCCTCGCCTCTATTCTCAAAAAATCTAGTGGTGAAGCAATATTTTCGCCAATGCAGTTCAAGATCATCGAATTAGTGGTGTTGTCCAAATCTCAAGCATTATAAGGAGGGCACGACATGACTAGCGCGTTGTGGATGGCTGCGATGATGGAGATGTTCGAAGTATCCGTTTTACTGCAGTTGGAGGGATATCGTAATGAGATGATAACTTTGCATTTCAATGCGTCCACCAGTCAATTTCATTGGATGTTGTGGTGGATAACATACATTGTTTTTTTGCCTCATAAACCAAAAAAAACTAGCTTGAACCTGTTGATTTGCGGTGATTTAGTTTACCATGGCAGTAGTGTGGAAGCTATTGGAATTTGATCTCACGACCAACCGAGAGGATGGGCAAGTTTTGAATGCCTAGATCGGAGTAAACTCCATATCTGCCATAGTTCTAGATCCGAGTAATTTTTTCTTTTATTTTTTCCAACCCATCATTGTTGGGGAGATGGTAAAAGAAGGAGAGCGGCTATGATAGCCACTATGGAAAAACACCTACAACCGCGCTATCCAAATTGATATTTGGTGGCATTCTTTTTCAACAAGTCCAGTTTATTTTTTTTTCAAGCCTGACGTGAGCCTCATTGATCTCCGGGCCTCTATCATGTGCCCCTATAATGACTGCCGAGTGGAATATTTCTTCGCAACGGTGGGAGCAAATCTTGAAAAAGGTTTTAACCGGAACTCACGCTAGCTGGCGTTAAGTGCATTAAGGCTTTACGTGCTTCGGTGACTTTTTTTTAAAATTTTATGGTGGAGTAGCAGTTTAGAAGATCTGATCTATGACTCCAATGGATGCAACGACAAGGCCCAATGATGTGTAAGATATTTTGTTTAACAGGAGCTATTTTTTGCATTTTGCATGACATTTCCACCAGGTGTCAATACTCTGTTACCATATTCTATGGGCGAAGTCAGTGCTAATGATTGTGGAGATCTACCATGATCTGATGTGTATTGCTACTCATGGGAAGGAGCTCCGCCTGTAGTGTGTCACAAATATGGTGTGGTGAGCCTGAACCCCGCATTTACATGGAGTCTGAGATTTATTGTTACTGCCCATTGCTGCACGATGCCCTCGATCATATTTGTTGTGTGTCGTTGGAAATCTGCAGTAGTGAACTAAAGTAGGAACCGTCAATTTTTTTTTCTGTCACACCGTGTGGATAAGAGGTGGCAGAAGACAAGCTCGATGAGCTTCGTCCAAGTTTTCAAAAGCGTAGTGGCGATGGTGGTCGTAGGCCCCGTTCTGTTAGTCGAGTAACTTGACCAGGTGCATTACTGTAATGGTATGGCCAGCTGCTTCACCGAGGTCCGAACTTGGCTCCACACGTGTCTCTGCCAATTTTCGGATCACTTCAAAGTGAAGATGCATTTGATTTTTTCATGGTGGTGGTCTATTAAATTTTTATTATTTTAACTTGGTTATTATGGCACTGTTATGGCTGACAATATGGTTATTTTGATATTTTTTGTATTATCATTTTTTCACATGGAGAGTGGAAGTGGAAGTGGAAGGCCCACATGGCTCCTTATTGTACTCCTTCATTTGAAAATTCCCCTGTGTGGGAAAATTGAAAATTGTAGTCTATTTTTTTAATTCTGCCACAGTGCGATGCCAGGAATCTTCTATTTCTGAGGTTTAATTGTTGCCTAGATAGGCATGCTGTTGTTTTCCCAGCAAGTTGAAGGCCCCATTTAGACACAAGTATAGGGGTATTTATAGTCGTTGGAAACGGCTTTTTGCGACAGCCATAATGGTGGTGTCATATTGTAATTTTGAGGCTGTTTCAATTTAGTTTTTTAGCCTCAAATTTTTTCTACCTTGGAGTGCACTTTCGATTGTACCCGACACTCCCAAGGTACTTGTAAGTGAACCTAGTATCTAGTATTCACCTCTTTCTACTTGGCGGATGCAGCGGTTGGTTACCCATGCATTTCGGTAAGATGAGGTGACTACCATAAGGACACTTATTCTAGGGACTATAGACAAAGACACCCTAGACTCTATCCGAGGTTTTTTTTTTGGATCTACTTCTAAAGACTACAAACAAAGACACTTCAAAAGATTCTCTTCTATTCTTCTTCTTCTCCTCCATATTTGGATCTATGGCTCATTTTATTGTATTGAGTGTATTTTCGGTAGAGACCGACACTCTTTAATGGCTCATTTATCCTTTGTATTAATATGCATTTTTGGCAGAGACCGACACATTCTAGATTGAGTTCACCATAAGGAGGGATTTGATATTTATGGTGAATCTAGTCAGTGACCTACGAGAGGCAACATCCTCTGAGGATGACCTGCAGAGGCAACAGACCCAGAAGTGGCTGACCCTGAGGCACCCATGATGACCCTGAGGCACTTAGACGGCTGACTCAGTGGCAACAGATCCATGGAAGTGGCTGACCCTGAGGCAACAGACCGATATGTATACATAGTGAATATAGCATTATTCATAGTTGGAGAGCCAAGTGCAAAGAGCACGAGCGTAGACCAAATCAGCAATAAGAGAGGATGATAGGTTATTTTAGAGAAGTCAACATTAAGGGGGAATGTTACCTAATGTTGACTTGTTTTGTTTCTTCTTTAGTTAGGATAGTGCACTTTAAGGGGGAATGTTAGAATTAAAGTGCACTATGCCTCTGTTTTGACACTTGTCAGTTTATATTGACACTTGTTAGTTTATCATATAGGCCTTCTGCCTATATATGTAACTCATTTGTATCAATAATATAATCTCATCAGTTTTAGTCCTAACATCGGCAGTGACCGAAACTTCTTGCAAAATTCCATCAAAGAATATTTTGCAAAAAGGGTGGGAAGACTTGTAAGGGTGCATGTTTTATAGTGGCCGACACCTTAGTCAAACTTCTTGCACAATTCTATTGTAAAATGTGCACTTTTGGCAGAGATCGACACCTTAAAATTGATAGGTCAAAGAAGAAGAATGTCCCAAATCTAACTGATGATGTTGCAAAATCAGTTAAAGGTCCTTATTTTCCACCAGGGATGGAAGGAATGGATTTTTATGAGGATGTAAAATTTCTCACACTACGCAATGGTGTAAAATCTATTCTCAAATATTTTGAATCTTGTGAAGACCTTCAGAACAATGGTGCTCTAATCCCTATTGGCATTGTAAGGGTAATATACATATCATTTGTTTCACTTGACATTGCCCAAAATAAAAAGAAAAGGGAAATTAGTGAGGAATCAGAGGTCATAATGGTCGATGCATGTTGTGATACAAGTGACCTTTAGCCCATGATGGTGAATGCTTGTTGTCACACAAGTGACCTTTAGCCCATGATGGTGAATACTTATTGTGATACAAGTGATCTCTTACCTTCAATGGTAGATATCAGTTGTAGTATAGGTGATCTCGTTACAAGAGTAAATTTTGCTTGCGACACCAGTAACTTAAAAGCCAAAATTTCTCAAAAAGAGCTCCATAATCTCATCAATAGTGAAAAATGCCATATTGTTAAAATTATTGATGAAGATGAAGAACTTGGGTGTTTTGAAAAGTACACCTAAGGCATTGGATCCAAACTCATAAACAAAATGAGATTCGATGGTGGAATATTAGGTAAACATGGGAAAGGTATTAAAACTCCTATAATGCCAAATGTCAGGCCAAAGAAAGAAGGCCTTGGCTATGATGAACAAGCAAGTACCAAGTAAAACCATGTTTGTAAAACCTAAATCTCCTACAACTCCTACAAAGCATTGTTGCAATCATTATGGAAGAACAAAACACGTAGTAACTAGGTGTTGGAAACTACATCCTTATGACACATATGGATGTACAAATCACTCCTCTTCAAATTTTTGGTACAAAGTGAAAATAACCAACAAGGTTCATATTGATTGTGGATGGATCGATCTCACACAATGGACCAAGATGAAAAAAATGTTGTATGGCTTCTACAAGAAAGGTAAAACCTATGGTAGACCTAGTGGCAGATCTAGTGACATAGATCCAGAGATAGACCCAAAGGTACTTATCTAGAGGTACATTTAGAGCTAGATCCAGAGCAAGAGCCAACATATTTTATTTCTCTCCTTCACTGTATGGGGGAAATTATATACATTACCCAAATAATGTATATAATAGAATAAGGGGGTGTTAGAGTAATTATCCCATTACTTGGATAATATCTAGATTCCTATCTTGGATAATATCTAGATTCCTATCTTGGATAATTACCATATTATGTTAGGGTATAATATAAAATACTACATTCCCACCGACAAACAGGTTGTAGATATATTCACTATGGCACTTGCACGTGTCAAATGTGAGTTGTTTTGCAACACTCTTTGTACTTAAAAAATAATGTAATAGGATGTTAAGGTAATTTAATTATTACCTTAGTTAGTTGTTAGTTATTGCATTATTTATTTAAACTTGAAGATTTTTATTGTTTAGAATATCTTATGGTTATTATATTACACATTGTTAATTTGTTAGCTTCGTTAGCGCCATATTTGTTTTGGTTAGCTACCTTCACGGTAGCAACACGTTGGCTATATTTAGCCAATTGCAATTGTATTTAAAACATTTCTTATGAATAATATTTTGGATGCTTATGATTCAATAATCAATAATCTACTAAGATCCTACATCTTACTTGAGCTACATCTCTTTAGATGATACAAATGTCATGGCACTATATCAAGAGATGACACAAAGTATATAAATAGGTATAGAGCTATAAATTACAAGTCCAAGAAAAGAAAAAAATGTTGGATGACCTACAAGCAAGCATTGAAGTTGTGGAAGAACAAATCACACAACTAAAAATGGACTTAGAAACTATGTTGAAAAACATAGAAGCTACAAAAATGAGTTGTTGGAAGACCAGTATACAATCTCTTTATCTTCATTGTTGCACACATAGTATATTATGTTGATCTTCAATTCCTACTGTTCAAAGCATAAAATCCACATTACTTTCCTTTTTTAGATGATTCTCTGTTACTTGAGAAAATTCAAGATGATTTACCTAGATTAAACTAGATCTCTTCCACCTTATTTGTGTTAAATATCTTTTACACATCCTTTCACCTTTAATTTCTTCTAAATGTGATCATGCACATTGTAATTTCTCATCCCTTGTATCCTTCTTAGTTTATTTTAGTGGTTGCTCTAAGTAGGATGTCAAGAACTTCACCGTCTAATGAGGTAGATAGACTTTATTTGTTGCCTTCTTAGGTGTGGACAATCCATGATCTAAGATAGCTTCTACTTTTTGATTAATCTTTGTTGGAGTGAATTGTTTATTGATCTTATTTAATATTTACATATGTAGTGTAGTTAAGCCTTGAATATCATGAACTCTTAATTTAGTACACATCTTTAAATAAAATGATTTTAATTATATCAACGATACAAAAACAATCAATGGACCAAGAATTTTTCGCAACATTTAAAGATAAATAACAACATAATTTTTTATAAATTTTATAAGAACAATTATTCAACTAAGTTAAAAAAAAAAAAATTTAACATCATGTTATCATCTAAATAAGGATTAATTGATATGTATTTTAGTTTCTACTTTAAGGTCATATTTAAATGGATTTGATGTTTAAAAGGGCATTTTTAAAGACATTATAATACAAAGCATTGAAAGATAATATGTTGTCGACATTCAAAATATATAATTTATTGTAAAATAGGAATCCATTGGAATGATTTAAATAACTGGTTGAATTGTATTTCCAATATTTTTGTAATAATAGTGCTTGCATTAATTAACTATAATTATAAATGAATTTGAATAGAAACATAATTTTGCAATTTGAACATAAAATAACAATTATTTTATGTATTGCACTAAGAAATTATGAGTAATGTAGGCCGCTTTAAGGGGTAAACTCCTTTATGAACAACGTTCCTTTATAATATAACTCTTCAAGTTGAATTTACCTCTCTTACAATGCAATATATAAAAATAACTTTACCCAAAATAGTTTATAATACATAAAATAGATTAATCTCTAAATAGTTGTCTGAGTTAACCCTAATCCTAATGATCAAGGTTCGCCCTTACATTCAAAAGGGGGTGCTCACTCATTACTAGCTATTACAAAATAAATTAAAATGGGTTAAAACTTGAGGTCCTCACATTGCTTTCCCCTTCAAAAATAAGCTTTGCCCTCAAAGATAAAGCTAAGAAAACTATTGTTGGAGTTGGTGTAGACACCAAGTGATATATAATGCTTTGGTTGCATAGTTATCATTAGCGCCTATCTAAAATAACATCTAGTTCAAGAATGATAGAGCCTTTAGCAACCAATTTAGGTAAAGATCAATTTAACTTGACTGTGTTGACCCAAAGCTTTCTTCAAGCAAGATACACAGAAGATAGGATATATCTTGGAATATGGTGGTAAATCTAACTTGTATGCAGCTATACCAATTCATTGTAACACCTAGTCCAACCTATAGGATTTGGTTGCAAGCTTGTGACTGCCTTTGATTTTTAAGGATAATTGTTTGTAGGGTTGTAATATCAAAATTACCCAATCTCATTATGAAAAATCCCACTCATATCTGTTTCAAATTGTTTGTCATTTCATCCTATTTTGAGCTATGGCTTAATTATTCTTGAGAGATTGATGTAGTGTTTCTTCATTGCTAAGAGTATAACCAACAGTCTATACATGGGAATTGCATAGAAGATAAAGAAGTCTATACATGGGAACTACATAGAAGATAAAGAAGTAAGAGTTTGACCATCCCAAGAATATGTTGAGTTGATAGTAAAATGCATAGATAACCTATGATTTAATTATTGTATATCGGGATCTTGTTGTCATTCTTGTTGAATGTCATTCAACCACTTAAGACATGTACAAATAGTGCACATAAAATAGCATGGTCATCAAACTTATTTGATAAAACATCGACTACAATAGTATTTCCCATTTTATAAAGAATCTCATAATCATGTGTGATTATAGTATTTAACTAACCTCTTTTATAAATAAAAATCTAATATTTAAAATTCCATAATAATAAAAAAATCTAATATTTATCTAATCTCTTTTATAGTAAAAAACTCATTTATCTTATAAAAATATTTATATATATTCTTTGGTTTTGGTTTTCCTTTTTATAATTCATGGTATTTTTCTCATAGGAGAATGTGAGTAATGTCAATTTTATTACTTGTTTGACATTAATAGCATCCATTTGCAACTCATAGCTCTTCAAAGAACCATGTTGTATTCCTTTAATGCCCACCATAGCCAAGGGACCATCCTACATGGAGCATTAAAAAATGACCTACCTATTTGCTCATCTTCCCTATTGAAGCCCCAACAAACCTTTCAAATTCTAAGTAGATCCAAATGACACAGTAAAATTTAAACTTATATGAGACAAATATTGTATGGTTAGTATATGATTATCATAACCATATTTGAACTTATTTTAAGTTTCAAAATTTTCATCTTTTAACCACCCAAGCTATATTATAAATATATATGTTTTCCTAATATTCTTTAATAGTCTTAAGTCTTTTCATATATATATATATATATAATATCAAGTATAAAATTATATATCAATTAAATAATTAAATTAACCACAAGATGTCGCGAGGAGACTGCGCAACGGTTTGGGTTTTGACTCTTCTTCGAGAAGTCCAAGGTTCAAACCACAGTGTGGACGTGTGTGAGGGAGTGGGTGTGTGGTGGTTGTATATTAAATTCTTTACTGATAAGCATAGTTTTCGGCTTTACAAGAGGTTATGGTTGAAAAGAGATTGTTCAGCCCTATGCATTGGTCGTATGGATTTATCATACTAACCAAATAAAATAGTCCTAAGGGGACAACACAACAGTTCGAGTTTTGGCTCTTCTTCAAGAGGTCCAACGTTCAAACCGTGGCATGGACGAGTGTGTGAAAGGGTGGATGTGTGGTGGTTGTGTGTTAAATTTCCTATTGATAAGGATAGCTCTCAAAGCTATCCTTATATTAACCACAAAATCTTAACAATATAATTATTTAAAAAATATATTTATAATCAGTTTTTAATTTTCATAAAAAGTAGTAAGTGAAACTTCATAACCCAAATGTCTGTCACATGTCAAAGTTATTTCACTAATAATTCTTATTGGTTTCCATGGGCTAGGTGGATTGGTAAGGCTTTGAGCACTTATCAAGAGGAGACCTAAGTTAAAACCTTGGAGACATACCCAATAAGGACAAAGATAGTAGTCTGACTTGAGTCCCCTGAGTGCGAGCTAGTTTGAGGACGATTGTACCAACCCTGAGCCATCCGGGGTCTCCCTCACTCCGTACTTATTTACTGAAAAGAAGGATTATATAAAACTTTAACGATTTGACCTGTGAAACCTCCTCAAAGAAAATGAAATGTCTGCCAAGTTGTTAAAGATGAAGATATAAAAAAAAAATGGACCTCCTCATCTTTCAAATGCAAAAAACAGGGGAATAGGTGAGAACGAATAAATAAAGTGAATGATTGGCCGAAGCATGCGCCACATGGCATTCTTCTTGTCATAACTCGGAATAGCTTTCTGTCAAGAGAATGAATGCGTGATGAGTTACCTGTATCCATAGAATTACAGTAGAACACAGAGTGACGTATGCTGGAATCGGACGATGTCATTTGATTGGCTGAGAATCCTTTATATCTTTTATCAAACCTTGCAACACACACTCTAACCATTTGTTTCAGGAACTCCTTTTCCTCAAACATTCCTCTGTAGGAATCCACTGCACAAACAATTTCATCACAGCTTATAGTTAAATAATTCGAATTACTGAGCTTACCAAAAACAACTTTATTATCCAATACGCAGCTTAGCTGCTGAAATCACTGCTTTTTGTCCAACAATTTTGGAAGAAAGTGATTTCAACATGCATACGAAACATAAATCGGATTTCCCAAAAAATGCATTGTGGCCTTGCCTGTAATTCATGCAAAAATCATTATAAAGGTAGAAAATCAAACAAACATAGGACTCAGTTGGCTAGCGCGTAGGTCTCATAGCTTCTTTGAAATTGAGTAATCCTGAGGTCGAGAGTTCGAGCTTTTCTCACCCCATTTTGGATTTCATCATTTTTAACTTTTGAAACTGAGGACTCTACAGACTGTATCAGTTTTCCTTTTACCCTATTCTGGATTTTATCATTATTAACTTTTTAAACTGAGGACTCTACGGACTGTATTAGTTTTCCTTTTACCTTGTTTTGGATTTTATCATTTTTAACTTTTAGTTTTCCTTTTACCCCATTCTGGATTTTATCATTTTTAACTTTTGAAACTGAGGATTCTACAGACTGTATCAGTTTTCCTTTTACCCTATTTTGGATTTTATCATTTTTAACTTTTGAAACTGAAGATTCTAGAGTGTATCAGTTTTTCTTTTATTGAAATGGGTCTCCAAGGGTTATATAAATTGAAAAGATGTTAGACATTTATTAAGAGAAGAGTAATAGTTTAACTTGAGTCTGCTGCATTCACACAGTTTAACAATAATAATACCAACCCTAAACCACCAAATTAACCTTGTCATGCGAGGCCTACACTACTCGCCCATAGAAAATAGGAAATGTTAATAGTCATGGCAGAAGCTATGCAAGTGTACTGATTTGTTTTCAGGCTCGCTGATTTCGTCTAGTCGTTGTAGTATAGTGGTTAGTATTCCCGCCTGTCACGCGGGTGACCCGGGTTCGATCCCCGGCAACGGCGTTTTCTCGTTTAGTTTTATATTATGCCCAGCCCACGGGGTTTAAAAAGTTGAGGTGCAACGTTCCGAGGTTGAAAACAAATGCAATTTTCAATCTTAAAAGGTTGAGGTGCACCTTCCGAGAATTTGGAGTGATGGAACAATTAACTAGAGGACCATTATACTTGCATTTTATTTTTATGATTAAGATATTTATGACAAATGCACTTATAGCAAGTGTAGTTTTTAAAAAGTTGAGGTGCAACGTTCCGAGGTTGAAAACAAATGCAATTTTCAATCTTAAAAGGTTGAGGTGCACCTTCCGAGAATTTGGAGTGATGGAACAATTAACTAGAGGACCATTATACTTGCATTTTATTTTTATGATTAAGATATTTATGACAAATGCACTTATAGCAAGTGTAGTTTTAGATTATATTTGGATATTTGGTTGATATTTTATTTTATTTTATTTTTTATATAATATTAAAATTTAAATAAAAATATTTATAAGTAAATTTTTTTAATAATTATATTGATTTTTAATTAATTTTTAAGTAGAAGATATTAAGTTTAATTAAATTTAATTTTAATTAATAGATATACCCTAATTTAATATAGGCAATTAATAACTATTAGTTGGTGTAGTAAACTTTATTTGAAATATTGTTAATAATTAGGTTCTTCATCAAATAACATACTTGAATTTTAATCAAACCAAAGGTTAATATTGTCATTATGAATCCAAGTAATGATATAAAACCTTCATCAACTAAACATTACATTTGTAAATCCTACAAAATTGAAAATATGATCATTTAAATTGTGATAATCACAATCATGTGATTTTCTTTACGTGAGAGCACATTCACAATTGAGGAAATATCTTGTTGTGTCCTAAGGAAAATAGTTAAATGGATCAAAGTCACACATACCTATGGTTTTAACAGGAAGCCAATACTCCCCTCTAAGGTCCCATACTATCCTAGAGGGCTATGACCTAATTTTTGTGAAGCAAGATGCAAAATGAAAGCAAATGTAGTCATATAAAACATATTCTACATGTGTTTTTTTTTTGCTTTTGGATGCCTACAAAAGTGAAAATATCTTCTTTTATTCTATGCAAAAATTCATGGGAACTATGCAAACATACACGAATATCCTAGGATGTAGCTACGTAATTTTTACTTTTATTTCCTAAATACCAAAGATGCAAGTGAGTTCCTATCGATTTGCAAAGGAAACAAACTTGCTTATCCTTTTACAAAATGTAATAAAATAGTAATTTTTCTTTATAACATAACTAAGTGTGCCTTTAGTTTAGTATATTAAGTTCTATCACCAGTTTCTAAGCGATTTCATAATCAAATATAATTTAGCTACCTTTTTATAAAAATTTATTGCTAACTTAGAAATAAAGATGATAAGACAAGCAAAATCTACAAGTTCAAAACTTGGAATAAAAATAGGTTAAAAATAGAACAAACCATACTTGTGTTATAGATCAAAATAAAAGCACCACATAGAAGCATAGTGCAAAAGTATCACGTAAAAGCACCATATGGAAGCGTTAGGCAGAATCACCACTTGCAAATTTGTATAAGCTTCTGCTCTCAAACAACACTTTTGACTATATGTGCAAAATAGAAAAATTTATAATAAAAAACACAAAAAATAAATGATTAGTACAAAGAGGTTTGTCCAACTTTGACAAGGATCAAGAACCTTCCTTGTTCAAAGGGATCAAAACTCTATTTTTCTTTACACAATATAAAAATGTATTGACAATCATAAACATAATTATTAGTGTTAAAAGTAAGGAGTGCATAGGTCTCCTAAATGCAAAATGGGATAAGAATATAAGAATGTGTGTTATATGCTAGATAGATGAATGAAAAGATAAGATGTTAAGCAAATCCAAAAGATAAAAGAAGGCTACAACCTACAAACCACATTTTACTCCTTTGTTTATGTGGTTGTTGTAATAAATCCTTGCTAGGAGACTGCTTCAAAGATTTAAAATCATCCTTGACCTACCCTTGATAGTTTACCACATGATTTGAGAAGAGGAGGAGACCACTAAAGCATTCTAGTAGCTCTTTGAGGTAGGAGGAATGCCAAAGCAAAAAGGGTAAAGCTATGTCAATTTTAGTAGTGTACTAGTGTGTAAAGGATCCATTCATTTAGAAGTGAATTCAATAGAGAAACAATGTGATTAGAGATAATCCCCAAGATTCTCCAAAGGGGATGATTTTACAAACAAACCAAGATCCTTTTGGAGATATTTCAAGTATTCCTTGATGGAAAAATCAAGGAAGGTAAAGTGCAACTACATGGAGTTAATAGAAATTTGTAGCAATTTCATGGAGATGATTGGAGCTTGAATCAAAGTTTTAAGCAATGTGGTGTCATGCAACTACCAATCAAGAGGATTTGCTTGATAGTTTAGCACCTTGACATGCACAAAATCAGGTGATAAGATGAAATCTATAGTGGATTAGAGATTGGCAAGCTGTTAAATTGCTAAAATTCAATTTTGGCAATGGTAGAGCAAACGCACCATGGCAGCATAAATATATTATGATACTTTTACTTGTGGCACTATGAATCTATGATAGCTAATAGACAGGTACAAGATCAATAGGTTTGACTAGAAAAAACACTATAGGAAGTACCATGCAAAAGCACAATGTCACTTTTGTAGGGTTATGATTATTCTTTCAGGACATTTTCAGTTATCAATATTTGCTTAAGTATATGTACATTTATACTCATTGAAAAGCTCTTTATGAGGTCATTCCAATGATATCAATTATGGAATTTTACAAGAGATTGCAATAGTTTTGTGAACCTCAAAGATAATACCATTTTTATCCCAAATTTGGGTACAATGGGATCAAATTGACTTGATTTATTTACAAAATTGGTTGGTAAGGTAAATAACTTGCTTAATGGTCCCTTTGTGCATAAAATTATGTGTGTATATTTTTTCTTTTTAATGTATTTTTTGTAAAATATATGTATCAAAAACCATCATGGATGCCTCAATTTTACAGTAGAACAAGGCTATTATTGTCCAAAGGTTAAAACTATGATAATTAATAATTAATTATAACATATTAAATTCAGTCATGTCCCAGTTATACCCCCTTGAGTTTTAGAGAAAAACCACATTGGACCGAGGAAAATCGACTTTGCCTTGACCCACATTGGAGCAATAATCATAGGATGGTGTAAAAAGGGTCTGAAAAGAAGGTTTAAAGAGTAAAAAGGTACAAAAATGTTAAAAAAAGGTTATAAATGGGTAAAAAGATAAAAGGGTGGTAAAGGGATCAAGACGGGGTAGAAAAGGGAGGCAAGGGTATAAAATGGGCTCATCTTGACAACACAAAAGGAGAAGGAGAGAGTGCTTTGGGATGATTTTGTGTGTGATATTTGCAATGATGACATAACAGGTGTGACTGAGACATCATGCTAATGCATTTTGAGCACCATAGTTAGGAGGTGACATAGTGGTATTATAAGTGATCAAAACATTCATGTTTGTCTTATTTTTGTTGTTTATTTATTTTCTCATGGCACTTCTTTTTACAGGATATGGAAACAATATTTTCTTGATTTACATACCCAAGGTGCATTTTTTTAATTTTATGCATCAATGGGTAAGACTTCATTTGGATGACATCATATAATGATTTCATATCCATACAATGCTAGCATAATTTTGACATAGGAAAATACAAGTTTATCCAACTGTACAATGCATATGTATTTTTTGTGGTATTCGTATTCCATACGACATATTTGTTATTTTTTTCTTATCATTCATATGATGCTTTTGTATGGTGTGTTCGTACAATGCTACTACATATATATAGTAGTTTTGGAATGTATGGTTGTCACAACCCACCCCATTGGACCTCTCTCATAGGTAAACTAATTGATTGAGGAAAATCAATTAGCATATGTCTAAGGGTCAAAGACCCTATTCACACCCACAACTCCTAGTTAGTGGATTTTGTGTGAAAACTAATTAGAAATATTAGTGTTTATTCAAGATAATTCATTGGTTTAATTGAGGTTAATTAACTTTATTTAAGATAAATGAGTGCTCATAAAATGTGTCCAAATTTAATTGGACCACAATAAGCACTAGTAATATTTAGAATATTATAATGGATAGTGGAGGATTATTAGGATCCTCACTTCCTATCCACAATATCGGATTATCCAATTCTAATTGGACCAACCTAATTTAATGACTAATGCTCATAGTTGTGTTCAAATCTAATTGGACCACAAGGAGCATTATTCTAAGCAATTAATAAAGGGAAGACTTTCCTCACCTACCTTGATCAGTTTTATTATTAAAATAATAGGCATTAGGTGGGGGAAATTATCTATAAATAGAAGGCTCTTGTGAGGAGAAAGCAAGCATTCTAGGAAGCATTCTTGCAAGCGATTTTTGTGGGAAATCCTAACGCTTAGGGAGTATGCTCTCCACCCTTAGGTGGATCAGAAACCAAATAGCATTAGGAGATTACCAAAACTTAGTAATAGTCGCTCGATCAAGACATTTCTTGGAGTAGAAAGGAAGGACTTGATGAACTTTGGAAAAAATAAAGAGAGAAGGAGATCACCATTTAGGAGGCTTACATGGAGGAGAAATAGATCAGGTGATATCCCTCCTTGATTAAGCCTTATTTGCTACTAATTTTTAGCATAGAGTATATGATAGTATGTTAAGATTAGTTGGGGTTTCAACATGTGTTAGAGAAACCTCTTGTTCTTCTCATTAGGGTTTATGAAGAGATTTTAGAGATATACTATTACTAAATATGGTTGTGTTGTGTGAAAATTTGTGAGTGCATGGTAGACATGATAGATTATTTGATCTATATGTTTAAAGTTATGATCTATGATCTATGATCTGTGATCTATGATCTGTGATCTATGATTTATGATCTGTGATCTATTTGGTTAAATGGTTGGGTTATGTAGATATTAAATCCCTCTAGTAATATGGCTAGGTAGCCCTGATAATTTAGGGAATGTTTTATTTTTAGTGGCTTGAGCAATCTATGATTTAAATGTTGATTTAAATATTGTAGGAGTGGGGCAAAAGGAATTATGATCGTAAGGGAATGCGTAAGTATAGAGTTAAATATACTTTAGCATGAAGACTAAAAGATATTATGTTAAGGGAAATACACCTTTTACCAAAGGTGATATTATGGAATATTGTGACAAAGTAATAAATAAAAGGTGGTATTGTATGGAATATTGTGTGGAATAAATATAACGATGGGTCCAAAGAAATTAGTTTTAAAGATTGGGCTAGGATAAATGCACCCAAAGAAACTAATATAGCAAAATAAAATCAAATATGGGAAAAGCACCCCTATTTAAATGTCCACTTGGTAGACATAATAATTAAAAGGGTCAAAAGCTAATTGATCGAAAATGAATATCTTGGATTTAATGAAATTAAATTGGGTCAAGATATGTGAGCATAAAAATATTTGATTTAAAAATACTCTTAGGAGTATAAGCCATTAGAGTTAAATACCATAACAATTATTAAAAAGAGTATTAGGTGATTTGAAGAAAATATAATTAAATGAAATATATATTCTTGAAAAAAAGTATATGAGATAGGATTTGAATCTAAAGATATTATATATACTTGGGAAAAAATATTAGAAATTGGATCTAATTTTGATTAAATGATATTTGTACTTTTGGAAAAAGGAATGTTAGAGATTTGATTTAATCTCATTAAATGGTATTTGAAATAGTTGGACCCCGAGAATTGATTGAGAGAAATCTAGGAAGAATCCTAGAAGAGTGATTTGGTCAACCATAGGGGAAAATCAAATAACTAAGAAATTGAGCTATTTAATGCTATTGAATTATTTGAGGTGGTCTATTAAAGAAGACTTTAATGAAATTGAGTTATATGAGAAAGCTTTAAATATTTAAAGACCATGTTATGGCCAATTGTAGAATATTATAATGTAAATCATAAGAAGAGACATAACTATAGTCTTTGGAAGAGTTAACTATACTTCAAGAGAATTAGATATGCTTTAACTCAGAGGTTAAAAGATATTGTTTGAAGTAAGTTTGGGAATACGTTGTGAGTTACCATATGAGAAAGAAATATGGAGTAGTCTCTATGAAATATTGGTTGTATCTTTACAAATATAGTAAACCTAATCATCACTAGACCTTTGATTAGGGGTTAATAGTTAAAAGAACTATAAAGTAGACATCGAAAAGATGTCAAGAACCTTTATCATAAATATGAAATGGTTCTCTTGTTTAAATGCTATTTTTGGGTAGTCGGATCCTATACATGATAAGCATTCTTCTAATCGAGGGAAAATTGGAATGAGGTTTTGTTCTTTAGAGAATTTATGGGGATTCTCTCATAGCCTTTGGTGAATGTATGGGAAAATATAGATTCAAAGGCATATCTTATGGGTAGAATGATATGGGATGAAATGATGAAAGGGAAGCTTCAAGTTTCATTCTTAGGAAAGTATGGGATTTCCTACCTTTGGGTTGTGAAATATTTGCAAGTTACATATTGATTTATGTACTATGCTTAGCTACATTCATTGGAGTATTATCACATGACATTGCCCGATTAAAAGTAACTATTGTGTAGGTAGGAAAACATTATGATTTCCACTCCTGAGGAAGGTGTGAGATTTCCTCCAATGTTTAGCAAACTAGGAATTCATTTAACAAGAAGAATGATTGCATATAACCAAAGAGATTATGGGATCTCTTCAAATATCATAAAACCTTTGTACTATAACTTCAAGATAGTTGAAGGTTATGCTAATAAAGGTGATATAGAATGCATGTGTGATTCATTCTTACGAGGCCTGTGAAGGTTCCTCTAATATGTATATGTGTCCAAGGAACATATTCTTGTATGTTTCGATTTATAACGATGTGGAAGTGTTCCACATAAAGGAATTTATGGATGGTTGGAAAAAGGATCTATAGGATCCTTAGTATTATTGTAAATTGAGAATAACAATTTAATGAAATAAAAGCAAGAGCGCATATTTTACGGCTAGGTGGTTTCCCTTTAGGGTTTTTTCCAGGATAAAAAATTGTGTTATGGATCTATTTGTGGAATGGTGATTCTTGTTATTAGATTTAGAAATGCATGTCTTAACTATACTTCTATGTTTTACTTGCAAAAGGAATTAGTGATGCATGGTTTATTTAATAAGCAATGTTCCTTTGGTAAGAATGGTTTTGATAGGATGCTAGAAGTAATTGATAATGTACTTCCTTGTCCATGGCGTGAATACAAATATGTAATATACTACATAAGTGGATACAATGATCATGGTCTTTTGTAGGTAAATAAAGTATGAAATCATGGAGTATGTTACATTGAGCTTATGAATCATTGCATTAGAATTAACTGATGTTGCATTTCCTTCCTCATGGAATTGAATACATTATGTCATGTGATGCATAATAGATTAAAATTATTATGTTCTCATGTGATCAAATGAATGAGTTGTGTAGCATTGAAAGTGATTCTTAGACACATGATTCACTGCACTAACTGAATGTGACTTCCGTTGAGATAACTAAATACTAAGACTAAGGTCATGAATTAAGAAATATGATCATCTAGTCATTAATGGAATAGTCAATATCTGGAAGAATGCAAGATATGAGGATTAGGAACTCTACACTTGAAATAGAAGTGATTAGAAAAAAAAATCATAGTAGAGTTTGGTGGTGAAATGAGGGTTATTACAGTTGGTATCAGAGCCAGGTTAGCTAATAGATTCTAAATGTTAAATCTAGGCTAGCAAAGGTTTTGGGCACTATTAAAACTTCCATATTGTAAGTTTATAAAACTTATAGATGAACTCTTAGCCAATAAATGATTGGTAAAAATATAGAGTTTAATGTTAGCTTTAAATAGCTAATTGATTGGAACTAATGTTGATTTAGCCCTTGGAAAGAAGTTGGTAGCTCTATATTAGCAAATAAGCAATTTGCTACTAATATTGTTTATAATCCTTTGGGTGCTAAGGGTGTTAATTTAATGTATGAGGTATAAGGCAATAGATTATGTTCAGACATTTACTCATAATCTTCGGGTACTTTATAATGATTGTGATTGAGAGACTTTATATCGACCTTGGATAAATATGCTTTATCAACCTTGGAGAATGTAAAATATTTAATCATGGTGGTTTGGTCTAGGTAGGCCCCTTGTCAAGCCTCAATAGCTTTTTAAGTGGTCAAATCCTCGACGTCAACACCATCGATGGCGCCCCACGACCACCATGAGGTGGTTATCTACTTCATAGTGCGTTGGTGCTTATAAATATTTCTTCCCCCATGATGAAATCAATGTGGGACATAGGGAATGATATTGTCTTGTAATAATAGTTGCCTCGACCATGTGAGAATCAAATCGGGCCTACCCAAGATCTATTTTAATCCCGATTGTGAGATAACTCTTCGATCTTTGTTAAGAGGTGAAACTTTGAGCTAATGATTTAATGTCCCTTGTTAAAAGTGGCTATTTGGTCCTCTCTTTATTTTTATTAGATGAAGGAATGGATCATTGTCAACCCAAAATCGGTTGACCTATGATGATTCCTATTAAATGTAATCAGTAGGTTATTTAGTAAATCATGTGCTGGATTTTATGGTTACATCTAGATACAAAAACCATTGTGTGGAAAAACTTCTATGAGCCCTGGATTCTCCCATGAGTCGATCCTATCATAATCTAGGTATGCTAATGTTCTCTGCACTGGGTCTACAGAGAAATTCAAACCAGCGATCAAGCTAGGCATTGAAAGTTTTATCCCTACATAACATATGGGGTTTCGGATTTTAGTTTGGTGATTCAAACCCTTGGGAGATAAACGTTCTATGGATAGAATGAACCCAAAATGATGTCATCCTTCATGTTGATCTAGATATGATAGTTAAACATGCCACATATCTTATTTAAGTTTGATGTTAAGGACTACAGATGTCGTTAAAGGTGTATAGGATCAACCCTTGAGTGACCTCTTGAATGTTGCCAATTATTTTCTAGGTCAAAGTTCAAATCTGACCAAATGATCCATGGATAATATCCAAGCTTTGATTTAATATCATTGTGTGATGATAGTATAAAACATGAGTTTCGATATGGTCCTGTTCGCATCCCTCGATGGATCAAAGGATTTTGATCAAATGCGTACAACATCTTGGGATATCATAAACCCGATGCATTGTGATAAAGCCAATATTTCTAGGATAGTGGATGACGCTTTGTGGTTTCTTGAAAACCCTCTACCTTAGTTACCAGACAAGAGAGCACCATTATAGGGTTTAGAACCCTCCTGCCATTCAAACCTATCTGATGGGACCACATGCTAGGTATGGAATCATTGTGAAGATGAAGGACATCTACGTAAACCCCATGGTGATAACCTATTCTAGATACAGTTAAATAAATGAACGTAGGATCAATTTCCCAAGCATGTTGAATAAGCTATGATTAATGTCATATTTTCAACTGACGTATGGATATACACTGTATTTCATCGTATTCATAAAGGGAAAAATCGTAGGACTCTTCTAGGGTAAATATAAGGTTCAAAGTTGCATTAGCTCAATTGGTTAAATTCCTCAATGTTTTAAGGAGAAGACTCAAGTTCTTATCTTGCCAAATGATACGTGGATAATAGTAAAGCCTTACCTTGTTGTAATAACACTGGGTGGTGATGGAGTAATACTGTAGGATCCATGGTAAATAGCCTGAATATTATCACCTGGGATTGATGTGGTCCCTGTGCTCATCAAAGATGCGGTTCAGATGGATTTCCAAGGAGAACTCTATGATCCCTTCGAGAAAACATTCAACACCCAAGAATTGGATACCTTCGAGTAAATGAGCTTAACGATCTCGTAACAAGTAAATTTGCTTTATCGGTTAGTGCATAATGGTTGAAGACTTTCTCTCAGGACTAGTTGCCATCAAAGATACTTGTCCTTGGTGATTTCGTGATCGGGGTACACTAGATCGTATGCAAAATCAAGAACCATAGGAAGACTTAAAAAAAAAAAAACTTCTCTCCCACATCCTTGACATGGTGGACGTACATCACCATAAAATGGATAATGTATCCTCTTACACTCGACCATCTCTCGATGATCAAGCACAATATCGAGAAAGGATCGCATAAGTTGATGCAAGGTGTAATGCATTGTTTATCCACGTGATCTGCATGATGATAATGGATTAATGTTGGCCACGTGTTAATTAGAGTTAGATTTCTCTTACTAGTCATCTAAACAGTGACACACCTTTTTGTCGAATATGTGGGGTTGACCCTCTTGCTTTCTAATTCGGAACATTTGGCATATCGAGGTTGATTGAGATAATCGGGTAATTTTTGCTAACATTTTATATTTATGAGATAGTTTAATATAAGGTAACCATGGTACACCGTAGGGAGTTGGGACCTTATAAGTTAAATTCAAATCCAATTTAATGTGATAAAGTCTAGGGACACATTTTATGATTGGAATTTTGGGTCCCACGAAATATTTGTCTATCTCCATGAATATTATTATAATTGCCTCATGAAATGGTGGACGTCAGAAGCATGGCAATGTCGTTGTATCTTAAATACAAGAAGACACCCTTATGAAGGTGTCCACCATGTAAGATATCAATTGACTAGTCTGAATGGTTGATAGTGGACATAGAACCCCTGGCTAACATTCGTAAGTCACACCATGGAGGGTTACATGGCCTTGAGAAAGAGGATATGCACATATCGTTGAATGTTGAGCCTTTTTCACGTCCAAGTATATTTAGTAATTAGTGTCGATGGACTAAAAGTTTAATATAGTCATATTATTTAGTCAATGGTCAAATATCAAATATAATATTGAAATACTTTGATTTTCGATGATCATTTGACCATTGGGTTACTATATTAATTCCTATCAAAGGACAATTGGCTCATGAGTTAATGATCATTGATATAAAACACCCGAATTGGAATTTGCTCCACTTAATACCCTTACTTATTGGTTAATGGAAAATAAGTTAAATATGGTATTAAATTATTGATTTAAGGTATTGCTTAGTGGGAGACCAAATTAAAGAGGGTGTTCAATTAACGAAGATGTTAATTGAATCATTTGAAATATCCAATTAAATAGGGTATCAATTGGATCAGTCATATTTAAGAGGATGAATTATTGACCTTCAATTAAAGAAGGTTTAATTATAATTGAATGTTAGTTTTAATGATGGAAGACTATAATATAGCCTTTGGAAAGATACAAATGATGAATATAGTTTGTATCAACTTTGGAAATAGAATTAACATTAAATGTGTTTATTAAGGGAGGTTGACTCTATTACTTTCCAATCGGTTAATGTGACGATGTAATTCTAAATGGTGTATCTCATATTTAGATTTTGTCCCACATTAAATATATATAGAAAATATATATTATATATGCCTATACCCTTGGAAATAGTATTAGAAGAGACTCAATCTATTCCAACAAATTAATGAGGTCAGATCTCTCCAATGGTAGAGTTAGGTACAATTTGATCTCATTATAAGATAGAGAGATTAACACAATTTATGGAGTCTTTGATCTGTTAGTCACTATGTGGATTGAGACTTGATCTCTTAAAGTGTTTTCTTGGCTAATGTGTTTATTGGTGGATTATGTTTATACATGGACCAAATCTAGTCATCCTAAGAATTGGTAAGTAGGAGTCTTGCATAAGTTGATGTTTGATTCCTAGAAATTATTGAAAATATTATGATGATTTAGTCTCTGGGAACAATTTTATAATAAACATCATGCTATTGTAAATGCACATATGACTAATGGATTTTATGTGGTTTAACTAGGATATTGCTAAGAAATCACACTTAGTACATATAACTTTAAACCAAACCCTTTTATGAGTTGATAACTCAAGTATTGAATTGATCAAATGTGGGTAAAGCAAATTCACTCTCACATCATGAAGGATAATGATAAAGTGAGAGCAAGTAAGAATGGTAGACACTTTAGTGTCTATGAGGGTTTGTGTGATAACCCCCTTAACCCCCATTGTGTGATATGGGATGATGGTTAAGCATTGCAGTTAGGTTGATGTTCTATCTCTATGGTAGGACATTTAATCTTCAAGGCATACGCCTAATGTATGGGTTGAAAGAGACCTAGCATAATGTATGGCTTGAAAGAGACCTAACATAAGGCTAGCTTAATGTTAGTTTAAGCTAGCAAGGAAAAAGGTGTTCCTATTGAAACAGATAGGAGAATTCCCAAAAGCATGGTATGTTCGATTACCCACCGGCCTTAATAGGAGAGTTGGTACCACTCCTATCCACAAGATAGACATTGGCCATATTGACTCTTGTGGAATGCAGCCTTGGACTTACTTGAGAATTCATTTTTATGAGAATCACCCCTTGATCATAAACTTAGCTATACAAGATAATAGATGAATAAGCTATTGCTTGAAAAGCATGATAAATTATGAGAAATAAGATTCCTTTTGAAACCACCATTGAGGTGTTATCTTGCAAGAGAAGGAATAAGATATTTTCTTTAAAAATTGTATAATTTGTACCTTGTAAGAGATACGAGTGCAAAATTGATCATCCTTGATTAGTTCACAAAAGATAAAATTAGTTACTGGAACTATAATTAGAGTGAACTATTAGGTAGTATGTTGGAATTACACCTAAAATGATGATGAGACTATCCAAAGTCTAGATCATAAACTTATATAAGAATTGAAAAATTGTGTTGGGAAAGAATAGATCAGGGATTTATTCTTGAGAGGAGTATGGGATCCTCTCATTAAGTTGATAAAATCATGTCCAAATGCTATAAATGACACCTTATTTGGAATAAATGTGGTCACCAATATCATCAGTGGATGATAATGCACTTGGAATGATGTCTTACTTGGAGTAAGTATCAACATAAAAATCATCAGAAAATGATAAAATGCTAGAAAAATACACCTTATGTAGAGTAAAGTTGGACTAAGATAGTCACAACAAATGTTAATATGGTATAACTACACTCAATATTTCACATATTCAAGTCTTTTATCCTCCCACTATTGTGTTGCTAGTGAATTAGAGTAGTGCAGTGGAAGCATGATGAGTCTTAAGTGGTGTACCTGAGGCTCTTTTGAGGATTGTACTTGACATTTGAATCTCTTGAGGTACAAAAAAAGTATAATAGTCGATAAATTGACTAAAAATGAATACCATATGACATCTGGAGAGATGTACTAGTGGTAGCAACTGGGATTGCTACAAAGATGAATTCAAGATATAGGGGTATCTTGAAGTAGGATTTGTGAAATTAAGATTTTGTCCTTGTTGACATCTAATTTCCATAAGCTTAACACATGTTAAGAATCATAAAATGGTAGGTTGAAAACTCCTTGGTATGAGATTTTGCTAAACCTATCAATAATTAGACTTGCTATGTCTAACCTATTATGGAAATATAATTTCACATTATCACTGAGAAGACATTTTGAAGTGTTGTTATTGCAATATTATTTTATGATGCATTGATAGATGCTTCGATGTCTGACCTTGTGATGAAATTTTTGTATTGATGAGTGTTTCAATACTTGAAAATTTACGCAATATGGATATTTTATTGCTTGAGGACATGATACTGTTGATGTGTTTCTATTTTTGCAGGTTCAGGTACTCTCGTAGATGGAAGAATATGCTTACCATCAAGAGCGAGAAGCTGGAAAAAGAAGAAAAATAATGTTAACTTGATCAAATTTGTAAAATATTGATGCATATTATGATCTTAAGCTCCATCTGTGATAGGAGAGTATGAGAAACATAGAGGACTGTGTTTAATCCAAGGGGGAGTATGTCACAGCCCGCCCCATTGGACCTCTCTCATAGGTAAACTAATTGATTGAGGAAAATCAATTAGCATATGTCTAAGGGTCAAAGACCCTATTCACACCCACAACTCCTAGTTAGTGGATTTTGTGTGAAAACTAATTAGAAATATTAGTGTTTATTCAAGATAATTCATTGGGTTAATTGAGGTTAATTAACTTAATTTAAGATAAATGAGTGCTCATAAAAATGTGTCCAAATTTAATTGGACCACAATAAGCACTAGTAATATTTAGAATATTATAATGGATAGTGGAGGATGATTAGGATCCTCACTTCCTATCCACAATATCGGATTGTCCAATTCTAATTGGACCAACCTAATTTAATGACTAATGCTCATAGTTGTGTTCAAATCTAATTGGACCACAAGGAGCATTATTCTAAGCAATTAATAAAGGGAAGACTTTCCTCACCTACCTTGACCGGTTTTATTATTAAAATAATAGGCATTAGGTGGGGGAAATTGTCTATAAATAGAAGGCTCTTGTGAGGAGAAAGCAAGCATTCTTGCAAGCGATTTCTATGGGAAATCCTAACGCTTAGGGAGTATGCTCTCCACCCTTAGGTGGATCAAAAACCAAACAACATTAGGAGATTACCAAACCTTAGTAATAGTCGCTCGATCAAGACATTTCTTGGAGTAGAAAGGAAGGACTTGATGAACTTTGGAAGAAAGAGAGAGAAGGAGATCACCATTTAGGAGGCTTACATGGAGGAGAAAGAGATCAGGTGATATCCCTCCTTGATTAAGCCTTATTTGCTACTAATTTTTAGCATAGAGTATATGATAGTATGTTAAGATTAGTTGGGGTTTCAACATGTGTTAGAGAAACCTCTTGTTCTTCTCATTAGGGTTTATGAAGAGATTTTAGAGACATACTATTACTAAAGATGGTTGTGTGAAAATCTGTGAGTGCATGGTAGACATGATAGATTATTTGATCTATATGTTTAAAGTTATGATCTATGATCTATGATCTGTGAACTATGATCTGTGATATGTGATTTGTGATCTGTGATCTATTTGGTTAAATGGTTGGGTTATGTAGATATTAAAGCCCTCTAGTAATATGGCTAGGTAGCCCTGACAATTTAGGGAATGTTTTATTTTTAGTGGCTTGAGCAATCTATGATTTAAATGTTGATTTAAATATTGTAGGCAAAAGGAATTATGATCGTAAGGGAATGCGTAAGTATAGAGTTAAATATACTTTAGCATGAAGACTAAAAGATATTATGTTAAGGGAAATACACCTTTTACCAAAGGTGATATTATGGAATATTGTGACAAAGTAATAAATAAAAGGTGGTATTGTATGGAATATTGTGTGGAATAAATATAACGATGGGTCCAAAGAAATTAGTTTTAAATATTGGGCTAGGATAAATGCGCCCAAAGAAACTAATATAGCGAAATAAAATCAAATATGGGGAAAGCACCCCTATTTAAATGTCCACTTGGTAGACATAATAATTAAAAGGGTCAAAAGCTAATTGACCGAAAATGAATATCTTGGATTTAATGAAATTAAATTGGGTCAAGATATGTGAGCATAAAAATATTTGATTTAAAATACTCTTGGAAGGAGTATAAGCCATTAGAGTTAAATACCATAAATATTATTGAAAAGAGTATTAGGTGATTTGAAGCAAATCTAATTAAATGAAATATATATTCTTGAAAAAAAGTATATGAGATAGGGTTTAAATCTAAAGATATTATATATACTTGGGAAAATAATATTAGAAATTGGATCTAATTCTGATTAAATGATATTTGTACTTTTGGAAAAAGGAATGTTAGAGATTTGATTTAATCTCATTAAATGGTATTTGAAATAGTTGGACCCCAAGAATTGATTGAGAGAAATCTAGGAAGAATCCTAGAAGAGTGATTTGGTCAACCATAGGGGAAAATCAAATAACTAAGAAATTGAGCTATTTAATGCTATTGAATTATTTGAGGTGGTCTATTAAAGAAGACTTTAATGAAATTGAGTTATATGAGAAAGCTTTAAATATTTAAAGACCATGTTATGGCCAATTGTAGAAGATTATAATGTAAATCATAAGAAGAGACATAACTATAGTCTTTGGAAGAGTTAACTATACTTCAAGAGAATTAGATATGCTTTAACTCAGAGGTTAAAAGATATTGTTTGAAGTAAGTTTGGGAATACGTTGTGAGTTACCATATGAGAAAGAAATATGGAGTAGTCTCTATGAAATATTGGTTGTATCTTTACAAATATAGTAAACCTAATCATCACTAGACCTTTGATTAGGGGTTAATAGTTAAAAGAACTATAAAGTAGACATCGAAAAGATGTCAAGAACCTTTATCATAAATATGAAATGGTTCTCTTGTTTAAATGCTATTTCTGGGTAGTCGGATCTAGTACATGATAAGCATTCTTCTAATCGAGGGAAGATTGGAATGAGGTTTCGTTCTTCGAAGAATTTATGGGGATTCTCTCGTAGCCTTTGGTGAATGTATGGGATAATATAGATTCAAAGGCATATCTTCTGGGTAGAATGATATGGGATGAAATGATGAAAGGGAAGCTTCAAGTTTCATTCTTAGGAAAGTATGGGATTTCCTACCTTTGGGTTACGGAATATTTGCAAGTTACATATTGATTTATGTACTATGCTTAGCTACATTCATTGGAGTATTGTCACATGACATTGCCCGATTAAAAGTAACTATTGTGTAGGTAGGAAAACATTATGATTTCCACTCCTGAGGAAGGTGTGAGATTTCCTCCAATGATCTGCAAACTAGGAATTCATTTAACAAGAAGAATGATTGCATATAACCAAAGAGATTATGGGATCTCTTCAAATATCATAAAACCTTTGTACTATAACTTCAAGATAGTTGAAGGTTATGCTAATAAAGGTGATATAGAATGCATGTGCGATTCATTCTTACGAGGCCTATGAAGGTTCCTCTAATATGTATATGTGTCCAAGGAACATATTCTTGTATGTTTCGATTTATAATGATGTGGAAGTGTTCCACATAAAGGAATTTATGGACGGTTGGAAAAAGGATCTATAGGATCCTTAGTATTATTGTAAATTGAGAATAACAATTTAATGAAATAAAAGCAAGAGCGCATATTTTACGGTTGGGTGGTTTCCCTTCGGGGTTTTTCCCAGGATAAACAATTGTGTTATGGATCTATTTGTGGAATGGTGATTCTTGTTATTAGATTTAGAAATGCATGTCTTAACTATACTTCTATGTTTTACTTGCAAAAGGAATTAGTGATGCATGGTTTATTTAATAAGCAATGTTCCTTTGGTAAGAATGGTTTTGATAGGATGCTAGAAGTAATTGATAATGTACTTCCTTGTCCATGGCGTGAATACAAATATGTAATATACTACATAAGTGGATAAAATGATCATGGTATTTTGTAGGTAAATAAAGTATGAAATCCTGGAGTATGTTACATTGAGCTTATGAATCATTGCATTAGAATTAATTGATGTTGCATTTCCTTCCTCATGGAATTGAATACATTATGTCATGTGATGCATAATAGATTAAAATTATTATGTTCTCATGTGATCAAATGAATGAGTTGTGTAGCATTGAAAGTGATTCTTAGACACATGATTCACTGCACTAACTGAATGTGACTTCCACTGAGATAACTAAATACTAAGACTAAGGTCATGAATTAAGAAATATGATCATCTAGTCATTAATGGAATAGTCAATATCTGGAAGAATGCAAGATATGAGGATTAGGAACTCTACACTTGAAATAGAAGTGATTAGAAAAAAATTCATAGTAGAGTTTGGTGGTGAAATGAGGGTTATTAAACTGGTGCTTTTGTTGGGGGTATGCATTTTTTATGTTTCAGCTAGAACTAATTGATGTTTTGGATTTTTATTGATGTAGGCCCAATAAACAACCCTGGAGTTTTGAGAGAGGTAGTTGCATGTATTACAAATTGTCCAAGACTTGTTGGATATGAATGACTATGATCTATTAGCAGTAGTTGGGTTGTAGCATATAGGCCAAATGTTAAATGTAGAGTTTGAATATGCTCTACCAACTATGATAGTAGAGCAATGATACTCTAAGACATGTACCTTTTGTATTCATACAAGGAATTTCATAGTGACCTTGGAATTTGTGTCAAGGATCCTTCAAATATCAAATTAGGGTGTTACAGTTGGTATTAAATGGGATGAGAGGTAATGTTTATAGAGGTTGATGGAGCAGGAGTATTTTCTAGTGGTATAAACAAGCATTGAAACCAATGTTGCATTCAAAGGAGGTCATTTAGATCGATGGAGAACACTACTATATGCATCAGTATCATGATTCCTAGTTGAGGAGATCAATAAGAGGGTGGTGCACAAGGGATAGGGGAGCATGGTAGATGAAATAATAAATGATCAAGTGGTATTTGCATGGGGGATGGTGGTACTGGGATGATTATATGAGACACTGCACTAAGTGGTTTACAAAGGGGGGTGTAGCTTGTTCTATTACACACTTATATAGGTCTAGGCATGAGAGCATATGATGATCATGTGACCACCATGCCTATTAGGAAGAGTAGACGTTTGATAGGTACCTATCTCATTTATATGGGTAAGACACTCTATGATGGGCCAAGTGAGTCTATTGAGAGGTGACTATAAGCCATGTGGAAGGTGACAAATGACCTATAGTTAGAGCAAGTTTTATAATGGTTATACCAATTGCACCTAGGATAGGCTAATGATGAATATCATCTACTCTAAATGAGGTAGGCTAGGTGGTTAGTAGGATCATAGGATGATATAGAGCTACACTATTTTGGTCAAGTGATGAGACAATTTAGTCAATTATAGGATGTGCTATAGGGACTAGTGTGGTTTAGGAGAGCTACCTAGAAAAGAGGGGTTAATTACTTTCCTAATCCTTCAAGCTACATAGAGGATGCTATCGATGATCCTATAATTCCAAATCGTAGGTAGGATGATCCAGGTGTGGTTGAGGAGTGTCATCATTGATACAAGGGTATTCAACCATAGTGGTTGATAGTATATGAGGGAGAGTTGATGAGATCCATTAGCAAGAAAATACAATTCTATAGAGGCACTTACAAGAGACATTAAGAGTTAGAGGTAAAAGTTTATTTTACTCATAGTGGTACCTCTTCATATACTACCACCATTGAATGGTGTAGTAGAGGAGGTAAGGGTAGAAAATAACCTCCCACAAATTTTAAGATAGAGTGTGAGGACATGCAACAATGGGTAGCTAAGCTTGAGGTAAAGAGGGATGACTTGGAAGAATAATTAAAAATTTGGGATTTAGCTCATAATTTAGAGGAGGAGATGAAAATAGAGATAGCCTAGCCACATATGGATAGGATCTGACTAATAGAGGAGATATATAGGTAGGTGGTTGAGTTATAGGGATAGGTGTATGAGGTATAAGAATGGATGGATGATATGACATGAGAGAGATCAGTGGGTAGAGGGGACCACAAATATGCAATGGACTATTTAGATTTTGACTATCTATATTGATGTTGTAGTAGCACAAGCTATGACTAGAGGTGAATATATGGCTCATGTGTTGTTTGCAGGGTTATGCATAGTGGAAAAATATAGATTATTAACAAATATTTGAATTTTTAAAATTTAGAATTGGAGAATATGGGGACCCTTGGTTAGGGCCCATTAGCCCAAAAATTTTGGGTGAATTTTTTTTTGGGTTGTATCACCCTGATTTTATAATAATATGACCATTTTAAGTTCAAAACACAAACATTACCTTCGATAATAGTGGACCTTTTCACCTTGAAATTATAAAGAATTTTATTTACATAAAAAAAAATTATCTATTATACCCCCACTATTTATACTTAATTTGATAGTGATACTCCTACATCTTAAACATTGATTCTCCTTGAGATGATCAATAGCAAGGATAAATGATTAGGAGCAAGAATAGATGCCCAATAGCAGGAATAGATGACCAATAACAAGAATAGGTGACTTTTGGTCATCAAATCCGCACAGGAAAGGACTTTCGGTGGGTTTGCATGCCCTGGACCTGCGACCAACATTGAAAGGCCGAGGGGAAGAGATGCCCCTCGTGCCAATCTCCGGAGAAAGGCCGGCTCCTATACTAATCTACTTTTGGGGTTTGAGACAAGAGTGCAGGAAAGAAATAGACAGAGTAAGGGTTAGGAAAAGAAATAAAAAGGGGTAAGGGTTAGAGAAAGAAATAAAAAGAGTAAGGGTTAGAAGATGATGATTTAAGGTGGGAGAGAACAGGAAGCACGATCACTCGCTAATAACTCGAATAGCAGCAAAGAACACCAAGAATAGATGAAAGAAACATGATACTCGCTTTCCTATGTATCCTCTGGACGAGTTCACAGGGTTCTCCTTTCTCTCTCGCTGGAATTCAGGGTTCAGAGTAACAACGATTAAGACAAGGGAATAACAAAAACCACGACCCACCAGGCAGCATAAAAGAAAGCTTATACGACGTTTTTCCTCTCCTATGTATCCTTCAGGGCGAATTTTAGGGTACAGTCCCCAATCGCACACCGGATTCAGGATTCAGAGTCTCAGTATACGAGTGCAGACAGACAAAAGAATTAAGCACAGAAGGCAACATAAAAGAGAGAAATGGAGTACAAAAATCTTTAGTATTAGACGCAGGACATCAAGTTACAACAGCTTTCTAGCAGAAAGTTCCCCCCCTTTTACATTGCAAAGCCTGGGTTTTTATAGAGGACCCGACCCTCTGAATCATTATTACAAAAATGACGGAGTACACCCTCGAGCCCTGAGAAATCGGCTCCTCGTTGCTGCTGCGGATGATCTCTCAAATCGGCTACCAAAATTGGTAATGGTGACCGAGTCAGCCGAGGAAAGTCGCATTAAATGAGCCACTTGGGTGTCCTTGGATTGTAGGTGCGGTGCTCGAGTGGCGGCCATGCTTGTCGGGTTCTTCTTCATGGACTGATACTTCGCATCCAATTGCCAAAAATGAGCAACGGGCTTACCGGGCAAGAAAATATGCATTTATGAGGCTCTCTGATCGCCTCGGGAAAATGCCCAACTTGGGAAGCGTTCTTGGGAAGCGCCTCGCTGATTTTTGCTTCGCAAAACTACTTCAGGGGCGTGGAGTGCCGAAGCCGATCTCCCTCTATCCTTCGCTGCTTCGCTGGAAAACTGCTTCGCTGATGGGTCGGGAAAAATGCTTCGGGCCGATCTTCTTTTGAAACGGTGGCTCGAGGGAGTTTTGGCCGAAGCACTTTCTCGACCTCTACTGCTTCGGGTGAAAACTGGCCGAAGTGGATTTTAGAAATACTTCGGGCCCGAAGTAATTTCTTTGCCTTAGCTGATTCGGGCTATCTTTTCTTCTTCGACGAAGTTGCTTGGATGCCGCTTCGCAAAACTCTTCACCCGAAGTAGCCGCTGGGAATGCTTCGGGTGCGAAGCGTTTCCTTCGTACTTTTTCTGGCAAAGTTCTCGCCCGAAGTGATGATTTGAAGCGCTTCGGGCCCGAAGCTCTTTTCTTTTCATTTTGTCCACCAGGGGCGATAGGGAAAACCAAAATTGCTATAACTTATAAACAAAAGAAAACTTTCAACAAAACAAATATCATACAAAGTTTTAATTTTTCTGCCCCTTGGTGGAATGTGACAATATTGTCAACATTCTTGGTGGCTCACGGGGCAACGAGCTCGTCTCGATGGTAGAACCCTCAGCTTTTATCCATTGGGCCAGAGTTACCTCCAGACCTTTCTCTTTGTTCCTTTTCTGGGGGTGCTTCCACAACTTGTCCTTCCTCTTCCTCTTCTCTCTCCCCTACTGCTTCTTCTCCTCCTGTCGCCATTGCTTCTGCTACGTCTTCAGCCATTGGCAATGGGGCCAGGCGGGCGCGGATGTCTCTTAAGGTTCGACGAACCTGAGACCAGACGCTTTTTGTGAACAGCTCCTGATCTTCCAGGGATTTGACCAAAGCATGAAACCTATCGATCTGCCCGATTTTTGCATGCTGGGACCTGGTATACAGATCGTTTAGGGAGGTGACGATTCTATAGTATTTCAATATGTAATCAGCAACCTGCTTCTCTGTTATTGGTTCGGCCCACTCGTCTATCTCCGAGACGTTGCCTTCAAACTGCTGCCACTTCGGCATGATTTCTTCCTTGGCTAAGGGCTTCCCATCATTATCCGTGAAGCTCGGGAAGCCTAAGGAGGAAAGGTCCTCGAAGTAGCCCATTGACGTGCGCCTCTCACTCTCGAATGCGTCCAGTAGGATTTTTGCCTTTTGCGCTTTCTTGGCTATGGAGAAAAAGGCACGAACTGTGGCCTGGGCGGTTGACCAATCCCTTGTTGTCCGACTCATCGTTGTGAGCTTCAAATCTTGATACCTTGCATTTTGGACCTTGAGGGCCAGCTTGAGTCGGGCTCTGACATTCTGAATGACCACTTCGATGATTGGCCCTCCTTCGACGGTGGCAACCTGGGCTTCTATGGTGTAAGCTAAAACTGAAAGGGCACTGACAGCCCGAGACCTAAAATTCTTGAGCAGATGTGAGCGAATCTCCTTGATTTTGCTCCTATCAAGTAGCCCTAGGCCTTCCTTCTCGTGCAACTGGATCTGAGCTTGCAAGATCTTACTTTCAAGCTCCTTGGCCCTCAAATCATTTTTGGCCTGCCTTTGTGCTTGATTCTCAGCTGTGCACTCCAGCTGTGCTATCCGTAGCTTTAGGGCGTGTGCTTCTTTCTGCATCAGCTTGCACTGCTCCTCGGCCTCTGCCAATTTGGAGCGAGCCCTTGCTAGCTCCTCCTCCAGCTTGATGTTAGCACTCTCGGCTTCGAACCTGCGCTTGTTGGCAATGTTGGCATGCACCTTGAAGGTCTCGATTCCAATGTGCATAGAGGCGGACTCCTTGTCCACGTTCAGATGTTCCAAGTCCTTTTCTTTATCCTGATATTCATAGTCCATTGGAGTCATTTCATCCAGGGGCTTTTGGACTTTGGGTATCTTCTTTACTTTATGCAATTTTCTCGCCTCCAAATCGAAGATGGCGCACCTCTCAACCTGAGCGAGCGAGCGCCCTTTCTTCTTTCTTGCCTCTTTTAACATTCTTTCTATGTTCTTTCGGGCTTGGAGGAGCTTTTTGGCCAAGGGGGATTCTCGTATTGAGGACAGCTCGGAGTCGAATGCGGCTAGATCTCCAGTCGAGGGATTGAACAAATATAAAGAGTTGAAGGGGATAGCCTCACCCGAAGGTTCGGCAACAGGGGTGACGGGGGCTTCGGCGAGTGGGAGCACGTTGTGTACAATGGAGGAATGAGCCTCAGGGTTCGGCATTGGACTATTAGCTTCGCCCTGGTTGATGACTGGAGGATTGGCGGTGTGGCTGGGCGAAGTAACTTCGATAGGTTTGTCCTGGCTGGAAGACTCGGGGGGAGTAGTTAGGGACATGGCGTGAGAAGGCGACTGACCTTGTGGAGGTAGGGTGGACAGGTGAGAGCTTTCGGCCAGGGCCGGGATAGACTTACGAGCAACCAGAGCATAAGGTGAAGAAAATGTACCTGCGTGCCCTCTTGGCAGAGCGGCCATGGTGATCTCCTGGGTGATTGGCCCTTGTTCCTCCTGGGCCTCGGTACTTTCGGCTTCCATGACTTCCACGAGTTCCTCCGCGTTAATGACATCTATGTTTGGGATCATTTCGGCACTTGGTGGATTTCCTCCGTTGTTTGCTTTGGCCGAGCCCGATACTGATCTTTCGGCAGGGGCGCTCGGAGTGCCTGTACGTGGTCGTTTTGGGAAGTTCGGGGGTGCCTGTGTAGGTTCCCGCTCCTTTCTTTTCCTCCTCTCGAGGGGTTGCTCTGATTCCTCTATTGCTGTCTCGAGATCTTCGGATGGCCTCTGTAGTAAAGCTTTTGGCGTGGCCCTGGCTGCTTTTTCCTTAGGGACATTATCGGTCCTTCCGGGGCTTTCGCCCGAACTTGGGGTGGCCGGTGGAACGAAGTCGACGAAGGACAAGGGTTCCCAAGACCCAATATTGGTCTGATATACAATTGCGAATTCCCTGTCCATTGTTAGAAGCCCGTAAGAATTCATCTTTCGATGATGGACTCTCATAATCCACCATTCTCTTAACTGCTCCTCGTCCCAGTCTTTCAACTCCTCTTTTAAATCATCCTTTGCTTTTCTCCAGAAAGTGGAGTCGGGAGTTGGGAATGGGTACTGGTCTGGGTCGAATTCGACCTCCATAGGATAGAAGTCATGCCAAGGAGGCAACGTCCTCATCTCCTCTAAGTGCCACTCTAGGTCCGTACCATTGGGGTTATTCCTCTGCTCCAGGATTTTGGGGCGAGGACAGACATGGAAGTTTTTGCTTTTCAAGTGATCTCTCATCACCCCCAATGGGTCGTAGAGCCACCTCTGTGGTATTTGAAGCAGACCAAAATCGGTGAGCCTCTCCTCCAGGTATATGTTCTGCTTCAAGGCAAAGACTTCGATCACTCCCATCTTGAAGGGGAAGTCGTAGGTGTGTGCCCACTTCCGTCCGTGGCCGTAGGCTTCATCGGTCGCGTCGCTTTGTCGAGCAACTTCCAGGGCAAATTGGTACTCTGAAGGGAAAAAAGGCAGCAGGAAGGGCTTCCCCGTGAAGCCAAAAATGCGGATCACAAGCCCTTGTGTCAATTGAAACACATCCCCCCTTTTCTCCAGTACCACTTTATCTCTAAGGCAGAGAGGCACCCGGGGGCTAGACTTTGTCAGGACATGCATCGCAGGTCCCAAAAATTGCTGATTGAAAGGGTAATAAGACTCCGACCTCAGCAGGAGACGGGTCCACTGATATACAGGCAAAGGGATCCCATCCTTGCCGACTGGTGAAACATCACAATGGTGAAGGGCTTTATGTACATGAAAGAAGAAGAGCCAAACCAAGAAGGAACAAGGCTGGAAGTGCGGCTCCTTGCTAGCATCCTTCATGGATGCTAACCGTATATGCAGATTTTGGGCCACCCATTCTGCCCAATCGAAGAAAACTGGGTTGGTGTTCGGCCGCGAAGCGTCGGGGGCGTAGAACTCTCCTCTGGAAATGCATTCGGCTAGAGACACCTGCCATGGATATACCAAAGTATCGCTTGACAAGCCTGCCACCCATGCAATGATAGAGAATATATCCATGTTCTTGAAGGCCTCCAAGGGCAGGGGCATTTGGGGTCGCTTGCCGGAAGGAAGTCCGCTCTTGAGGTTTTCATGCAAAAAGCTCAGGATGAAGGGATTAGAGGTGAACTTCTCCGTTTGTTCACTCAGGCTGACATTGCGAATGGTATAGCCTTTTGGTGGCCTTTGTTGTGGTGCGAACGCTGCCTGCACATCCTCCTTCAGAATGGAAAACAACTTTTGACCCGAGGCATCCAACACCTGTCTGGTTTGTGGTTGGTAGTTCTGAGCGATGGCGCATATGAGCTCGGGGCAGTGATGTGTAGGAGGGACTAGATACCAGTAGATGTGGGAATAATACATCGTGGCCCTCTTGTTCTCCATCGAGAGCCTACTTCGCATGAAGTTGACGGTACCCCAAAGCTCGGCCACGGTTCTTGAGAGCTCTGGGTCTCTGATTTTCACCCACTTATCGACAGGTGGTTCTATGTTGGGCTCGTCATCGGATTCCTCCCTTCCTTCCATTACTTGTTTTCCTGGGCGTGGGGGAGGATTGACCCTCCTAGGTCTCTGTTTCTTTTCTTCCATGGCTCTCGCCTTCTCTGGAACCGTCGTCTCTGGTTCTTTTCCCTTCTGAGTGGGGTTCTTCTTTCCCATTGTGAACGATCATAGCAGAATAGCTTGTGATGTAGAAGGGTTCAGCACCTCAAAACAAGGGACGGGATAATCATGGCTAACAGCAGAATCTTAGATGCAGAAGTTCTTCCGAAGAGACAGAATGCAGACTCGACTCTCACGCTTGCAAATGGTTTGTTCCTAATGGGCATCTGCATTTTATAGCTTCGGAGGGCAACTTCCTGCATTTATGGCAACTATCGTAATTACTTCGTGGGCCTATCCCGAAAGTATCATTGTGGCATCTGATTGGCCATATGGCGGCGTCGTACATGGGGCCATGCAATTCGGCGATTGGATTTTGCATTGGGAACGCGAATCGCTGCCATCTGGTACTTTAGCATGGCTTTTTGGTTAACGAACTGCCTTGGGATGAGTGTCATTTCTTTCGTATTGAGTTCATCTACTTTGGCCCCCTTTTGAGGCTGCTGTCGACATGTTTCTCGAGGCACATCCTAAATGTGTCTGCCTCGTATGCGAGGTTCGACGATATGGAGTTGGCATAGAAAATACTTCACCGCGAAGTTCTTCTTCGGGCTGATTTCCTTCATTTCGGGCCCGAAGTTCCCCTTTGCCATGCTGTTGCTTTGGTTCACGAATGCCGTCGACCGAAACCCGTTTCATCGAGGAGGGCCTCGCCAAGAATTACTTCGGACGACGCCTTCGGCACATTTCTTTAGCGAAGCATTTTCCACGTCCTTGATTTGCATGTGGTTTGGTTCTACGAGGATGAACTGCTTCACGGCGAACTTCCCTTCATCGGCTACTTCGGACCGAAACCCCCCCGAAGGCGATTCCGACAAAGCACTAAAAACCTATATACAAAAATATATGCAAGATTTTTTTTTTGGGTAATTGGTAATACATACCTCAGCGATCGAAGGTCTTTAGGTGGAGACCATTGACGGAGATTGGTAGTACTTGGCCATTCGCATCTTTGAGGATGAAGGAATTGGCCGAATTCACTTTTACTATTTCAAACGGTCCGTCCCAGAACGCATCCATTTTGTCATGATTCCCGGGCTTGGCCTTCCATGAATCCCACCTCCATACCAGGTCTCCTGCTTTGAATGTGCGATCGGATGATTTCCTTTTGAACCATTCTTGGGTGACCTCAGCATGCCGTGCGAAGTTCTGGTAGGCCTTTTCACGTTCCTCTTCTAGTTGTAGTAGCTGAACCAGGCGTCTCTCCATCGGGTTAGCTTCATCTTCTTCTAGCAACTGTAATGCAGGGATCTCGATGTGAGTGGGCAGGATGGCCTCCTTGCCGTAGACCAGAGCATAAGGCGAAGTCTTGATTGACCTTTTGACAAAAACCCGATCGGCCCACAAGGCCCGATCCAGAAGGAGGTGCCAAGTTCTTTTGTTTTGATCGATCAGCTTTCTCAGTATCCTCAACAGGGTTTTGTTGGTGGATTCTGCCAATCCATTGCCCTGGGGGTAATAGTTGGAAGACACTTTGTGATATATCCCATACTTGTATAGGAACTCGTTGATCTTTGCGCCCGTGAAACCAGGACCGTTATCTGTAATAATTGCTTCGGGGATGCCGAAGCGGGTAATCAAACCTTCCAGGAAGGTGACGACAGTATCTTGATCGACGTGTTTTGTGGGGACTGCCTCGGCCCACCTGGTGAAGTAATCAGTCATAGTCAGAATGAATTTGTGCCCAACGAAGGAGTTTGGCGATATGGCCCCTACGAAATCTAGTCCCCATTGCTGAAAGGGTGTTTCCACCTGTATCGGTCGGAGGGGCATCGGAGCATTTCTGCTTCGGCCGACGAATCTCTGGCATTGCTCGCATCTACGGCAAACGGAGAAGGCATCGACAAAGAGTGTGGGCCAATAGTAACCCGCCTTGATTATCTTCAGCGTCGTCGCTCTTCCAGCAAAGTGTCCTCTAGATAGTCCTGAATGAAATTCGCCCAGGATTCTCCTCTTATCATCATCTTTTATGCATCTGAGGAGGACGTCGTCGATGTTCTTGAAAAATAGGCCTTCTGGGCGCATAGTGTATCGGGCGGACCGCATCTTGAAATGTCTTCGCTGTGAAGCATTCAGATGTGAGGGGCATCTGTCGGTGTTGAAATATTCCACTATTTCATCGACCCAATATTTCTCGGCCTCTTCTTGATTAGCGAGGCATTCTCCTGTTGGCGAGTCATCCGACTGACAGTCCATTATTTTGGCCGTTGCGCTCTTCGCCAGCTCTTGACATAATGCGCGACCGTGAACTAGTTTGGTGGGCTTGATCTCAATATCGAACTCTTGGATTTTGCTTACCCAACCAGCTCTCTTGCTTCCTAGTTCCCCTTGAATAATGAAACTACGCACATCGGGGTGAATAACGAAGACTGTGGTTCGACTCTGAGAAATGAACTGTTTGAATTTCTTGAGAGATTTCATTACTGCATGCACTTGACGCTCGATGAAATTGTACTTTTCTTCATGGGGATTGATTATCTGACTGAGGAACGCGATGGGACGTTCCTCTCCATCTTCCCCCTTTTGCGTCAAGACCGCGGCGTAGCTTTCAGGTTCTCCTATTGCATACAGGATAAAATCTCGACTGTAGTCGGGGTTGATCAAGACTGGTGCCTGAACAATTCGGGCCTTGATTTCTTTGAATGCTTTTCTCCTCTCTTCTGTCCAGATGAATTCTGTGCCCTTTTTTAAAAGCTCAGACATCGGCTTAACGACCTGGGCGAAGTCTGGGACAAACTTCCTTACGAAGTTAATCTGTCCGAAGAAAGATTGAAGGCCCTTTTTATCCGCTGGGATTGGGAGCTTCATCAGAGCTTCGGCTCTGTCGGGATCCACGGTGAGACCCTTTTCTGAAATTGCGTGTCCCAGCAGCTTTCCTTCGCTGACTGCGAAGATAGACTTTTTTGGATTGATTGAGATGCCAAATTCTCGGCATTTTTCGAAGATTTGTTGAAGATGTTCTGGGTGGTTTTCTCTCCTTCGGGAGAAGACGGTCATGTCATCCAAATAGATAACGATAACCTTGTTCAGAAGCTCACCAAAAGCTAGGTCCATCGCCCTCTGGAAAGTAGCTCCCGCGTTCGAGAGGCCAAAAGGCATTCGCTGGTAGGCGAATGTGCCCCACTTGGTTGTGAACGCGGTCTTATGCTGGTCTTCGTCCCTGACCCAGATTTGATTATATCCGGAGAAACCATCAAGCAGGGAGAATCGTTGAGCTCCAGCTACCGAATGCAAGATCTGATCGATCTACGGGAGAGGATAGTGGTCCTTGAGGGAAGCATGATTCAGGTTGCGGAAGTCCACACATAACCGGATGTCTCCATTCTTTTTCTTGACAGGGACCAAGTTCGCTACCCAGGAAGAATGCTTGATGGGATAAATGATCTTTGCTTCGAGCATTTTCAGCATATTGGCCTTCATCAGGACCTCGATCTTTGGATTAACCGGCCTTTGCTTCTATCGAAAAGGCTTGGCCCCTTCTTGTAATTCGATCGTATGTTGGATCAGCTGCCGATCATATCCCTTGAGGTCATGATAAGACCAAGCCACGATATCTGGGTACTTCTTACACAAACATCGGATTCGCTCTATTTCTTCCAAAGTACAATCGGTCCCGACCTTTATTACTTTCCCAGGTTCCAGTTCTAAATCTTGATATTGTTGCATGCTGATCTGGATCCTGTGGGAGAGCGATCGATCATTTTGGTCGAAAAGGCTCTCAAGCATGATCAATCCCTTGGGAACGTGATTGTTCTTCAACTGGACCAATCCTTCGTATTCTTCCCCATCAGGGCTTCGGTCTTCGACTGTAGCGGCTTCTTGGATCATGAAATTAACAATCTGCTCATCGTTGTCAAAAACTTGCCAGTGTAAATCTTTGTCCGGGACAGAGGGTCTATAGATCATCCTTACAGCCTTCGGCTTATGCACCATATCGTCCACTGGAGAATATCGGGCTGCGATGGATGCTAAGACATCTGCATGTCGATTCTTTTCTCGTGGAATAGACTGTAGATTGAGGGATTCAAACTGGTCGAACAGGTCCCATACCCTATTGCGGTATGATTTAAGATAGTGCTTCTTTGAAGAGCATCTGTTGGTGACCTGGTTGCAAACTAGTTCAGAATCTCCGAAGATTTGAAGATGCCTTATGCCTAACTTGTCAACTTTCTTGAGTCCTAAGCACAAGGCTTCATATTCTGCTGCATTGTTGGTGCAGCTCCATGTCAATCGGTAGCAATATTCCTTTTGCTCATCGGACGACGAAATCAGAAGGATTCCTGCCTCGACGCCATTTTTGCATCGGGCACCGTCGAAGAACAATTTCCATAGTCCTTCTTGAGCAGAAACCTTCCCCTCCATTTTGGTTGGTTTCTCGGACTTGGCGATGGTGTAGCATCCCACCTCGGTCTCTATCATGGCATTGAAATCTGCCAATGAAAATTCATCTTCACAACACAACTGTGCGAGGGATTCTTGGACCAGATCCACTTGCTCTAGCTCCTCCGCGATCGTATGCACAGGGTCACTGCTCTCTTCCTCGGACATCTTCTGAACCAGGAACGTAGAAGGCTTTTCATTATAGATCTTCACCTTCTTCCCTTTGAAGGGGATCTCCAGATGAGTGTAGTCCATGGACAGATATCCGCCCATACTTTGCCATGAATTCCCTCGACAGGCACATGCTGAAGTAGGGCTCAAGGTCCACGACTACCACCTCTTGTATGACTGTGATTTGAGGTGTCTTATGTAGTCGAATAGGAATGTCTTTGATGACACCTACAGTCTTCACTAGGGTACCGTCCAACTGGAGGACTCCGTGACTGCTTCATGTGTATTCCATGCCTATTTCCTCGCATACTGCCTTCGGCATGACTGTCGTCGCGGCTCCAGAATCTATCATACAGTTATGCACGATATACCCTTCCATTTGTAAGGATAAGTAGAACGGTGGTGGTCTATTTTTTCCCGTGATGGACATGGACAGAGTTTGCACTAGGGCGAGCGGCTCTGCCTTCTTTGTATTAATCCTCTTCAATGATTCTTGTAGCAGGTCCACTTGTCCAGGAAGTTGCAGAGCATCATACAAACTGATTTTGGCTGGAATCCTCTTCAACTCCTCTACGATGTTGTAGGCTGGGGAGCTATGCACCTCAGGTTCCTTTCTTGGTTCGTACTTGGTGCGATATTGCTCTGTCGCTTCGACCCTTTGTCGCTTGGTGAGCGAGGGAAACTTGAGCTTCTCCTTAGCCTGTTCTTTGGTCTCCACCTGAGGTGGTTCGGCAGTGGCCTTTTGGGCCTTTTCTTTGACTGGAGCTGGCGGAGGAGCTTCGCTCGAGGCCGAAGAGGAGGATTGTCCTTTCTCAAATCGAGCGTGTACCTTCAAAGGAGCCATCTGAGTAGCATCCACCTCTATCGACCTTTTACCTCCCCTGGTAAGGACTGCGACTGGCTCTTCCTTGTCGATTGACAAGTTCTGATCCAATTGTCTGATGACGTTGACTTGACCGCCTTGACCGCTGCTAGCTAGTGTCTGCACGTAGTGTTGATGCAACATGCATGTATTCTCCTCGTGAGGATCATTACATGTAGAGCACCAATATACATGATCGAAAGTGCTTGGGGCTTCATCTATCGCAGCATTTCTTGCCGAAGCTTTTCCTTGATGGACCGCTTGATCTCTGGTAAGCGCAGGTGTGGGATAAGACCTTCTTGGTAGAAACTCTTGTTGCGCTTGCTTCTTCTTGACAACGGTCATATCGTTGGACAAGGTCTGTACTGTGGCATTTAACGATTGCATTTCTTGCAGTATCTTGGCCTGCATATCATCGGCCTTGGGAACTGATGGTAAAGAAGCCATAGTCGGTATCGGAGGCAGGGCAGGATGTTGGAGGGGTGCTGGCAACATTGGAAATGTTGGAGTGATGGTGGGGGGCATAGTTGAAAGTGTTGGGAAATGTATCTGTGGAGCGGTGATCTGCGACACAATGGGATTCGGGTTCCAGGATGAGATCGGGTATGCAGGGATTGCAAAAATCTATGGAGCGACTGCGCTCGCATACTGGGCTTGAAGGAACTCGGGGAGTATGGGCATTGGCATTCTTTGAGGGAGTTTTCCCATGGCTATGAGGTCCATTTCTGCTTTCTTGGCTAACCCATACAACTCTGGAAAAGTATTGACATTTGAGTACCTTATCATAAGACCGATATCAGGGTTGAAAGCTCGAAGGAAGTAGTACGCCATGGCTTCGTCGGTTGGGCGAAGTCCAACTGGGACTCTTTGCCAGGTTCGAGCGAACCTAACATTGAAGTCTGCAATCTCTTCTTGTGGATGTCTTTGGATTGAAGTGAATTGTTGTAGAAGAGAAGTTGGATCGACGGACTCGTTGAAGCCTTGCATCAACTGCTCGGCTAACTGGTCCCATCTCGTAATAGTGTCGGATGGCAGAGATCTGTACCAATAGAGGAGTTTTCCTCTAAGGGAGAGAACCAGGAGCTTCACCATCACTCGCTCTTCTGTGATATCATGGATTGCCGCCAGGGAAATGATGTCCTGGATATGCTCTAGAGCAGTCTTTCCAGTTTCGTCGAACGTTGGAAGTTTTTTAATTGCAGCGGGTGGAACTTGCCCTTGGCCCGCGAGATTCAACGGTGAAGAAGAATTCCATGCTGGAAATAATCTGGGCGGCGGTTGCTACTGTTGTTGTTGTTGTTGTTGGGCCATATTTGTGCCTGGGTTCTGTGGAACAGAGGTCCCCGAAGTCCCTCTTGGGTTGCTCGTCGGAAGGCCAATGGGAACGGAGGCACTAGGATGCTTCGATGAGTTGGGAGGATTCGGAGGAAAACTAGCTGCTGTGCTATCGAAAGTTATGCCTTGCTCGTCAACAGCAGCCTCTTGCGAGGACGTCCCGCGTAAGAGATATTCGGGGGTAACTAACCTAGATCGTTCCCCAAAGGCATCAATATCAAGCTCAAAGAACTCGGTTTCCTCTCCTCTATTCCTAACTCTCCATCTTGTTTGCATGAAGGCACAGGCTTTAGTACTGGTCTTTACGACTTGAAGATTCTCGGGTAAAACAGAGTCGCCAGATGCTAAGAGTCTCTTAGTAATGAGGGCATCGATTCTCACTACTACTCAGGGGATGAGACTGACCGGATCTCACCGGGAACTTGTTGGAACTACTGGCTCCGGTGAAGACGGGCTAGAAATTTTCTCAAATATGGGACCTTGTGTCCCACTGGGCGTGCCAGAAACTGTTGGTCATCAAATCCGCACAGGAAAGGACTTTCGGTGGGTTTGCGCGCCCTGGACCTACGACCAACATTGAAAGGCCGAGGGGAAGAGATGCCCCTCGTGCCAATCTCCGGAGAAAGGCCGGCTCCTATACTAATCTACTTTTGGGGTTTGAGACAAGAGTGCAGGAAAGAAATAAACAGAGTAAGGGTTAGGAAAAGAAATAAAAAGGGGTAAGGGTTAGAGAAAGAAATAAAAAGAGTAAGGGTTAGAAGATGATGATTTAAGGTGGGAGAGAACAGGAAGCACGATCACTCGCTAATAACTCGAATAGCAGCAAAGAACACCAAGAATAGATGAAAGAAACGTGATACTCGCTTTCCTATGTATCCTCTGGACGAGTTCACAGGGTTCTCCTTTCTCTCTCGCTGGAATTCAGGGTTCAGAGTAACAACGATTAAGACAAGGGAATAACAGAAACCACGACCCACCAGGCAGCATAAAAGAAAGCTTATACGACGTTTTTCCTCTCCTATGTATCCTTCAGGGCGAATTTTAGGGTACAGTCCCCAATCGCACACCGGATTCAGGATTCAGAGTCTCAGTATACGAGTGCAGACAGACAAAAGAATTAAGCACAGAAGGCGAGCATAAAAGAGAGAAATGGAGTACAAAAATCTTTAGTATTAGACGCAGGACATCAAGTTACAGCAGCTTTCTAGCAAAAAGTTCCCCCCATTTTACATTGCAAAGCCTGGGTTTTTATAGAGGACCCGGCCCTCTGAATCATTATTACAAAAATGACGGAGTACACCCTCGAGCCCTGAGAAATCGGCTCCTCGCTGTTGCTGCGGATGATCTCTCAAATCGGCTACCAAAATTGGTAATGGTGACCGAGTCAGCCGAGGAAAGTCGCATTAAATGAGCCACTTGGGTGTCCTTGGATTGTAGGTGCGGTGCTCGAGTGGCGGCCATGCTTGTCGGGTTCTTCTTCACGGATCGATACTTCGCATCCAATTGCCAAAAATGAGCAGCGGGCTTACCGGGCAAGAAAATATGCATTTATGAGGCTCTTTGATCGCCTCGAGAAAATGCCCAACTTGGGAAGCGTTCCTGGGAAGCGCCTCGCCGATTTTCGCTTCGCAAAACTACTTCGGGGCGTGGAGTGCCGAAGCCGATCTCCCTCTATCCTTCGCTGCTTCGCTGGAAAAACTGCTTCGCTGATGGGTCGGGAAAAATGCTTCGGGCCGATCTTCTTTTGAAACGGCGGCTCGGGGGAGTTTTGGCCGAAGCACTTTCTCGACCTCTACTGCTTCGGGTGAAAACTGGCCGAAGTGGATTTTAGAAATACTTCGGGCCCGAAGTAATTTCTTTGCCTTAGCTGATTCGGGCTATCTTTTCTTCTTCGACGAAGTTGCTTGGATGCCGCTTCGCAAAACTCTTCACCCGAAGTAGCCGCTGGGAATGCTTCGGGTGCGAAGCGTTTCCTTCGCTTTCTCGGCAAAGTTCTCGCCCGAAGTGATGATTTGAAGCGCTTCGGGCCCGAAGCTCTTTTCTTTTCATTTTGTCCACCAGGGGGCGATAGGGAAAACCAAAATTGCTATAACTTATAAACAAAAGAAAACTTTCAACAAAACAAATATCATACAAAGTTTTAATTTTTCTGCCCCTTGGTGGAATGTGACAATATTGTCAATAGTGACAAATGAGTGATAGAAGGAATAAACAACTGAAAACCGGTAGCATGAATAGATGATTGATGACCGATAGTAGACCACAAAATTAGTATATAATAAATTCATTTATTTTTCTTTCCACTTCACTAAAATATCAAGATTAAAATTGTGCTCCTTTATAATTCTCCTAAAATCATTGTTCTCTTTCAATGCTACCATGGCTTTTAATTCTATTTAATTTAGTACATTTTTTATTTTTACAAGTTTTTTCAAATAATATTATAAATTTACCATATTTTTATATTTTTTGGTGGAAAATAAAGGTAATTTGCCATGTCTTCTACATGAGTTTGGACACTATTTACCTAGATTTCAAAACTAATTTACCCTATTTTTATTAATATATTTTAGGATTGACCCCTTATGCATAACCCTAGTTGTTTGAGAAACTATCTCAATTATAAGGTCAACTAGGATAAATGTAAATTTAGTTGGGTTAGTCACAAGTGGAGTTGGATCATGTGTAACGAGAGATGGATTGGGTATAGGGAGAGTTGGACCAAGCATAAAGGGGTCTACTAGCAACCCAAGAGGCTGTTAGAGTATATTACATCATTTGGATCATTTAAATGTACTAGCTTTGGTACATAACTAGAGTAGGAGTTTACTTTAGAGTAAAGTTAGTTAGTTACTTCAAGCATTGTAAAAAATGCACAAATTTTAAAGGTTCACGTTGTATATGTACAAGGATTCCACTTGTACATCAATTAGATAGGTAAAGTAAGGGGTAAGTAATCTATCTTCCTATAGAAAGACCTCATAGCGAGTTTTTTAGAGAGCATATGTAGTAGCAGTATAGGGGATCATATGTAGTAGTATAGAGAGTGTGTGGTACAATGTAGTCCTTCATATCCTCTCATGGAGTGTTCATGTCCTCCATTATGTAGCATTGTACTATTTTCATCACTTTCATTAATGGTATATTTTTGAGTTATTTGTAGATGTTCATATTATTATTTTCCTACATATTATTATGCCATTAGTTTATAGTTATCTTATATTAGTTATCTTGCATATTTGTGGTTGCATTCCTTTCACTATCATGTCATCAAAATCTAACAGTGGTATCAGAGCATATGGTAGATTAGTTAATATCTAGTAAGAGTCCCACAGTAGATCAATAAAAAAATAGGGAGAGCCACATGTGAGATTGAGAGAAATCTAGAAATATCATTTATAAAGTTTTTGAGATTACATTTGGCTAGAGTATTTCTATAGGGTTGCAAAGAAACTTGTGAAGACTAGGAATCAACATAAATTCCACTAGATTGACAATTCAACTAGTGAAGATTCGTCATCTCAAATTTAACAGATTCTTCCATTCCAGTTTCTAACATCTTGTTGTAGTAAAAGGAGATTCAAGGAAATTTGGGAAGCTTCTTACATAGAGCTAGGAAGAATATCTTCATCATAATCATTTTAGCACTTGCAACAACAAGTAGAAGACTGAAGACTTCAAAAGACCTAAAAAAATATCTCATTACTAGAGATTGTAAACCTGTAGAGTGTAGAAGAAGAAAAGGCTATAATAGTCTTACTAATCATTTAAGAGACTCCAGAGAAGAATCCAGAAGAATATTAGAGGTTGGTGATCTCCATAAAATATTGCAAACAATAGATTGAATAAATCAGCCTAAAGAGACCCTTAGAAGGTCCAGTTACAAAACTTCTAGTTTTAGAATATTGGAGGTTGGTGATCTCCATTAAAGCTTACAAATTGTAGAAGTAAATAAGGACTAGCAAGGTCTTATTCTATATTCTATAAAAAATGGATTTCAAAGATCCAGGAGGAATATTTCATTACCAACATTTCCATAGTAGAAGGTTGAAGGAAAGGTCTCATTTGGAAGACCAAAGATGCTACGAAATTGAAGACCTTCGAGATGTCTCAATGAGAAATAAGGAGAAGGCTTGGAGAGTTGTATTATAGATTCAAAGAAGGCCATCAAAGGACTTCGTAGGATAACTAATTAGAGAAATTTACCACTAAGAAGAAGTTCCTGATAAAGGAAGATTTTGGGATAATTTTTGCCATATGACAATAGCCCAAGGGAGAAGGATTTGGCAAGAATTTTGCAAAATATTGAAGGAGATTGGTGAAGACCTAAAGAATTTTATATTATTGAGCATAAGACCTAGATCAAAGTTAGAATTCAACAAGGATACTAAAGGAGAAAGGAGCCAAACATTACTACCAAACCTAAAAGGTTTGAATATTTCCTTTGAAGGCTAGAAGGCTCATTTGAAGATAGGGGTTTACTAAATATTTACAAAAATACTGAAGGGTTCTTGAAGGAAAACTTAGTTGTGATTTGGGGGAATTCCCTACCAAATTTTTTAGTTTCAAGAACAACATTTTAGTGTAGATATTGACTACGAAAGAGGCAGCAATAAATGCAACATTACTAGCTGCAAAAAAATTAGAAGTTATAGAGTTCATCCTCAAGGTTAATCAAATCACATACTATAGTTTAAAGACAACAAGTTAGAGGATTTTTGGAGCTACAAAAATGTGAGTTAAAGAGCTATTTTGGACAGCCAAGAAGAGCTACAAGTTCATCCAATTAAATGCAACAATAAGGTGAGTATAATCACCTAGAAATTCTTCATCTACAAAGATCATTAAAGTAAGAAACTTAGGTGCAAATAGGTTCATTAGTTGAAATTTAATTTAGGTTATTATCTAGTTCCATTAAGTACCATTTTAATTTATTTAAAAATTGCAAAGAGAAGTTTGCGTATTATAGTCTTCAAAGAGAGTGCAGAAGGAAGTTCTTTGAAGGTTTATACCTGCACATTAAAATAGGAGTTAGATACATATCATATTCCTATTATTTAGTTACAACAAAGAAGACTACATTAATTTACAAAAATTATAGTGCATTTAGGAGAAATTACTAGTGCATGATTTAAGGTTCATTTGAAGGAGTAATAAGGTGAGATCAATATTGCATGGTAATAGTTATTCTTAAAATATTTTTGAATATGCACTAAATATATTAAGTTACAGAGATTCAAGGTGCACTAAGTATTTTAAGTTACAATGAAAATTAGTGCATAGTATGGTTTACTTTGAGGGTTCATCTACAGGATTAATAAGGATAAACTATTACTGCACTATATTAGTTATTCAAATTTCACTAAGGATACTTAGTTAACGTGAACAATAGTGCAAAATTAAACATCTAAAAATTAGCTTCATGGTTAAGAGCTTGGATTCATTGGTATTAAAATTATCTAAGTTAGAGGTTAGTGTTTTTTGAGAAGAAAGACAACAATACATTGCTCTCAAGGATTAGATCAAGCAATTATCATATCTAAGAAGCAAAATAAAATCTTCAAAAATTTATCTTCATTTTTCCTCAAGCTATACATTGAAGAGCTACCATATCAAAGGAGAAGAATGACATAAAATGGAGATAAAGAACTCTAAAAAATTTGGTGAAAAATAAGGTATCTTATTTATGTTACAATGATGCACCTATCCCTCCTAAAGAGGATGTAATATAGAGTTTCCCAAGACACTAAAGGTAGCATGCATCCTATGTCCACAATTGACTGAAATATAGAAGATAGAGAAGGTGAGATGACCTAGGTCACACAAGTGTCAGTTTAGGGTGTCTAAAGACACCATATTCAACATCTTATCTAGTGTCCATGATTGCATCAACCTACAACACAAGTACCTACATAAGGATAAAGGCAAGGGCAACAAATAACAAGTGGTATATCAAGGAGAAAAATGAAGGCGCAATACCTAGTAAGGAGGTCAATCAAAAGCATCATATTATACCATTGAAGCTTCATAGGTCTACCACTCCATCACCTATGGTACCTCACAACTAGAGCCAACCACCATCCTTGAGTAGAAAAACTTGTAAGAAGGAAACCATTTGCTGTAAAAAGAGTGAAACAAGATTGCAAATGATTGGAATCAATAGGAAGGGAGAAGGTCTTAAGCATAATTTTTGATACGTTGAAGAGAGAATGAATGCAAAGGATATACCTACACTTGTATTGAAAGAGGAAGGAATATTGTGCCACTTGGCACAAAGGGCTCATTACCCTCTTATCTCCAATGCTTAAGAAAGGCACTCATTCATATAATGCTTCTCATCATTGTTCTAACATCCAAGGAACTTCAATGCCCAACAAAGAGAAGCTAATATAGTACCATGTGATTTAAAAATGCTCCACAAGGTCTAACAAAGCTTTAGGAAGAGACTTAAGTAATGCCTACTGCCACATGACACCCACTTCAAGAAGTAGAAGCTTACACATAACCATCAAACAAGAAGCGTAGCAAGTGCAAGCAAACGAGCAAGTGATCGAATAAACATGAGGAAGATAATTTGTAGAAAGCATTAAGTGAAGTGCATTCAAAAACTAAAACCAAGGATTCAAAGGAGCATTTAAGACTATGATAAGAGAACAAACATCGAGTCTATCATAAACTAGCAAGATACCAGTGCTCACAATCAATGCTCATATTCAATACTAGTCAACATGAATTCAAAGGCATATTTACACTTTCTTTCATTAAATTTTAAAAGGGAGGTATAAGGAAACTTACATTACTAAGGTTTGAATAATTGGAGCATATATAACCTTAGAGAAATAAATTAGATCAATAGTGCATAATATTAAGGGATAATTCAAGGAAGCATTATATTTGCAAATAATTAAGTAGAAGAAATAAGGGTTTCTACTTAGACATTTAAAAATTATATTGCAAATATTATTAATTTCTAATATTCCAAAAATTAGGGAGTTATAAGGAATGCTACAAAAATCATAAATAATTGGAATTTAGAAATATTGGATATTAAGGGATATAAAAGGAATTTCATCATTTACTTAAGGATTTGGAATTATATATTTACATTTGTCTCATATTCATACTAAAGGGACAAAAGAAATCCAACCATAGAGCTTCAAATTAAGTGCAAAATTCATTAGGAGAGATAAGGTGAAATAGAAGTTGATTATTTAAAAAACACTACAAAATCAACTCAAAAGTGAACTATTACTTACTGAGCACTTTATTAAGATTATAACTTATTCTAATCACTAAGGATACATAAGGATTCTACAAAATCTAAGTTTGGAAAGGATTTATCAAATTGGTTCACATACTTTAAACTAGGGAGTCATAAGGTAGTCTACTACAAAGGATCTATCAAAAGTGTTCTTAAAATATAAAGAGCTAAAACTAAGAGAAATGTCTACTTCAAGGAACACAGTGAACAATGATATGAACAACACTATTAGAAAGGAAAGAGCAAGTGTCATAAAAATTGGAATCAAGAATTTACTTATAAATTTTGAAGGAGACTTAGACCTTATATCAAAAAGGATTCATAGTGAAGCTTTAAAGGATAAATTTGAAACCATGGAATATTATCTACATGCTCAACTCACTAAAGTGATTGATAATGGAAAGAGTGACATTTTAATTCCTTTAGAATATGATAGTATATTATATATGGAACTACTTACATTCAAATATTATAAGGATGAAAATGTAGAACAGAGAGGATTGATAGAATTACTTAAACTAAAAATAGAAATGGATGAATCATACCTAGCAAAGATATTTCAATCCTCATGCAACATCGATACTTCAAGTTCTATTAACACAAAATATTATCATGATGCCCTAAGTGTATGTTCAAAAACTTCCATACAGGACCTGGAAAATGATAAAAAGGACAAAGACAAAGAGAAGATACTCTTGCAAGAATCAGGTGATAGTACATCCACCCATAAAAATACTGACTCCAAAAATGATAATAAAGAATAAGAAGAGGAACAAAATCAAGGAGGCATACAATGCAATGTGAATTAGAGATAATACAAAGGACCAGATCAAGTTGAAGAACATCTAAAGATAGAATATCCATATTGAATACTAAAGTCTTAAATACCCAAATAATATAATACAAGGGGGTGTTAGAGTATATTACATCATTTGGGTCATGTAAATGTACCACCTTTGGTACATAACTAGAGTAGGAGTTTAATTTAGAGTAAAGTTAGCTAGTTATTTAAAGTATTGCAATAAATACACAAATGTCAAAGGTGCATGTTGTAAATGTATAAGGAGTCCACTTGCACATCAATTATATAGGTAGAGTAAGGGGCAAGTAATCCATATTCCTATATAAAGGCCTCATAGTGAGTGTTTTAGAGAGCATATGTAGTAGCAGTATAGGGGATCATATGTAGTAGTAGTATAGAGAGTGTGTGGTATAATGTAGTCCTTCATATCCTCTCATGGAGTGTTCATATCCTCCATTATGTAGTGTTGTACTATTTTCATCACTTTAATTAATGGCATATTTTTGAGTTATTTGCATATGTTCATATTATTATTTTCCTACATATTATTGTGTAATTAGTTTATAGTTATCTTAGATTAGTTATTGTACATCTTGCGGTTGCATTCCTTGCACTACCATGTCATAAAAATCTAACTAAGAAGTTGTAAAATCATATAGTGATATCTACAGGTAGAGATAGAGTTGGAAGCACACTACATGGCTCTAGACCATGTGGCTATGCCTATATATAATTGGCTTCCTTTTACCACCAAGACAAGGTCTCAAACATGTTTACCATTAGTTAATCAAGCCTACTAGTGGTTAGTAAGGATACCTCCACTAGCTAGAGAAGGAGAAACACCCAACATAGGTTCTCGATGCTAGGATATATGGGTGATATAACTATTTTTCATGATATATTATTCTTTCTATGGCTTTGTAATTGAAATGATGGATATCAATAAACATGTTGGCCTTTATTCTTATGTGATGATTATTTGGTATTAAAGTGTTGGATATATTTTATGTGTTAATTGTAGTTAATGTGAAGGAAATTTTCCTAGGTGATTAAAAATTTATCTTGATAATGAGTAATGATTTGATTAATGAATATTAGCATGAGAATGAGGTTAACCAATGAGGTTGTGTTTTTGTTTTATGTGGATGATTGCTTGATTTATTTAGGCTATGATTGCCAATATTTACTACTTCATGAACCTTATAATTTTTTACTATCCTAAAAGGAACTTTAAGTATATATATAAATGATCTTTGTTATTAGTGACCTTTAAGTACAAACTTTAAGAAAAATTTTGTTATTGATGACCTTTGAGCATAAACTTAAAGGAGATTTTTGTTACTGATAACCTTTAATCATAAAATTAAAATAACTTTTTGTTACTAACAACCTTTAAGCATAAACATAAAGGAGCTCATTTTTTTACTAATTACCTTTGAGCATAAAATTAAAGAATATTTAGCTATTGATGACCTCTAAAGATGAATTGTAATGATTTGATTTATTCACCCCTAAGTGATGGTCTCTTTGCCTGATTATTAGACAAGTTCTTAGGCAACTTAAAAGATCAACATTTAGGTAAGGTCCTAAACGGATTTATTTTTGTAGATGTGTCCAAAGGGACAAAAATGTAATTCACTCATAAGTAGTGGCCTCTTAGCCTAATGATTAGACAAGAGCTTAGGTGGCTCAAAAGAATAACCTTTAGGCAAGGGACTAAAGGCATTTTTTTTTGTAAATGTGTCCAAAGGGATAAAATATGTTGTTTCATCCTTAAGTAGTGGCTTCTTAGCCTAATTTATGGAAAAGCACTTAGGCAACTTGAAATATGTGTCCAAAGGAACTAAATAATTATAAATGTGATTCAACCCTAAGTGGTGGCCTCTTAGCCTGATTATTAGACAAGCGCTTATGTGACTTTAAATTATTAACCTTTGGGCAAGGTCCAATAGGGCATTTTTTTTTATTGATGATCTTGAAGCATGAACCTAAAGGAGACTCTTTTTTTGGGGGATTCACCCCTAAGCAATGTCCTCTTAGCCTAATTATTAGACAAGCACTTAGTAAAATTAGAAGAGGTGTGATCAACATATTTAAAGGTACAAAAATTGCTTGATATATTTGTAGATCATCATTTTTAAAGGGCACATACATAATTTAATTGATTCATTTATAGGTTAGTCCTTTGAAGGATCCATTTTTGATATATCTTATGAGTTTTTTTTAAGTATCTAATTGATTTATTTTTGATAGTTTTATTTGATTATATTTGAAGTGATTGTGATACCCCTAGGTTGGTAGGCCATGTTGTAGTTTGGTAATTTTTTCCTCATACATGAAAATGTTAGGTAACATAAATGATGGGATGGATAAGGCTATCATTAGCATGGAATATCATAGTGTTAATCATGTAGCCTAGTCATGAGTAGAAGAAGAGATAATTGATTAGGCTAACATTATTATGGACTATCATAGTGTCAATCATATGACCCATTAATGAAATAGAAGGATGATGTCAAAATGGCAATAAAAAATAGTGTCTATGTTGCACATATCACATATAATATGGTGATCAATCCTAGAATTTTATAACCTCATGAGGACATGCAATATATTGGGCCATCATCCAGTAAGGCTATAAAACATCTAGGGATGATGGAACCTATGTAGAATAATAAAACACATCATGTGGAGCAAAATAATGTGATTAGATGAGATTGATCATGTTGTGGATGAGACTATAATTACAATAAAAAAATTATGATGTCAATCATCTAGTCTAATAATAAAATACAAAAAAAGGATAATTATTGGGTTATCATCATCATGGATTATTATAGTATCAATCATATAGCCCATGATGAGATAAAAAGAAAGAATAATTATATGAATTTTTACCACTAGCTTTTGTAAATTCCACAATGTTCACTATATGACATATAAAGGTTAAATTATGTGATTTATCATTCTTAGTTCCTTATAATCCCATGAGGAAATAGGATATGCCAATCCATTACCTATTGAGCCTATAAGGTGGTCAAGAATGGTAAGGCTAAATTAATGAGAGAGAGAAGAAGAGATTGTGCCATCTATTTCTATGATTCACGTGTTACCCATAATGTGGTAAGAGAATTATGGTTCAAAAGAATGTAGGAGATGGAGTTAACCAGGTTATTTTAACATGTTTCTTACATATCCTTTGTAAAAAAGTGGGGAATGAAAGTGATGCTTTACTTCCTACTTTTGTACCAAAGAGTTTTAAGGAATGCAAATAATATCTATCAAGAGAAGATAGAAGAATGAGAATCATCGTAATGAAATAAGGTTCTCTTAGTTGCCTCATACACCAATGAGAAGTATTGGTTGTGTGTTTCTATTAATTGGTGAATCTTGTGTATGTGGAAAGCACGAGATAACAAATACCTACACTTCTTAAGGGTCTATAAGAAAATGAGGAAAAACAAGCATAATGATATTTGATTTGGAAGTTTGAGAAAGGTCACTCATAGTTCCTTATAACCCTAGAACTACAAAGAACATTATTGCTTAATTTCCTATCAAGTTTCTCACAAGGTATTATAGTGACAATGTCCTTTGCCTTTGAGGATATATAAGGCATCTACAAGTAATGAAGTTGATATGAAAAAAGAATAAGTATTTGATGATAGATAGAAATGGTTGTGTGGGCCTAAGGTTTGAGTCATGAAGTGGGGACTAGGAGGACCCACTTGCATTAGTCACCTAGTGCAAGTGCAATATAGAATAAAGCATTCTTGACTAGGATCATCATTTACATCATCGTAAGCCCCTGAATTGATATGCAACAAGTAACTCAATCGTAGAAACCATGTGTAGTCAGACAAGTATGAGATCAAACAATCATGCAAATGGACAACTATGCAAGTGAGCAACATCAATGACAACATAGATATAATATTGGAGGAATGTTGCTAGCATCAACCACCTAATGCAAACTTATCAATTCCTAACTAGGATATTCATTTGCATTACTATGAATCCATGACTCGATATGCAATTATGTAATACAAGCATGTACATGCAAGCAAGTATGAAGATAGAAAATGATGCAAGAAAGCAACAATGTAAGCAAGTAATAACCAAAAATTAAATAAAATAATAAAAAAATGCATATTTAGATGTAATATTATTTTAAGTACATTATATTTATGGGATATTTTAATTATTTCTTATCAAGTATGGCTAGGGAGTAAGCTCTTGATCCAAAGTTAGCATTTATTATGTGGACCTAACCAATTAGGCTCAAACTTCTCTTTAATATTAATTTTGGAATTGGTATTCTTCTAGTTATCCTTGAGAACCAGGTCTCCAACTTTGAAGGAATGAGGTTGCTCTCTTTTACCATAGGCTCTCTTAAGCCTTTGTTGGTAACCCTACAAATTTTCTAAGGCATGGATCCAATTTTAATCAAGGAGTTCCATTCCTAAAATATTGTATCTATGTTGGAGGAATGTTGCTAGCATCAACCACATCAATGATGGCATAAATTTTGTAGTGTCTTGTACATAATGTATATTTTTGTAAATAGTCTTTTGGATTTTGTTTTCTTGTTTTTGTGTTTTGTATAGTTTGTTGTTTTTTGAGTTTGTTAGTTAGTTATTTTGTTGATGTGTTAATGTGTGATGTTGTTGATGTTTTGTTGTTAAGTGTTATCACATTTTGTTGTGTTTAGTTGAGTACAACAATAAATTGACTTTGCTAGTTTTGGAGCTTCATGATTTTGATGTGTGATTCAGGTTGATATAATTTCGAAGTGGGTTTTTCAAAAGTAAGGCAGTTATTATTGAGATGTTGGTTACTTTTTGGTTCTATTTATTTTTGTTCCTAGACTATATAGGATGAAATTACCTATTTTGAAAACCTGTGAAACCTGGAGAAAAAGAAAAATGAGATGTTAGTTTATGTTTTCATGAATGTGAACTAAGATAAGGAAATATGAAACATTGGAATTGTGTTGCAAAAGCTCCACGAGTATCACAAACACATTAAAGAATATCGTTTGAAATTATGGATGCATGAAGTTGTTGGTTTTGCAAATTAGGGTGAAATATTTTATATACTCTTTCAGCCTTACCTGATCTCTAACCTCGGTGGCAGGTGGATTTCTTGCAAAGTACCATTCTATTAGATATATAAAAAAAATGATGAGAAATAAAAAAATGAGAGAAAAAAATGAGAAATAAAAAAATGAGAGATAAAAAATGAGAGATATAAAAAAAAATGAAATGATGAATACAATTGGAAATAAATTCAAATCTATTACTAAGAACTAGATAATATTGACCGGAGCTATAGATGCTCGGTTGGCAGTGAAGCATGTCTAGAATAAATGAAACACAACATCCACTTAATATCTAGGAGTTTCAAATAATCTCTATCGGAGCTATAAATTCTCGGATGGCAATAGAGCAATGCTTGAAGAGAATCGGGTGGAGGTTTTCCTTCAAAGAGAAATTATTCATAGTATGAAATGTGAAACTAACAATGGAATGTTGAATGGTTTCAGAAGATATGGAATGAATCACTTTGCACACACTAAGCTGATGCTTATGATTCTGGTGGTTCATGTTGAATTGGTATATTCTCATTCTCTTGATATCACTGACGCTTATGATTTTAATATTTGGGTTTTGGTTGTTTTCAAAGTTTGATTTTTAAATCCAAAATATCCAGGGACATTTACTAGCAGAGTCGCCATTGTTGTGACTCCTTTACAATGACCCCAAAATTGGGGACCCACCTTAAATTTTGTGATTTCGAGGAATTTTTGTTTATCCAATTTTGCTCGCATCAAAGTCTTTGAAAATTTGCTTTCACTTTGGAATTGCTAATATATTTGCATTTTGAAGGTTTGAATGTAGTTGCAATGCTTCAAACTAAATATTTTTATTATTTGCATATTAATTGCATTATTTCAAATCAAATAATTTGATTAAAATCATTTTCAAAGGTTTAAATCATTAATTTTCATTTAAATAATTAAATTAAATTTAAATAATTAAATTTAATTTTAGGGTTAACCCTAAAATTAGTGCAAAATTGAAATGGACATATCTTGAGCTAGGCAACTCTGTTTGATCTCATTCAAAACTTGGTAAAAATATATAGATTTTCTCCTTCTAATGGTACCAAACTGAGATGATTTTAGATGTCAATTTCACCAAAAAAAATAGCAGTTTAATTTAGCAATATGAGAACTTTGAAATAATTTTGGAAAAAGGAAAGTTATGGGAGAATGAATAATAAATAAAGTTTGGTTTTGTTTTGATATTATGATTATTGTTTCATTGTGCAGGTAATACAAGGACAAGGGTTTTAAGAAGATAGTTATAAAATCTATTCCTGAAACTGTGATGAAACGAAATAACTAAACTTTTCAAATTATAAATAAATCATTGAGATTCATGGAAAAGGCCAAAAATTTTAAGGAGAGGAAAGGAATTGGAAGGAGCCAAAGCCATATTTTGAAGAATATACAAAAAGGGCCATTTTGCAGAAATATTGAAAGCATTGTAAGATTTAATATTTTGTATTAAATATTTTTGATCCAAATTTGCACGCAGACTGTATTTGGAGTGAATGAAATATTTAATATATTTTTCAATAGTTTATATCTCCTTGAAGATTGCATCATTCATTGATTTCGCTGTGTGAATACTAGTGAGCCATGATTTGGTTTAAATTTCTATAATTTGGTATTTGTGTGTAACATTTGTCCGAGACACATAATCATTTTCCTATTATAAAACCTTTGATTATTTATTTTATATTGATTATGTTTGTTATATAACCTAGTTCATTTTCATAAAATTTCATACTAGGTTATTACTAAGTTATCTATTTAAATATTAAATTATTTTAATATTTAAAATAAATAAACTTATAAAGATAAATGAATCTTCTAATGCTGACTTTGATTCAATAAAGTCAATAATTGAAATTGATATCTTTTGTTATATTTTGGTTGGACTTTATGTTTTAAATAGAATTTTTATTTAATTAAAGTTTCAATATATTTGTAATTAAATATTTAATTTCATAAATATTTAATATACAAATATATAAAAAACACATTTATGAAATTGATTTTCAAATCATAAAATTCACAGTTTATAGATGATCATTATATTAAACCCTATGAGTTATGATTAATAAGGTTTTCAAAACCTTATAATTTTGGGGTTAAACATTTTTATTTTATTTATTTTCGCAAATATTTTAATGTTGATTTTATATTTGGGATGAATAAGATATTTTCATTGATTAAACATTAGATTCTTAAAAGGTGAATATCTATAATGAGGATTTATATTTCATTTGAATTTCACATACTTTGATTTTTATCAAAGTAATTGAAATTTCACATTAATTAAAATGCTCAGGCAAATTGTTATTTCAAATTAGTTTTGAAAGCATTTTAATCAATGGTATTGTTAAGTTTGCATCAATAGATCTTAATCATAAGCCATATTTACTTTATCATTTGGATAATAGAATTTGGTGAAAATCATGTTATATATGATAAACTTGAAATCATTTACTTAATTCCCAGGCCCCTTGTAAATAGAAACTTGCAAACCCAAGAGTTTATTCAGACACTTATATAAACATATATGCATGAAACATAAAACATTAAGTGAGAACCTTGGAGAAACATTACGTTCTTTGCAAGAGAGAATTTTAAATTCTAAGTTGTCGAGTGGTTTTTGTAACCCGACAAAATCACACCTCAACAGGTAACCCTACAAATTTTATAAGACATGGATCCAATTTTAATGAAGGAGTTCCATTTGGCTAAGATGAGTGAGATGGTATTCATCAACTACAAAGGAGTCTTTCAAAACGATGTGTAAGGAGGGTACCTATGTTTTGAACAAGAAGATAACTTCAGTCCCATAGATTAAAGTGTAGGGTGTTACACATGTAGGAGTACACAATCTAGTACGATAGGCCCAAAAGGCCAAATAGAATTGCAAATGTCAATCTCATCCAATTTTTTCGATGAGTTTCTGAAGGATTTTGATCAAGGTTTTTTTGGCAGACTAGGTCTAGTTATTGCCTTGTGGGTAGTAAGGTATGGACCACTTATGCTAGATTTTGTATTTGGCATAAAGAATTTGAATTTTCTTATTCTTAAAGTAAATCCCATTATAAAATAGGATCACATAAGGGATTCATAATGGCAAAGGATCTCGTTGAGGATAAATTTGGATACTTGAACTCTGGTACAAGAAGACAAAGGCATTGCTTCCACCCACTTGGTAAATATTCTATTATAGTTATGATGAACTTATGTTTATTAGATAATATTGGACTAATATTATTGTTTATGACATATGTCTAAGACCCACATAGAAAAGGACCAAGGTGATGTTAGGGATTGGAGATGATATGATGGCATGTGGATAAGATTATCATATTTTTGACACTTATCACACTTTATAACATAGTCACAATAGTCTTTATCCATAGAGGGCCAGTAATAACCTAACCATAGAACCTTCTTAGTGATGATATTTCCATTAAAGTGGAAACTAGATGATCCCTCATGGTCCTATCTAACAACTATTTGAGATTTCTCTAGAGTTAGTCACCTAATAAGAATACCTTTAAAAGATAAAAAATATAAGATATTATTGATGATGAAAAATTAACAAGTGCATTGTTAAAAAATTTTATGCTCATTTTAGTTCAAGCCTTTTGAAAATTACCATCATTAAGTAAGATGAATATGTCATTATACCAAAGGATTTAGAGAGAAAGAGTCATTAAGATCCATAACCTTTAACAGGATATGACTAGAATCTAAATTTATAGGTTCTTTGATTTGTTGGATGATGATTGTGGCTTGCTCATAATCCAATTCAAGGGGGATAAGAGAAGTCATTGTAGTCATAACATCACCATGATTATTGCTATACTAGGGAATGGCATCAACAATGACCCCATTAAAAGCAGTCATTAGTTTCTCGATGATGTCCTTATATAGCCTTAACTTTTTATAATTGGTTTAGTAGATGCCATTGACTTGATTAATGACTAACTAAAAATATCTAAAGACAAAATATCTTTATTTTTAGAGCTAACACTATGCAAAGTACAAGGATAAGATCTTCATATTTTATGATATTATTAGTTAATAAATATTGGAGTTTGAAGGACAAAGGGATTATTTTTTTTGGTAGGTTAAAATTATATTAAAAGCGGGTTTTTAAAGGACCCCAAAAACTTTTTACAACAGGTCAACCGACCAAACCAAAGGTCAAGAATAATCAATTTGAAGAATCTCGCCTAGCGGAAAATAGACAGTTTGGAAAAACTCGTCTAGCGGGAATAAATAATTTTGAAAAATCCCACCTAGTGGGAAACCACCAATTTTAAAAAATACTGCCTAGCAGGAAACCACCAATTTTGAAAAATCCTGTCTAGCGGGAAACCACCAGTTTTGAAAAATCCCGCCTAACAAGAAAATATGCAAGATGATAAATTTGAAAATCCTGCCCAGCAGGAAGTAGTCAAAAACCACCAGATTGGAAATCCCACCCAATGGGAGAACTAGTAGATTTAGAAAATCCCACCCAGTGGGAAATCTAGTAGAAAAAATAAATTGAGAAACCTGCCCCGCAAGAAAACCAACAGGTATGGAAAGTCCCGCCCAGAAAAAAAACCAGCACTAGGTTTGAAAAATCTTGCCTAGTGGGAAAACCAACAAGTTTGGAAAATCCTACCCAGCAGGAAAACTAGCAGAAGAATGGATTTGGGAAACTGCAGCACTGGAATCCTACCAATAGGAGTATGAGGAAGCCGAAAGGAGCTAGGGAAAACAAATGTAGGCACAAAGAAAGGATCCTAGAAGCCACAAAGGACCAGGAACCCACCATCCTTGCTCACAAATAGTTCTAGGGAAGTGGAGGGACTGGGAACAACTCAGGAACAAGAAGAGGTCCCCCCAAGGCTAAGAACAAGCTCTAAGAGTCCACCAAGAAGCAGGACTAGAAAGTAGAAGCTCCCGAATAGGAAACTAAAATGAAAACCTATGAATCCCAGATAGAAAGCGATAGCAGACACAAATATGGGATCCATGAAAGCCTAAACTAAGGTATCTAGGGGTCTGCATGCATTGATCATAGGTCCCCCCCAAGATCGAGATATGCAACAGAAAACCCAAAGCACCCCAGCAGAAAGGACTAGGAATCCCCATCCTTACACATGAATAGATTTAGGTAACTGGGAATGGGGCTGGGAACAACTCAAGTATAGGAAGAGGCCCTCCCTAAGGCCATGCAAATGATCAAAGCATCCACCAAACATCAGATACATAAATAATAAGCCTTCGAATAGGAAATCAAACATGGTCCCACCCAAAGGGATGAGACCACCAGCAACCAATGACATCCTAGAGAGGAAACACGAGCAAAGAGGAAACTAGCCCCCCTAGACCAACCTCAATGAAGAGAGAACCTCATGGGATGCACCAAGAAGCAAACGAGAACCCAACCTGCAACCACCACAGACCGAGAAAGCCCTTGGAACCGGATCCCAGTAACAACCTATAAAAAAAACCTAGGGGAAAGCCTAAGGGATATCAGGGACAAGATCCTAGGAACAAGCAGCAGGAAACCCTAGAGGATCCATGGGAAGCACCAATCCTGAGACTCAAAAGAGGAAACTCCAAAAACTACTGGGAAAGGAGTATAAAGTGGGCAAGGATCTCCCCCCAAGGAGATCATCTATTACAAACCATTCCTAGAGTGGGATAACCTAGGATGAATCAGGGACTAGGAAAGAACCAGGGAAGGGAGAGCAGGGAGAGGGAGCAGGTCCCTCCCCCTCTCCCCTTTCGATATTATCATTTTATCTTCTATTTTAATGTTTTATAAGATTTTTTTTTCTACAAAGGGATGATTTTTTACTATGGTGAGACTAATACAATTCCTTCCACCACTCCTTTGATGTAATTAGGTCCATCAAAGTACAATATCCAAGATTTAGTTTTTTTAGCCTCTAGGTTTAAGATAGATTCATAAAAAGGGTAATGATTATGGGATAGCTATATTTTAAATTCACAATCACTAATTGATCAATGATGACTTGACATTTTATTGATTTTTGATTTACAAATTCAATTTTGAATTTGCTAAGGGAAATAACCCACTTGATGGTATTCCATGAAATATGGGATTTTACATAAGATAATAAAAGGGATTGAACCTTGCAATGACAAAGGTTTTATGACTAAGAATGTAGTATCTAAGTTTTAATAATGAAAACCCTACAATGAGGTAAAGTTTTTCTAAGGGAGTGCAATGGACCTTATAGCGGACTAAGGTCCTACTAATGTAGCAAATGGATATTTCCCTATGCTAGTCACTATACTAAGCTAGCATAGCACCTAAAGCTTGGGTAGTTACTGATATATAGAGTAGCAAAAATTTGGTCATATTTAGAGGGATGAGGATAGGTGGAGATAAGACAAGATTTCAGAGTGTCAAAAATTTCTTGACACTATGCATACCATTTAAAATATACCTCTTTTCATAATATTTTGGAGAAGGGATGACATTTATCAATAAGTTGGAATATGAACCTCTTAATGGATTGAAGTTTACCTTAAAGGCTCCAAATTTAGGTTAATGTATAAGGGGATGGCATGTCAACAATGGTGGATATCTTGTTGGGGTTGACCTCAATATCATGTTGGGATATAATAAATCCTAGTAGCTTCACTAATGTCATCCTAAACACACATTTCAAAAGATTGTGGTAAAATTTATATTCTCTCAACTATTCCAAAAAGTATCTTAAGTCTTGAACATTATCTTCCTAGTTTAGAGACCAATCGAGAAAGTCAATAATATAATACTCCATGATATCATGCATCATATCCTAGAAAAGATATGTCATAGCTCTTTGATAGGTTGTGCAAATACTTTTTAAGTCAAATGGCATGACATGGTAACAAAAGGTGCCACAAGGGGCTATGAAAGCCATTTTGGTATGATCTTAAGGGGTGATTCTAATTTTATTATACCCTATGAATCCATCCATGAGTGATAGAATTTCATGTCCTATGGAAAATTCAACAATCATATCAATATTGGGTAAGGAAAATCATCAATGGGATAGACTTTTTTGATGTCCCAAAATTCAATACACACCCTAACAACATCCTCATTTTTTAAAATAGGTATAATATTGGATATCTAATCGAAGTAATCAATGGCTTTGAAAAATTTGACTTTGAGGATCTTTTAAATCTCCTCTTTGACAAGCGTAGTTACCTTAGGATATATATATTTTAATAGTTTTTCCTAATTGGTTTTTACATTTGGCATAAAAACTAGATAATGGATAATGAGAGATAATTATAGTCCTAGCTTGCATATGACCAAAAAAATATATCACTAAATTTTGTTAAGAGCTTTGTATATTCTTCATTCTTGATCGAATTTAAGACCTTTCCTAAGTTTAATGTCTTAAGGTTGTCATGGATTTCAATATTAATGTCAATAGTCTCTTTGATTAAGATATGAGATTCATCTTCTATTTGAGGGGGGTGGGTAGCATCCTTAGTATCTCAAGGTCCATGGGATATATTGTTAATTGATCCTAATTGGGTGACTATAGAACACTAGTATTACCACTTGGAAAAATATACTCTGTAATAAGGATCATTCTAGATAGGATAGTCAAGAGGTCTATCTCAAGAAGGACTATGTTTATGTCTTCATTGTAACTTCACTAACAATTAAATCAAGATAAAGTATAGTTAGAAAATTCATGTTGTATTTAGAACATAGAAGACACCAAATCTCCTTGTCATCCTTATCATCCTAATTCAATCCCATTGATCAAGATAGTGTTGTCTCAGGACTCCCAAAAGGATAACCTAGCTTCCTCATCAATATCAGATGAATATGAAATGAGAAAGAGATTATTGTGAATCGGGATATATACTATCTCTCATTGACCAACCATACTTTAGTTTTTAAGAGTTATTTAATGCCCTACTCATAAAATCCTACACCTTTGAATAAATACCCCATATTGTAAATTATCTTCTTAGGTATGAGATATAGGTCAGACAAGTAGCACAAGGCATATTGTCATTCAATTGGGCAAGGGTTACTACCATGAATTTTCTCCTTCTTTGTAATATTGGCACAAATAAACAATTTTCTATTTTTATTGCTTTACCCATCTTGGATGGCAAGCCCATGGTTTGAGGAGGAGGTAGAAGCGTAGCTAGTTTCACAACCTTTTGGTTATTATCTTTATTATTTAGGTTGATTTGGTTAAAATTACAATTTTCAGTTTATTTATTGCCTTGAGCCTTAGATTGACTCTTGTTATTTATGTTAGTTTTATTAGAGTTTTTATCTTATATTTGATAATTAATATTATTTATTTGAGGGTTTATAGCTAATTCCTTTAATGTTTTATCAATAGGAGGTTGGTAAGAAGGAGAATTTGGATAAAGATATGGAAAAGGATAGGATTTTAGGGTTTTTATCTCAACCACTTGGTAGTAAGATAAAGGTATAGGATCAATAAGAATATAATATATTATTATTTGGTATTCACACTTGAGATATTGATGATAAGTAGAGGGAATGACCCAAATTGCATGGATCTAGGGCCTAGTAAGAAGAATAATACAAGTCATATTGTAAGGCATGACATAGAAAAGGGTCTTGAGGATACAAGGACTAAATTTTAGAGGTAAGACTATGGTGCCACTAGCCTTGTGCTCTTCATTATCAAATTACCTAATAACAAGATTAGATTTTCCTAGATCTTGTTTGATTAGTCCAAAATTATAATGAATTTTAGACTACACACATTTAGGGCAAAGCCATTATTGACAAGGATCTACTTGATAAGTGTGTCATCATTAAAATTTGTTATGTAAGGGGGTAGTTATTCTATAATTTATTATGGTGGAATATTATCCTAATTAAATGATATTGTTTCATAATTAACCCTAAGAGACCCCACCACATTGGTAAGGTCATCAATTTTTATGTCTTGAGGAGCCACCTATTGTCTCAAGATCTTAAGAAGTGAGATTTTAGTAGGTGTACTTTAAAATTTATAGCAAAGGTTTAAAGTACATTTGTATTTATTGTTAGATTATATTACCAATAGTGGTTCTTTGGAAGAAACATAAGCTCATATTAAATTCAGCACCAAGGGAGATCAAGAAGGTTAATTATAATATTTATTCCTATGTTGTTGTTATATGAAAAATCTAACAGAATACAAATGGACCATTCCTACCATGCATTTATTTGGAGGAGGAACAACCGTATGCTATATATATTTTATCATTTATTTATCATGATTGGGTAATAGAAATTTGAAGATTCCAATATCCTAATTGGAAGAAAATTGACCCTTAGAGTCACTAAAGACAATACAATCTTCATCTATCAAGTCCTAAATATGATTTCTAGAGGTTTTACATTTATTTTTTGTTTGACCATTGATGTGATGGAAAGTGCATTGCTTCTCAAGATGAAACCATGGATCCTTTTCTATATTGGGGTCTATGAGATTATTTGGTGGAAGATCTATAATTTTGGTATCTAGAAGTTGATCAAGGATAATTATAGGAGGTTGATCAAACCTAATGAATTTACTCTTGGGATTTTATTGTTGATATCTTTCTATTATGAGTTTTTGAAAGGTTTTGGTAGTATTCATATTATTAGCCTAATGTGAGTTAGTGACCCTATCACCCACAATGTATTTATTGTTATACTACCATTTTTGGTGAAAGGAAGCATTTCTTTTCTCTTTCTTAGTACTTAAGTACACTTTCTTGAGGAGGTAGGTTATACTAGTTTTTCCATTTCTATAGCATCCTAAAAGATAGATACATTGGTCATATCAAGGTAGAATTACAATTGTTCCTAAAGGTTTCCTACAAAAATATCCAAAAGATCTCTTTATAAGGAATCATATTGAAGTCTCCCAACTAAAGATAGAAATCTAGCTAGAAAGTCAAAGAAATTTTCATTTTTAGAATATATCATCTTGTAAAGGTCACTAAAGCTTCCTCTAACCATGAGGGGGAGGGGAAAATATTTTTGTAGAGGTAGGGGTAGCTTCAGTGTTAGAGGTTGGGGGATATTGAATGCTGGGAGACCAAGGGAAATTGAGCCTATTGGAATCATTATTATAGACCTAAATATTGATTGGGAGAAATACCAAGCTGAGTGTATAAGGTAATATTATAAGGAGAAATATTTACAATATGGATTGATTTTGATAGGTATTCATAATATTATAAAACCTCCTTCTGGAGATTGTATTTTTTACTAGACCTAATGGTGAAGGCTACATTCCCTGTAAGTTCTTCTTCAAAGCAAGATGGTTCTAAAGCCATATTGGATCTCAGTCCTTTATCTCATGGTGCACTTTGTTGATATTTTGTTGTAGAGCTCAGTCCTTGTGAAGGTGCTCATGTTCATCATATATCTCACCATGTGATGGCTAAATATGAGATCTTTTCCTCGATGGGAGGATATTCTATGGAAAATCTATGTTATGTGGCTTTGAAAATAGGTTGACTGATGATATTGTGATGGAATTTCAACTTCCACAAGATGAGTTGGAACTTAATAGAAATGAAAATCCCACATTTTCTCTCTCTACTAGTGGAGAGTATAGAGGTACAATAAAAAATTTAGGACTCCTCAAATCTATGGGCCAGGTTATTATTATGGACATGGGTCTTAGCATGGGCTAGGTGTTAACTATTGAGGTGGATCTCATATATGACTCAAATTAAGAGTTCCAAGAATATGTGGATAAATTTTTGGGTATCCAAGATGGTGTTGGTAAATTTTTGTAAGAGCCCTTGGGGAAATCTTCTCTATTTTTGTAGACAGGTTCAGTTATTGAAAAGTCATATGCCGCAACTATTTCAAAGAATGTATCAAAGACCTGTTAGATTTTGAGGATATATGCAGTGGAGAGATCTAACATAGGTCCTAATGAAATACAAGAAATATGAAAGAAAGTGAGACAACAATATGACTGAAATATACTATAAATAGAAATGATGAAAATACAATGCAATATGGAGGAAATGGTCACTCCATTAATATGAGCTAAAGAGCTACATTGTACTCCATACAGGAGTACTACTACCAAGAGCTTGACATGAACTTGATACTAGATATGAGATTTATATGACTTGATATCTAATCTACCACTATGAGGCCCTTTATATAGGAAGATAGATTCCTTGGCCAACACTCTACCTAGCTATACAAGGGGACACCTTGCACATTACAACTTGCACATTGCCACTTGTGCATTTATTACATTGCATGAAGTAACTAGATAACTTCCCCCTAAAGTAATCTCCTATCCTAACTATGTACCTAAGGTGGTACATTTACATGACCCAAATGATGTAATATACTCTAACTCTAACACCCCCTATATTACATTATTTGGGTATTGAAGATTTCAATCTTCAATATGGATCTTTGTCTTTAGATGTTCTTCAGCTTGATTTGGTCCTCTTTAATTCACATTGCATTGTATGCCTTCTTGCATTGGTTCTTCTTCTTCTTATTTATTGGAGTTAGTACTTTCATAGGTGGATGTGCTATCACCTAATTCTTGCAAAGAAATTTTCTCTTTGCTTTTGTCCTTGTCATCATTCTTTGTGTCTTGTATAGAAGCTTCTGAACATACACTTAGAGCATCATGATAAGATTTTGAGTTAGTAGAACTTGAAGTACTAATACTGCATGAGGATTGAAATATCTTTGCTAGTGAAGATTCATCTAACTCTATTTTTAGCTTAAGTAATTCTATCAATCCTTTTTGTTCTACATTTTCATCCTTATAACATTTGAATGTAAGTAGTGCCATGTATAGTATGCTTCCGTATTCTAAAGGAATTTGAATGTCATTCTTTCCTTTGTCAATTGCTTCAGTGAGTCGAGCATGTAGATAGTGCTCCATCATTTCAAACCTGTCTTTCAGAGCTTCATTATGTATCCTTTTTGAAATAGGATCTAAGTTTCCTTCATATTTTATAAGTGAATTCTTGATTCCACTTTTTATGACACTTGCTCTTTCTTTTCTAATAGTGTTGTTCATGTCATTGTTTATTGTATTACTTGAGGTGGACATCTTTATAGCTTATTATAATGGAGTATAAAGTGCTTGTAACTGATTAGATAGAGTCTTCTAAAGTGTTCTGCCTTGTGACTCCCTAGTTATGAGCTTTGATTTGATAGAACCTTTTTAGAGCTTAGGTTTTGTAGGCTTCCTTATATCTCCCTAGTTAAGAGATGTGAATTAGTAGAGTCCTTGTAGATTTTGTAGAGACCTTATGCTTCCCAAATGGATTGAGTACTTGATAATATTTGATGAATGCTATTATTATCAAGTTTTGTAGAATGCCTTATGTCTCCCTAGTGATTTTGGAAATGCTATATGATAGATAAAGTGCTTTTGAGAATAATAGTTCAATTTTGAGTTGATTTTGTAAAGTTTTGTGAATAGCAAAAATCAACTTCTTTTACACCTTATTACTCCTATTGAACTTAAGCACTTTCTATTTTGATGAGGTTTTAATAGTTGGATTTCTTTTGTCCCTTTAATGTATTTTGAGACAAGTATACCAATTAATTTCCAACTCTTAATATTCCTTAATAAACCTCTTTTTATAGCCTTTAATAATTTGATATTTATTGTTTCTAATTTCCAATTTCCTACTTTGATGTAGTATTCCTTATAACTCCCTAATGTGGAATATTAGAAAACAATTATTTGCAATAATAGAAATTCTAATTTTTCAAGTAGAAATCCTTATTTCTCCTATGTTTTAATATTGCAAATATTAGGCTATTTTAATAGATATTTTCCCTTTAGATATTGCTTTCAAATATGGTTGATTTTCCTTAATGTTTCAACCTTATATTATACCTTATAACTCCCTATTAATGAAAGCAATTTTGATGAAGTATAAACCTTACCTTTAGTGTTGTACTCCCTATGTATTCGGTGTAGGTTTTGGATGTATATGACAATCCTCTTTAATACCTTTTCCTTGAGCGCTATGGTGTACGTTGATTCACCTTTGACTTCAATGTTTGGACGGTGGAGCTTCAACCCTAGACTTTTGACCTTCCTTGAATACCTTGACCAGAGCTTTTAATGCTCTTCACCTCTCTTCCAAACTATGATTCAGGCTATTGTGAATGTTGTAAATGCTATGACTACTGTGAATGCTCTGAATACTATCCTCCATGGTCTTTGATACCTTTTATTAGATGGAGGATCTTGGACTTTGTGACAAGTGTCACGGTGGTTATCCTTGAGTGCTTGAGATGCTTATTACCATTTGTGAAACTCTTCCAGGTAAAGGATGAGCATTATAATCTTGGATGAGCGCTCATTCTTACCAACCTTCTTCCTTGAGCATTTTCTTGGTCAAGCTTGTAATGGATGGGTGCTTGTGTGGGAAATGTTATTATTTCCTTCTAGGTGACAAGTGTCACCTTTCCTTCATGCATGGGATTTTCTACGTAATACCTCTCCAACGTATCTTGCAATACCCTTATTAACCATGCAATACATCCAACTCTTCCTTTGTTTGATGGTGCTTGATATGAGATGGTTCCAGCTGGAATAGTAAGCAACACCTTGGGATCTTGGAGCAACATTTTTCCAATGCTTGTGTGGAGTTTTTGAGCTACTCCAATGGTGCTCCTTGGACGTACATCCTTCAACCTATTATGACCTCCTTTTTGTAGATGATATTACCTTTTAATGTAATGCTTCTCCTTGCTTTGTTTGCTTGCAGGTTTGGCTATCCAAAATGTAGAAGATATGAGCCTTTTGAGTGGCTCTATTCCCTTGTGAGGAGAATGCTTTTGCATGACTACCTTGGAGTATTTTTCTCCTTGTAAAGAGTGTGCATTTTTGGCACATAAGACCTATCCTTTTTCCTATGTAGGGTATATTAGAGTAGTGCAATACAAATGTAAATACTTTGTATATAAAATACCTTTTTGCACCTCCTTTTGCAATCTGATTTTTCTGGTCTTATGGTAGCTTTTGAAATAGGTGATGGTAGATTTGATGTTGTCTCTTTTTCTAGACAACTCTCTCCATTGCTTGGTGACTTTGGTAATAAACCCAAGCTAATAACCACTTAGATAGAAGCTCTCTTTTTGTAGAAGTAATTTTTACACCTTTTTGTAAATAGCCTTTAGTGCACTTTGAATCTGAGACTCACCAAGTCTCGATTTGAAGCTTCTATTGCTGATTTTGATAGTGGATTTTCTTCTCCACTCCTTGGAGGAATATTATATGATTTTGGTGGCTTATTTGGGCCATGAGATGTTGTAGGTTCTATGCACCAAATAGTGTCTCTAGACACTTTGATAATTTACTAGTTTTTGTGTCCTTGATCCTTTAACAATCAACAAACACAAACTAACCTTTTTGAGAGTAATTAGTGTAGTGCAAATGATCTTAACAATACTACCAATTTAATGCACTAAAAATCTCACCTTATCACTCCAATAAAATCTCAAAATAATTTTAGATGCACTTAATAATCTCTGCAACTTTTAAGAGTAATCTGTAATGAACCCTTAATAAGTATTCTACAAATTTTCACTACAATCAATATTGTAGGATATAGTCTTCTTGATTTCTAGATAGAAAATAGGTAGATGATAATTTTATTTCTTTCAAAAATATCCAACTCCTATTAATGTGCAAATAATCCTTAAAAGGAATTCTTTCTTTTTGCACTTGAAGACTATAATGCAATCTATTCTTCTACAACTTTTAATCCAAATATGGTGCTTAATGGAATTTGATAATGAACCCTAATTTGAAGTTCAACTAATTGCACCCTAGTTGCTTACCTTTAATGGCTTCTATAGATGATGTAGATCTTGGTGTTTTGATTCACCAAGTTGCTGCTTTGTAGTGGATGGATACACAACTTCTTTGTTGGCTATCTCGAATAACTTTCTACTTCACCAATCTGTAGCCTCAAAATTTCTATCTTGAGCCTTGGATTTGGTGGCTTAATCCTTCCAGTGATATTCTGCTTTCTATTGTATATTCATAGAACTCATTTATCTAAACTGTGCCTTATTTCTATGAGAGGTAATCTCCAAATCTCCTAGATTTGGTAGGCTTCTTCTATCTAAATCTTCCTTCAAGCTTCTTGTCGAATTTTGACTTCAAATAGGATCTTCTTCTTCTCAAGATTCTGATTTTCTTGAGGTCTTCACTAGATTCTTCTTCTAGGATTTGGCACTCCTTGCCAAATTCTTCTTCTCTTGGGCTTGTTGTCAGATGGTGATAATTGTCCCAAGTCCTTCACTATTAGGAGCTTCTCCTTGGTAGTGGATTTCTCCAATGAGTTCTCCTAGGAACTCTTCTGATGATGCTTCTACGAGCTCTATAACAAGGCTCTCCAAGCCTTCTTTTTTTTCTCCTTGAGACCTCTCCAAGGTCTTCTATATTGCAACTTCTCTGGTCTTCCAACTGAGACATTTTATTTAACCTTCTACTTTTGGAAGTGTTGGTGATGAGATATTCTTTCTTGGATATCTAATTTTGCTACTTTTGAAGGAGAAGTATTTAATTAGTAAAGGAGATCATCAATCTCCTATTTCTTGGACTCTTCTCTGGAGTCTTCTTTAGGAACTTCTTTCTGGAGTTTTCTTCTAAATCAAGAACTTTTCTTCTGAATCAAGAAATTTCTTTTAGAATTTTCTTCAGAGATCTCTTCTTTGGAGTCTTCTTCTGAATCAGGAATTTTTTTTTTTGGAATTCTTTGGTTTCTTTGAATCATGAATTTCTTGAATTGATTTTTTTGAAATTTTCTTTAGAATTAAGGCTTCTATGGCCTTTTTCTTGATCAAGGCTTCTATGGATTTTTTTTTTTTTTAAGTTTTGTTTTTTTGGTTTATTCTTCTTTTATTCTATTTTCTTTTTCTTCTGCACTCTGTAGGTATTAATCTTGAATGGAGATCACCAATCTCCTATCTCCTCCTTGACTCAAATTTTGGAGTCTCTTCTTCCTTGAGTCTGCTATAAGGCTACTATGGCCTTTTCTTTACTTCTACACTTTGCAGGATTGTAGCTCTTGTAATGGGACCTTTCTTCGAGGTCTTTGAAATATTCAGTCTTCTTCCTTGTTGTTGCAAGTGCTGGAATGATTCTTGAAGATATTCTTCCTAACTCTCTTGTAGGAAGCTTCCCAAATTTTTCTTGAATCTCCTTTTCCTGCAACAAGTTGTTAGAAACTGGAATTGAAGAATTTGTAAATTTGGAGATAATAATCTTCACTAGTTGATTTTTCAAACTAGTGGCTTGAATGTTGAGTCCTAGTCTTCACGAGTTTTTTTACAACTCTGTGGAAAGACTCTAGCCAAATATAATCTCAGGTTTTCTACAACTGAGATTTATTTTAGTCCTCACTTTTCTAATCCTATTGACTACTATGGCTATTTCTATCAAATAATCCTAATGGCAGCTTTTGCATGCAACGACACTCAATGGTAGATCCGATTTGCAAAGATGCAGGCCAACAATAGTAATGGTGACTCTCCCTATTCCTCTTGACCTACTAGACTTCTCTTATGATGGATGTAGGTCCTCCTATCTCGATTCACCATGGCTCTGATACCACTGTTAGCTTTTGAGGATATATGTAGTGGAGAGATCTAACACAGGTCCTAATGAAATATAGGAAATATGAAAGAAAGTGAAACAACAATATGACTGAAATATACTATAAATAGAAATGATAAAAATACAATGCAATATGGAGGAAATGGTCACTCCATTAATATGAGCTAAAGAGCTACATTGTACTCCATACAAGAGTACTACTACCAAGATCTGACATGAGCTTGATATGAGCTTGTTGTGAACTTGATATATGGCTTGATGTCTAATCTACCACTATGAGGCCCTTTATATAGGAAGATAGATTCCTTGGCCAACACTCTACCTAGTTGTACAAGGGGACACCTTTCACATTGCCACTTGTGCATTTATTACATTGCTTGAAGTAACTAGATAACTTCCCCCTAAAGTAATCTCCTATCCTAACTATGTACCTAAGGTGGTACATTTACATGACCCAAATGATGTAATATACTCTAACTCTAACAAGACCCATATTTTGGAGTCCTTGTTTGAGCTCAATTCTATACATAATTTTTTATCAATGTCTGCTAAGTTGGTTAACCATGGAAGAAGGTAAGAATTCCCTTGTTGGAAAATTATTTGGGAACTCTAGACCAAACCTTGACTCAATTAGGATATGGGTAGCCACCAAGTGGTCACCTAAAAGGTAAATGTACCTGGTTTCTTTGTTGAAAGGCTTCTTCCTCATCAATATTTCCTTGTGGAAAGACTATCAAAACATTCTAGTAGGTGGTTTATACTTTTTGTCAGAAGAAGTCTCTTTTTGTATAAATGGGGGAATAATTTTGATCTAGATACACAAAATATCAATATAGCTCCTATTTGAGTTCATCTCCTTGGCATTTCCCTCCACTTTTGGCATGAAGTAGTTTTCAAAGGGATTGAAATTTTTTTGGGTGATGTTGTATCGATAAATTTTGCAATTAGAGCTAGATCATGTATGTTTTTTGCTCGAATATGTATAATGATGTATTTAGACTCTGAGCTACCTAGTAATATAGATCTATTTTTGGACATGAGTAGTCCAAATTTCCATACAAACTCCAAAATACAAACATCAAAAGGAAGCCATAAGATTTCATTTTATCAAAAGGAAAATATTTATGAGGATATTATAGTGGAGGAGGATATGAAAAAAGATATCCATCCATTTGATAAATCCCATGTTCCTAAAAGGAATACAACCTCAGTCCTTTCTTTAGAGTTTCCTATGAAGTCTCTTACTATTATAGATTAAAAACTTGCTCTTTTGAACTCGTTTGACTATTTGATGATATAAACAACATCATTTGAGGATTAAATATTTTTGGATGCATCAGAGGTTGCAATTTGTTCTACTTCAGCTTTAGCTACTTAGGGGAATAGTACTTCTGGCTCAACGATAAGAGGCCAAGCAAGTAAAGGAAAATCTCCCATACTTGGACCCAAGCTTGAAAAGAAATTCGTTCAACCATCCCTAAGCTAGAAGACCAGGGGTGGAAGGTGATGTCGAATCCTCTGAGTTGACTCTCTGGTTGGTGGACAAGAATCAAACATGATTCCAATTTCAAATTTAATTTTCAAATTTATGTGGTTTTGGCCTATAATGTAAATGTATATGGTCTATTTATTGCTTCTTTATATGCTAACTATATTTTTGTCCTTTCCCTTTAGCACCCTTCTTTAGTGTTTCAAATTTTGAATTTTAATTTTATTAAGTTCTCTTGTCTCTTTCTTTTCAATAACCTTCCTTCTCTAGTCGAGTTTGGGTTTGTTTGTTGCTAGATTTTATTTACAAAAGTTCTCTTGCAAGCTTCTTGAAGTTTATTTTATGGTAGTTTGTGGGTCTCTTTTGTAAAAGGTTTGGATAAGCCTTTCAAAAACCCTTTTTTCTACCCAATAAAAAAATCTCATAAAGGTCACTAATTGTGACTTTTATTTTAATATAGACTAAAAAATATTGGACAAATTTTTTGAATAGGTTCTTATATTATGGTATTTGATAATACCACTCTAGGGTAGGACCGCCAATGAATTTGAAAAATATTTTAAGTAACATCTCATCGTATATAATGTCACTACAAGCAATGAAAAATAGCTTAAGGTGGTAAGGTCTTCTTTCCCATTGTACATCTAGAATCTTGGTGTTTCAATGTTTATAAGAAAAGGGTGACTAGTTATGATTAGATCTAAAGGTTGGTTGTAAAATTCCTTGTAGGAGTACTTGTGGCTTGATAAGGACCCCTAAATTGAGGATATTTTCTATTTCAAATGGTTTATTTTGAATGTTAGGAATTGAAGTTAGGATGAGAGATGATCTGATAGAACATGTGATATGTGTTGCAAAATTAGACTTGGATAGTTGACAAAGGGATAAGAATAGGGCATTAAGGTATACGATGTCAAAGTGGATATATTACAATTTTCCCCTAAGCCATTCAAAATAAAAGTATTTGATGGTGTGAGATTAAGGGTTATATTATTAAAGGTATAAGCATAGTCCATACTCATGCTTGGTGTTGGTGAAGGGTTATTAAGATAAAATTGTGAGGTTGGAATGCTAGAGAACCCATAAATTGTGCTCACTTGTTGAGTTATGGGGTGAATTACATTGACCTATAATAAGTTTTCAAGGAAAGGTAGAGATGGTTGATATCCTGAGAACAATGGACAAATTTATATTTCACCATTTGTAAAAGTCATAACAATTGATGGATTTAAGTTTATGTGATTAGGGTTGATGCATTAAGATCTATATATAGAGACTCATTAAATATATCTACTTTGTTAGATGTTAAAGAGTTAGATTTAGGTTGTTAAGGATAATATAGAAGGGACCCTTAGTAGGCATAGCCAAAGGATCTCTACTTTATTTTAAGAAATAGATTAAGTGATCAAGAGATTAGAAAAATTACACTTCCTTATTCATCATAAATAGGAGAGATAGTACCCAAGAGAGGAGCTCCATCATCCTCTTCTTCCTAAATATTATTTTTTAACATGGCCTGGTCCTCTTGGACATCATCCAAAGGCTCTATATTATAGGCTAGTTGATGAGCAACACTTCGAATTAGATAGTGTCACTCGATCATGGTTTATGAAGGAATGCAAATTAAATTTTATTAAGTTTTAATTTTCATGTTGTTTAAAATAAAAAAGAGAATGCCCTTACCTTCCTAGCTAAGGGATGGAGCAGTGAGGAAAACCCTTACCTTCCTCAAGAACAATATACATCGCAGGAGCAACATGCCTCCACAATTGCTAGCTTTCAGGATTACCTATTAAGGCCAAAGCCTCAAAGGAATGCCACTACCCCTAACATAGGGAGCTCTCCTATGGCTGTAACCCTCATGGGAGGGTGCGTGCTAGGTGCTATGCTGAACAGGAGTGCCCCTAGAAGAGGTGCCCCTGTAGTCCCTTTCCGTTAAGGTGTGTAGGGGACTGCCTTGTGTGTTAGGTCGCCAAGGTGGTATGACCAAATCTTGGGGACTATAATGGATGCGACTCATGTTTCTTTGGACATTCTCCACAGCATCTGCCCATGAGTGGGCTTGACTACGGGTGAGCACCATGACGATGTCTCTCTAAAAACCCTAAAAATTGAAATGAGTCATATGGGGCCCAAAATTGGTGTGCGCATCCCTCTTATAGTAGATAAGACAAAAATGAAGTCTCAAGTCCTAACTCTAAATACATTAGGAGATATTGACATATGAACAGCTCAAAAAGTGCATAAAATTGCGTGCCCAATTTTAAAACCTAATTTCGGGGCACTAGATGATGGAATTTGGCCCTGAAAACTGACTTTTTTGGGCAAATAGAATTCTAGGGAATCATATTTGTTTAAAATTATCCCACCTAACTCCCTGTAAAATTTCAAGTCAATCGGAGCTACGGTTGAGAAGTTATGGCCCCGGCAAGATGCACTAAAATTTAGAGAAAAATATAAAATTTCCCATATTTTGTTGGATGGTCCTGCATCACTTATCTTTGTTTATGATTTTTTTTTATTTATGATTTTTTTTTTGTCTAAACAGAAAATAGCATACACACACAAGCAATGATTATCTCTTTTAAAGATTAATAGTGTGCCCTAAATCTGGTTTAGTGTGTTTTTGTTGTTTGTTTTGTTTTTGAAGATTTTTGTGAAACGTTTAAAAGCAAGTATGAAGGCTCTTATGACTCCCAAAAATGGTCGCCCCTTCAATATATCAGCCAGGCCGATATACCAACCTCTCTATATACCCGCCCTTACGTGAGGGAGACTATAGGTACGTGAGAGCAGATGATACGTGGAACATAGGCGGTACGGAAGGGGAATCGCTCTATTTATGACACCTACCATAGAAGACTTATCCTCGCGTGCTGGGAATCACCCCAAGCTACACTCGATTAGCTTTCTTCAGGATTTACGTCTAGCAACAGTTGCGATCGAGGTAATGGATGCAATATATCAAGCCAAAGTGATAATGGAATCCACCTTTGGTCTTGTTCAAGGGTTGGGGTTTTACGACCAACGCATTGGTTTAAAATGCCTCGTGATGTGTGGGGTTTGTTTTAATTGTGCAAAATTGAAATAGGCAAACGAAAAGAAATCTTTCCCTAAGCCATACAAACTGAAAACCAGAAAACAAAAAAACAGAAATTTGACAGAAGCTGTAAAAACCCCTACCTCTTCTCTGCCTAACAGGATGTCTCTGATTTTCTCTAAAAATTGCACAAAATTATAATCGTCCTTGGGTGGAGCGAATGACAGACCGTAATCGTCCCAGGGTGGAACGAATAGTTTATTCGTCCCGGGGTGAGACGAGTACCAATTCTGTAATCGTCACATGCAAAGACGAATAACAGTCCGAGGTTAAAAAACATGTACCTGTAAAAACAAGCAATTTTAGATCAGTAAATTAACCTAAAAAAATAGAGGACAGTCGTCCCACCGTGATCGCCATTGAAAACACGAGATTCTAGAAACAAAAAGGAAAAACTAAACAAAATTGCATTAAAATGAAAGAACACAAATGAATGAACACAAGATATAAAAGCAATATAAACTATAGCCCTTTTTATTGATATTCTTTTCAATTCGTGTTACAATACGTCTCCTTCCCTTTTAGGGGATAGGAGCGTTAGATATTGATCTCTACAATTTGCTTCAGAATTCCTCTTCAGCGTGCCCACATATAAAATGGGCGAACCAAAACGTTGTCGCCGCTTGCATTGACAAAGGTCGATTCCTCGCTGCTCCTTCAATAGACCTGAAATCTGCGTTCAAAGAAACAAACAAAGAATCAGTAGCACCTGTGTATGAAAAATAAAAGATAAATCTTAACTATAGCTGAAATGAATCTAAATGAACCAAAAACTTGATAAATGCATAAACATGAAACTAGCTAAAATACTATAAAATAAATAAAGCGGGGAGGTGCCCGAAGGCGAACCACCCGCGGATAAAACCTTGCTTCGACACCAATCCGCTTGAGATGGGTCCGAAACCTGATGTGATGTGTTGTCGTCAAATTGATAGAATATTGTGGTCAAAAGATTGGGGTTTGGGTGCAAATCTCAAGTAAGTGAATTAATAGCACTTCGTTGCTCAAAATGCTCCTGCTCGGTCTATCCTTTGGGTGAGGAAACTCACCATTTTATAGACCCAAGGGGTCTCTTTGAATTAACATGCAAAAGTGTTTCTTTGCATGAATGCTTTTGTTTGTGAAGAGAAGACTTCTTCTTGATCAAGGGCTTCTTAACTGCCTCTGTGCATGTCTTTGCATGTTTTAGCAAAGCTCACTTGCACTCCCATGCAATGAAGGGATAGCTAAGTGGAAAATCTGAGTTGTCTTAAAAATCTTACTCTCCTTCCCATGCAGTGAAGGGAAATTCAATTGGCAGATGTGTATTGTTAAAAGAACTCACTCGCACTCCTATGTCATGCATGAAAAGTTGAGTGGTAGTTCTGAGTTGTCATGCGCCGAGGTCTGACTTTTTGTTGGTCAAACCTGGCGTTCGTCCCACCCAGAAGCGAGCGCTAATAATCATCCCTGGGTGAAATGAGTATAAATCCATACTCGTCCCTGGGTAGGACGAGTACAAATTCGCACTCGTCCCTGGGTGGGACGAATAAGAAATAAAGTGTCTAAAAGGTGCCAAATTGATTTTTGACTTGCAAAACTGTTGTGTAAGTGGTTAGAACCACTGTTTAACCTCTGGGGGCTACCCTGGGGGCTGTGTGTGTTAATGTGATCAGTGTTTGTAGTCACATAATCGGATTGGTGTTGTTTTGGTGTCTACAATGTTAAAAAGTTAGATTTAGGTTGTTAAGGGTAATATAGAAGGGACCCTTAGTAGGCATAGCCAAAGGATCTCTACTTTATTTTAAGAAATTGATTAAGTGATCAAGAGATTAGAAAAATTACACTTCCTTATTCATCATAAATAGGAGAGATAGTACCCAAGAGAGGAGCTCCCTCATCCTCTTCTTCCTAAATATTATTTTTGAACATGGCCTGGTCCTCTTGGACATCATCCAAAGGCTCTATATTATAGGCTAGTTGATGAGCAACACTTCAAATTAGATAGTGTCACTCGATCATGGTTTATGAAGGAATGCAAATTAAATTTTATTAAGTTTTAATTTTCATGTTGTTTAAAATAAAAAAGAGAACATTTTTTATGGTATTATATCACCTTAATTCTATATACCTATTTGACACATATACCCAAGAGTCTCCCTATATACCTAAAGGTCCCTACATAACTAATTTTTCTCTATAAATTTGTTAGCACATGAGAGACAATTGGTATGTGGACTAAGATGGTACATGAAGGGTAATCAAAGGCATTTGGAACTATATTGTGTTCATTTTGGCTCACCAAATATGTGATCATGCAAATTAGGACAATCACAAATGCATGCATTTCTTTCCATGAGATCACACTCACAATTGAGGAAATATCTTTTTGTGTATTAAGAAACTAGTTTAATGGATTAAATTCATACACCTAGGGTTTTAACAAGAAGATAAATATCCCCTCTAAGGTCCTATCCTATCCTAGAATGTTGAGACTCAATTTGTGTGATGTAATATGCATAATACAGTGTAAATGTGGTCATAAAAAACCCTATTCTACATGGATTTTTTTATTGCTTTTGGATACCTACAAAAGTGATAAGATATTTATTTCAATGTAATAATACATAAGAACTATGTAAACATATAACACTATCCTAGGATGTAGCTTTGTTATTTTTACTTTGATTTCATAAATACCAAATATGCGAGTGAGATCCTATCAATTTGTAAAAAGCAACCTTGCTTGTCCTTTTATAAATTCTCCTTACAAAATATAATAAAAGATTACAAATATGTAAGATTGATCTATAATGAAACTAAATACACACTTAATTTAGTATCTGATTCAGTAATTAAGATTTATTACTAGGTCATAAACAATTTTGTAATCAAATATAATTTAGCTACCTTTTGGTAAAACGTTTTTTTTAAAATAGAAATAAAGATGATAAGATAGGAAAAATCTACAAGTTCAAATACCTGGAACATAAATAGGTTGAAAAAAAAATTGATTGTAACTAATTTGTAGATAAAAATAGAAGTGTCATGTAGAGGCACCATCCATAAGCATTATGAAGAAGTTCCACATAGAAGCACTAGGTAGAAGCACTATATGGAAGCACCAAGTAAAAGTGCCATAGGTATATTTGTATGATGTTTCTACTCCTAAAAAATACTTTCAATTGTACCTACAAAATAGAAAAATATATAATTAGAAACATAAAAAATAGATGATAAGTATGATGGGATTTGTATGATTTTGACAAGGATCAATAATCTTCCTTGTTCAAAGGGATCAAACCTCTATGTTTCTTTACACAAGATATAGACATATTACCAATCATAAAAGAAATTATTAATATTGAAAGTAAGGAGTGCATAGGTATTATCAATGTAAAACGGGGTAAGAAGATAATAGTGTATGCTATATGCTAGAAAGGTGAATGCAAATATAATATGTTAAGCACATTTGAAAAAGAAAAGAAGTTTATAAACCAAAAATTACATATTGCCCCTTTGTTGATGAGGTTTTTATAGGATATCCTTACCAAGATATGACTCAAAAGATTCAAAATGATCCTTATCCTACCCATGAATGTTAAACATATAATTTGAAAATATGAGGAGATAATTGAAACATTTGAAAAAAACTTCAAGGTGGGAAAAATGTCAATGCAAAAGGCATAAGCTATAGTAATTTTAGCAGTATATTTATGTGTAGATTATTCATTCATTCAAAAATGAATTCAATAAAGTACCAATGTGATTATATATTATCCCAAATCCTTTTGAAAGGGTGTGTTTTTATAGATAAACCAATCCTATTTTGGAGATACTTCAAGCATTCCTTGATGGAGAAAGCAAGGTAGGTGGAGTATAGATGCATGGAGTTGATAGAGAGTTGTAGCAGTTGCATAGAGGTGATTGGAGCTTGATTGGGAGTTTTAAACAATAAGGTATCATGAAAATACTAACCAAGGGGATTTTATTTATAGTTTGGCACTATGACATGCAAAATATTGGGTGACGAGATGAAATCCATGGAAAAACAAATAGTGACAAGCAATTAAATTGTTGAAATATCAATTTTGGTAGTGATAGAGCAAAAGCGCCATGATGATACACATGCACCACAAAAATTTCAATTAAGGGTTTATCACTCGATTATAGCTAGTAGACATGCAAAGGGTCAACATATTTGAATGGAAAAAGTGCTATAGGCAATAAAATTGACATGCAAAAGTGCAATGATGCTTTCGTAATGTTACAATGCTTCTACTTTTAGGGCATTCCGAGGTATCAATTCTAGCCCAAGTATAGGTATGTTTATACTTATTGGGAATATATTTTGGATCCCATTCCAACAATACCACTTATATGAAAATTTATAAGAATTTTTAATAGTTTAATGAACCTAGAAAATGATGATACTTTTTACTTCAAATATGGATATGGTAGGGTCAAATTAACTTGATTTTCTTACAAAACTGGTTAAGGAAAATGACTTGCTTAATGGTCCCTTAGCACATAAAATTGATTGTCTACATAAAGATACATCATGATACTACATAAAGAAGAATAATTTATAAGATGCTCAAATATTTTAAATTAAATAGTAAAACAAAAAAATTACATGCAATAACATTTAGTATTTTTTATGCTTTGAATACCTTCTAATACAAATTCATAGTTATAATATTCAGTTTCTATCCCAAAAAAAAAATATTTTCAATATTTCCTTTTAATACAATTTCATAGTTATAATATTCCTTATTTTTACCAGGTATCACATGTACCCATTATTATGTGAAAATTTTGATGTTGCTTCTTGCTTTTAACCTTATATGTTGGTTGGAAAAAATCTTGTACCCTACTTTTATATCTAATATTTTAAAATATTAAAGGTTGTTAAATTTAAATTAAATACATACCCCAATTTAGAAATATTATACCCTTTTAGTGAAATATCTCAAATATGCCAAGTGTGATCATAATGACATTGATTATGAATACTCAAGGTAATATGGGATTTTTAAAAACTCTTTATTTATCACAATATTGATCAATGGATTAAAGCCCATAGAGGTACACTATTAGATTAATAAAATATGTAAAACATATTTTATTTCTCACATAAGGGGATATCACATGAGCAAGATGATTGCTACTTTGGCTATTATCTAAAAAACACATTTAAATATTTTATTTTAAAATTTGTCTAAACTTTGTAGGCTTATCTTATGATATGAGTCAAAACACTATGATAGAATTTCCCCTTATCTATATATCTATCTATCTATCTACACTCATGCACAAGTGCCCAATATCTATTTTTTGGGTATATTAAAAATAACACTTCACTCCTTAGTCCATAGATATATTGATGTTTTCAATTAAAATATATCCTTATGAATCCATGTGATAAGACATTTTTTTAAAAATAAAATCCCATATGAGAAGATAAATTAGGTAAGTATTTCCAACCATTCCCTTTCACATTGTATATACAACATTCATACAACCTTATAAGACATTATGACCTTATATATGAACTCAAAACTAAAATGAAAAAATGTATGCACTCAAAATTATACCTCCATTTTGACACAACATATTAATGATTACATTTATTTTTATATGAATCAAATTATGCATACACCTTCGACTAGCCCCATCCCCCCTTGCTTGTCATTTTATTAAAAAGTGGAGGTCTATTCAAAAGGTGGTGGTTCATTTGATCAGTTTGACCTCACCTCTATTTTGAATTAGATTCACATCCTCGAAGTCCTCAACAACATTATAGAAGATGGTACATGGAATATAGTGGAGAAATTTCAAGGGGGTATGCTTGACTTAGATGCTCTAAGGAGATGGGCTTTGGTGAGGTGGTGACATCTAGGCTCACTAGAGATAGTGGCTAATAAAAAATACTTCTCCCTTATCATACTAAATTGTGAGGACTCCAAGAGGATTCTGGAAGGGACCCCTTGCTTTTTAATAAGAGAGGGTTATTTTTTCATAGACGGGGACCAAACTTCAATCCTCATACTCAATGTGTCAATATTATCCTGCTTTGGGTCCTGCCTAGTTTTCCACTTTAGTTTTGGCATGAGGATATATTCAAAGCTATTTCTAAGGCTATAAAATATATGATTTCCATTGATGATACTGCTAAATCTAATTCTCAGATGGTCTTCATCAAAATGTGCATGATGGATGACATTGAAAAAGACCTTTCGAGCTCCATTGAGCTTATATCCAACCTTAGCTCCTAAGACTAGCCCATTGAATATGAATATAGGTCTCAAGTCTATCAGGAGTGTGGGAAGGTCATCCACCATAATAATTCTTGCCCTCTTAATATGGAGGCTTTAGGTAAGGTGGTGAATCTTAAGAGTAGAGAAAAATGGGTGCCTAAAAAATCCCACAAAAATATGAAAGGAAAAATACCAGAAGTTGCTTCAATAGTAGAATATGAAACCCAAGATGTCCTTTACAAGGATTCCTAGGATAAATTCCTACCTTCAAACCTTTTTTATGGTGATGAAGAGTTAAGAAGGAAGCCCATAAAGAAGATGAAGGAAACCCTAGTGACATGTGATCTTATCCAAATTCCTAAGGCTAGTGATGGTGGGGATGAGGTAAGTCCATCTGGTCTTCTTCTCTAAAATACCTTTGATTGTATTGCAATAGAAGAACCTATTATATAGCAATTAGTGAAAATCCCGATAACCTCCCTTGCTCTAGTGTTGGAAAAAGGCTCCCCAGGTCTGAAAACCAAGAGTCATAGAAAATGCCATATTGATGTGGGGATTGAGAGAAAAATGGGAAAATCCAACAATAGATCTCTCAAGAAGAAGGAGATTGAATCTAAAATTTCTAACGAGGCCCAATCTCTACTAAATCTAGAGAAATTTAATGGTAATAAAAGTAGATAACTTAAAATGGAAAGTTTTAAATCTCCACATCCTGGAGATGGTGAGAAGAAGCCCCCTTCTAAATCGTACAAATGAAGATATGTTCTTTGAATATTAGAGGCCTCAATGGCCCCATAAAACAAATATTATTACCTTCAATAAGGAGGGATAAGTCTCAAGATATTTTGTTCATTCAGATTCTAAGTTAGATGAAAATAGTATGGATTTTATCCACAAAGCTATCTAAAAAGAAGCAGGTTTTGCACTATGCCAAGCCAATGGAGCATCGGGTGGACTTCTTTGTTTCTAGGACATGTCAAATCTGGATGGGAATGTCATTTCCTCTTCTCACTAAATTATTAACATTCTCTTATTTTGTAAGTGTTCCAACTATAGGTGGGTTATGTCCAATATCTATGCTCCCAACTTGGGACACTACAAACAATTATTCTGGTCTTTATTGTTGGAAATGAGAGAAACATTCAAGGATGAAGCTTGGATATCAGTAGGAGATTTTAATACTCCTATATAACCCTAAAAAAAAATGGGAAACCTACCTAGATTCTAGAAGCATGGAATATTTTGGTAATTTTTTTAATTCTATTGAGCTCTTGGATTTAGACCTTAAAGGTTCCAAGTTTACCTGGAGCAATCATCGGATGTGTGATTAGCTGATTCTTAGTAAGATAGATATAATTTTAGTTTCAATGTTAGGTATCCCCATATTTGGTGATGCATCCCTATCAACTCTTTCTAGAGTGGGCTTAGACCATAATCCTTTATGGATGGAACTCCTAACGAAATTGACTTTCCATCCAAGACCTTTTATATTTGAAGCTATGTGGTGTATCCATCCTAATTTGGAAGATAAAATCAAAGAATGATGGGTTGAAGAAATTTTGGGGGAAGGTATTGGTGAGCTAACCAAAAAAATCAAGAATTTCAAATTTAATCTCAAAGTCTAGAACAAAATATTTTTTGGTAATATCTTTAGAATCAAGGAAAGGCTGAAAGATCAGTTGAAATATTTGGAGTCATCTATAGAATCAGAGGGTGTTTATTTAGACTCTAGATTGAAGGAGAAAGAAATTCTTATTGATCTTCAAAACACACTAGCCAATGAAGAGATACATTAGAAACATAAATCATGGGCTCTGTGGCTAAGGGAAGGGGTTAATAATACTAAAAATTTTCACTCTTTGACCATCCACCATAGAAGCTATAATAGGATTAGGGATATCTTCAAGTTGTATGGGAATAGAACTTGTGATATTGAGGAAATTAAGGTGGAAGAAATTTCACATTTTAGATCTTTGTTAGGAACCAGAACCCCTAGAGACTTAATTACGAAAAAGTCCCTCCTTCCTTTGATTCCCTGCCTGTTGACAGATGATATGAATACCACTTTGGAATCACATTTCTTTGATGAAGAAATCAAAGCTATTATTTATGATATGGGGACTGAAGTAGGGAAAAATGGTGCACCAAATGATGATAAAAAATATGTGTATCTATGTCCTATTGCGTATGAGCATCAAACGGAAGCATGCAAGTAAGATGGAAAAGATAACAAATAACAAGAAATGATGCAAAGTAAATCGACTTCTTATTAATTGGGCAGATCAAATCTAGGTTACAAAATGTCCCCTTTGAGGGCTCAAATAGATGATACAAATGTTTACAAATCGGGTGCCCAAGGATCAAAATCCTTCAAGTAACTCGGGTGCACATCCAGTGTCTTTCCTCGTACCCACAATCGAAGTGGGTGGGCCAACGTTGCCACCGCTTGTGTATTTGATTATTTGAGGTCCTATGCTGATCCCCAATGTGTTGTATAACCTGCACCTGCACACAAGGAAACATAAAATGTCAAATAGCAAGTGCGTGTGATGAGAAACATGCAATCCCCATAGGGGCCAAATAGCTAATAGTGAGAATAAGCATCAAATCAACTCCAAATGACTTGAAATTATAGAGGGATGTAAAATAGAATATTTTGGGAAGATATCACCAGAAATTGTGCTAATATTGAGTCCGATGGTGCCTCGTAATTGCAATGACCGTGCGCTACCTACAAAACACAAAGCGAACAATTTATGGCCCTACACATATCCAAAACACATGAAAATTGGACAGAACACATAAAATGCTATTTTAAAGAAACCCATTTGATCATATTTGCAAAATCAGTGACATTTTAGGTGTTTCTTCAGATGACCACCGGAGACCTGCATGAGACCCTACAAAACACTAAAATTGCAATATCTCGGCCAATATAGCTCAGAATGACCTGAAATTTGAACTGCAGCATAATATGATAATGTAGAAAATAACTAATTAAAAATAGTAACAAAATCATGCACATATTTCTATTCATAATAGGGTGGGATGAATAAGACTATCACAAATTGGGGGGCGCCCGGGGGTGGGACGCCCACCATTTCCACCTAAATTTTACCACCAATTCCACTGAGGATTGATGCAAAACACTGTGGGATGTATTGTCATCAAATTTGGTGAGGGTATTCACTCATATGGTTCGGTTATGTGATAAATTGCGCCTACTAGTTCCCTCGCAAACCTCCTTCGCTAGGTAGAGATTCCGAGGTAAAAATGGGCACAAAAGGGTGAAAGGAAATCTTGGCAGCACTCCGTTGCTTTGTCCTCAAAATTCCTCTCTATCTTGTGTGGAAATTGGATCCACTTTATAGCCCAAGGAGGCTTCATGGGTCAAAAGGCATGCGAGGGCATGCAGGGCAAGAGGCGCCACTTGGCCACCAGGGCGACATGCATTGGAGGGGGAAGAGAATCTCCCAAATTGGCCTCATTCATTGAGCATGTCATAAGACCTACTGCATGCCCTGACTTGTGGGCAATAATAGCTAGGAATCTGACCATTATTGGGTGCCTTTGGCCCAGATTTGACTTTTTTTCGATCAAACCTGCTATTCGCTCCACCCCGGGATGAATGCTGCTATTCGCTCCAGGGTGGGATGAATAGGTTTTGTATTCATCCCAGGGTGGGACGAATAGAAACAGGGTGTTCAAAAGGTCCCAAAAGTGGCCTGAAACCTTCCAAAACCTTGCACTGAGTGGTTAGGACCACTGTATACCTACTGAGGGCTGCCCTAGGGGCCTTGGTCTATCATTTAGTCATTGCTTATGGTAGCATAATCGGATTGACCAGATTTTAGTGTCTATAGATGCCCCTTTTTGGGATGCGTTGTGTGCAGCACAACATCGAGCAAAAATAGATGACTAAAATGTTCAATTATTAGGGTTACTCAATAACCTAACCAACTTTAGATGCCCCAATCCTGGAAAGAGCATGCGTTCTCGAATCCTTGCTTCTGATGAGCTAAGGAACTTGCTTCAAGTACAACCTCTCTAGTGAGGTTGACTTGATCTTGGACATTTGTCAGTCATAAATATGATTCTATAATGCCAAGCATTTGTTTAATTTGTGCTTGTTTGCTACCCCAAGCGGGAGCATGATTGTCTTTGTCAATGATTCGTTGAACGAACACAATTTGGCTGATTGAGTGTGTGCTTGTTGATTTTGAACTGAGTATGACTACCCCCTCAAGCGATGAGTCGATGAGGGAATGACTCATGAGAAAAGTGACGAGTCGCTTGACCCAGATGACTTTTGTTGAGGTTACCTTCAGTTGTATCCATTGAAAAATGACATAGTTTTGAAAGGATTTTGATGATGCTATGGAGGTTTCCTGGAAGCAAAAAGTTTGAAAACTTCATTCTCGTGGGGTGGTCCGGCCACAATGGCCTTCTTGGGGAGTGAAATAGTAACTTGTCTATGCATCCATGAGACGTTGGCATTCCATATTGACCCTGAATGAATTCCATCAGATTTGACTTGTTTTTGGTGGGTTGTGGGACCCTTTTCTTTGTTGCCTCCTGGAGGAAAGGAATGAAAAACCTCGTTCCCGTGGGGTGGTCCGGCCATACTGGCCTTCTTAGGGATTGAAGTAAGGTTCTTTCCAAGCATCCAGGAGTGCTATTATTTACCTCTTGATTGATACAAAAATTTTGACCAAAATGGAGCTATTTTTGTGGGATCTTGGACCCTTTTGGTGCATTTTAAGTTGTTTAAACTTATGAATTATGTATTCATCCTAGGGTGGAACGAATACAAATTTGGTATTCATCCCAGGGTGGGACGAATGACCAAAAGTGTGTTCATCCCACCCTGGGATGAATAGAACTGTTGTAGGCCTATATAAACCTCAAATGCAAGTTTTGGGCTCATTATTGCATGTTTTCTCTGGCGATTTGAGAGGTGAGGAAGAGGAGGGTTATTTTTCTATAGCGAAGCACTATCGAAATCACCCCGCGACCACCATGAGTCAGCAAGTAGAGGCATCCAGTGGAGGAGCCGGTGCGAGGCGGGTATGTGGTGACTCGACTCCCTCATTATTTTGGCTTTTAAAATTACGATTTTGTTTTACCGTTTATTTGATTTGTATAAAACAAGTAATTAAACCTAATTTTACTGGACTGCACTAGATTTTTACCTTATTTGACCTTCGGCAATTAAACCTAATGTAGATAAAATATACCAAAATTTTTTGAGTTTTGAATTTTATTTTTAAACATATCACATTACGAGAAAGGTAGTGAAACCCTAATGTAACTGTAATATGTTAAATTTTGTATTTTTTTTTTTTTAATTATTTTTTTAAAACATATCACATTACGGGATAGGGAATGAAACCCTAGGGTAGATGTAATATGTATTTTGATTTTTGTATTTTATTTTAAAACATATCACATTAGGATATGGAATAAATGGGTAGATGTATTTATTTTGATTTTTGTATTTTTTTAAAACATATCACATTATGGGATAGGGAATGAAACCCTAGGGTAGATGTAATATGTTGTATTTTGATTTTTGTATTTTGTTTTAAAACATATCACATCATGGGATAGGGAATGAAACCCTAGGGTAGATGTAATATGTTTTTTTTTAATTTTTTGTATTTTGTTTTTGTGGAATTAAATTGTTGTAATGGTTTAGTTGTGCATTTGTTTTTGGGCCTTTTGGAGGCCTTTGTGAGGCATAATGAATGCTTGGTTTATTGTTATTCTTATTGAGTTTATTGCTCTACCAGGTGGTGAAGAGTCGGTATCGCACACCGAAGCTCTTCCAGACCACCCGAGATGCCTTGACTGAGGTTGACTGGGAGTGGCTTGATGCCATGGGGCTCAAGCAGGTTACTCGGTTGGAGCCTGTGATAGGCGACCGAGCCTACTTGACTGCTCTTATTAGCCTGTGGGACTCATGCACCAACACCTTCCACCTACCCATGGGGGAGATGATGGTGACGCTAGAGGACGTCTATCAGATTTTATGGATTCTAATAGAGGGGCGACCGATCCACTCGATGCACCATGACCAAAGAGGTGTAGTGCTGATGAGGTACTTTGGGGAGGATGCAGATGTGGTAGAGCTAGACTACCTAAATGGAGGGATACTGGTGGGGTTTTGGTATGAGGAGAAGGTATTGGGGGTGAGGCATGCGCTATTGATGACCCTCATCTCCAATATGCTTCTCTCAGATTCTTTAGGAGCCAGGTTCCCTTGGAACCTACTAGAGCTGGTGTACGCCCTAGTGGGGTGCACCAAGGAGGAGCCTCTAGTGATGGCTTAGGGGATGACACTATTGGCACAATTGTATGATGAGTTGTACGAGATCCGCTGCCATCGATGGAAGGGCTTGGGGTGTAGCTTCTTATTGTAGTGTTGGGGATGGTAGCACATAGTTGTGGGGTGACCACATGGACTTCCATGGATGACCCAGGTGCAACTAGTCGATAGGGAGATAGGATATGTTATCCTATGGTAGAGGGTGCAGGAGAGAGGGTAGAGTCATCACCATGTAGGTGATGTGGATCACTATGCCGATATATTCTCTTGACTGGCGCTAGGGTAGGTGGTATGGCGATCGTACAGGGACTGTCCGGTCTAGGTGGATGTTGGAGAGCAGCTTTGATGGGTGAGGTGGGGTAGATGGCTGATTGCATAACATGGTACTGAGCATGAGTAATTCTCATTTGCTCGAGTTACATGATAGTTTGGGCTATGATAGGGGTTTCTCGGGGAGCCAGTAGTATATCGACACCGTGGGGATGAGAGGACATTAGGCTGGCCAGTGGTGGAGGAGGTGGGAGAGGAGGTAGACCCTATAGTGGATGTTCCTGATGTGGATGATGTCGGGACTACAATAGAGTATGACTCATGGTGGGTGATGCACTAGTGGCGAGGCATAGGGGCTCTCGAAGGTGAGGCAGCTAGGGGAGTGGATGAGGTGATGGAGGATGCTTCGAAGGAGGACCAGGTAGAGGTGGATGAGCCACATGGGCAGCACCAATAGGCAGATGAGTAGGTGGATCTGCTAGACCTAGGGGATCAAGGTGATGAGGGGGAGGCTGAGGACTAAGGGGCATAGGTACAATAGGGTACCTAGGGTGACCGATACCTAGAGCTATAGGCTGAGCTGGTCAGGTTCAGACAAGAGAGGGATCTCCTTCGGGCATAGGCGTAGGAGGACTAGGCTGAGATATCCTCCCTGCAGGCATAGTTGAGAGCACATGGTCCTAGGTAGGAGGGGTCTAGCATTGGGGAGGTAGAGAGGCTATGGGTAGAGGTGCTTCGGCTATAGTCAGTAGTGGAGACATACCAGTCATGGGGATAGTGGAGATAGGCTTACGTGGATAGACTAGAGATGGAGGTGGTGCACCTTGGAGGGTATCTTCTTGATGATGGGGAGACCAGTGGCTCACATCGGACTCGATAGAGTGAGATGGTGCAGTCTTCTTCTAGGCGGAGGACTGATAGGGTTGGTGGTAGTAGGCCTAGGGGATCACAGTGGACTCGGACTACGGGTGGTAGTGCGAGTCACAACATCGGTCCTGCGTGACCATGGTGATGGGTACTATTGAGACTCTTTTTGACTTGTTGCTTTTTGGTACTGGTGAGGTCTGAGGACCCACTTTATTGTAGCCTATGGGTATTTTTGGAAACTATGATGTATATTTTTGCCCCATATATATGAGATTTTGTTATGGTCATCATATGTCTCGTTTATTGTTTTATGAGATGGATGCAATGTATGTATGTGATTTATGATGGTATGTTAAATGCTAATGATTGTTGTAGATGGATACTATTATGTGATTTGTTGTAGTACTGATGGATGTTGTACCACGTATGCACATGTATGCTTCTATGATGTAATGCAAATGTGGTTGATGTTTATTATGTATGCATATGGATGCTTTTGTGATATGATTTGCTGCTTATGTATATGCGTGGATGCATAATGAAATGGATGACTTGCGTGCTTTGATATATTGAACTGTGACTAATGATTTGCCCCACTATGTTAGCACCATAGACTGTATAAAATGCATTAGTTCCTTTTGTTTCTTTTTGTACTATTTTTGTGTATTGGATATATGGAAATGTGTTATTGCAATGTGATGTAATGGAATAAGTGAAATGAGATGTTAAAGAATGTAGATGAGGTTTTCTTGAGACTCAAACACTCTAATTAACTTGATCAAAGTTGTTTACTGACTATGCAAGACTTTTTGACAAGGTATGAATCTGCTAGGATGACCAAGATACTTCATATCCCTGTGTGTGCAAGTGAGTTCATTCCTGTGAGATGCATAAAGATACCACCATTTCCAGATAGGCTATCCACCAAACTTGGAATGAGGATCACCCTATGAATGTCATGATCCTAGGTTTGTACTTGGTAGGATTAGATCACTAGGTAGTATAGGCTACCAAAAGCTAGCTCATCCACATGCAAACATTGGTCTGCACACACGCAAAAGCTAATGTGACAGACATATCATCATGCGAGAGGCTACCACCATTGATAGATAGGCTATCCACCAAACTTGTAATGAGGATCACCTTATGGTTTTCCAAATGCTGAGAATTCCAGGGATTCAAGCTCAAGCTCCCTTCTTTTCTTCACTTTTATTGGGATACTTGCTCATATGTAGTGATTATAATCACTATTTATTTTGTATTTTGTTTTCTTTGAGCAAGGGATTTGGGAAGTGGTGATGACCACTGTTTATTTTGACTTTTGCTTCTTTTGCTTTTTGTTTTGATTTTGACTTTGACTTTGACTTTTGAGGAGTTTGATTTTTGAACTTGGGGATTTTGATTTTTTTTTTTGAACTTTTGGGATTTTGGGAATTGGGATTTGGGATTTTTGATAGTGGTGAAAACCACTGTTTATTTTGGGGAATTGGGTAGGGAAGAGCTTGTCCTTTTGCCAATTCTCAACATTCTTGAACCATTCACATAGGGGGATGAGTAGGATGACCTTTTCGCTTAAAGTAACCTAGACCACTTCGTGGGTTTCATATTTCCTTGCACAAAACTTGGATTTATTAATGTGTAAATGTGTTGGGATTTGTTGTATACAAGGTATAATCTAAGCAAGACTCTACCTCCTAAAAATCATGATAGCTTTCTACAAAATCTGAAAAGAAAACTAGAGATGGCTGAGTGACTAAAAACCGTAAAGACATTCTAGAACAAATGACTATGTGATGGGAGACAAACACTGTTATGACCAATGTAAAATGTAGGTGAACATGATAAGTGGAAAACTGAAATGATGCGGATAATGATTTTGACATAATTGCCATTGTTTTGTTTTTTTTTTGACTGATGCAGGATGTACAGTCTTAGTGCTAGACACGTATGAGCAACTCTATAGTGCAAAGTACCATAATGAGTATGCCTAATGCAGATGATTTTGATAATGCAATGAAATGTGATGTAATGAAATGTAATATGATATTTTTGTATTTTTGATGTTTTGATGATGTTTGAAGATGCAATGTGATGCAATATTTTTGTATTTTTGATTGATATATATGATGTTTTTGATTTTTGTTTTTTTTTTCTTTTCTTTTTTTTTTTTTGATTGATAGATATATACATGTGACCAACGGGCTTATTGGGGGCCATTGGGGCATTTGGGGTGACCAAAGGGCTTATGGATGCCTTTGGGGCTTTTTGGGGTGACCTAGATGGTTATAGACCGCCTAGGAGCATTTTAGGTTGACCAAGGGGTTGATTTTACTTAGATTTTAGACCACCTAGGAGATTTTAGTTGACCAAGTGGGTTATAGGCACCCTTGGAGCATTTTGGGGTGACCTAGATGGTTATAGACCGCCTAGGAGCATTTTAGGTTGACCAAGCGGGTTAAAGGCACCCTTGGAGCATTTTGGGGTGACCTAGATGGTTATAGACCGCCTAGGAGCATTTTAGGTTGACCAAGCGGGTTAAAGGCACCCTTGGAGTATTTTGGGGTGACCTAGATGGTTATAGACCACCTAGGAGCATTTTAGGTTGACCAAGTGGGTTAAAGGCACCCTTGGAGCATTTTGGGGTGACCTAGATGGTTGTAGACCGCCTAGGAGCATTTTAGGTTGAGCCACAACACTCTAAGCATGGAAAGGCCACAAGTGAAGGATGTTCAAGGGTTCAGGATCCTCGACGCCTTCAAGGGAGGCTAGGCGATAAGTTTTGGGTCCAATATGACTAGTAATGACATAAGGACCTAACCAGTTTGCTGCAAACTTGTCCCTCAGATGGGGCAACAAATTAGAATTTTGTTGGTTCTCTTTCAAAACAAGGTCACCAACCTAAAAATCTCTAAGATGGACTTTCATATTGTAAGCTCTCTTAAGTCGCTCTTGATAAATGCATAGGTGCTCGAGGGCATTAATGCAATGTTCATCAAGCAACGTAAGCTGATCTAGGTGAGCCTACCACGCGGTGTCATCATCGATGAACTCTTGCATGGATATGCGTAGCGATGGGATTTCCAGCTCTAGAGGCATGACTGCCTCGACACCATACACTAGAGAAAATGGGGTGGCCCCAGTGGGCATCCGAATGCTAGTGCGGTAGGCCCATAGAGCAAGGGGTATTTGCGTGTGCCAATCGATGTGATTCTCTTTGATAGTTTTCTTGAGAATGGCAATCAATGTTTTGTTGGAAGCCTCTGCTTGCCCATTTGCTTGCGGATAGTAGGGCATCAAAAAGTTATGTTGGATATTATACTTTGTTGTTAAAGCATGCACATATTTATTCTTAAATGATGTCCCATTATCCAAAATGATCTTGGATGGAATACCAAAATGACAAATGATATTATGCAATATGAACTCCGCTATGCGAGGTCCTATCGTAGTGGTAAGGGGAATTGCTTCCACCCACTTTGTAAAATACTTGGTAGCCGTAATGATAAACGTGTGATGGCCCGAGGATGCGGGGGAGATTTTCTTGATTAAATCCAACCCCCATTGCAAAAATGGCCAAGCCGATTGGATCGGTTGTAAGGCCTGGGAAGGTACGTGTGTCAAGTTAGCATGGTGTTGACACTTCACACACTTCCTCACATATGCACAACAATCTCGCTCTAAAATTGGCCAATAGTAGCCCATGCGAAGAATGCGCTTTGCGATGGCCATACCACTAAAATGGCCACCGCATGTACCATCGTGTGCTTGGGCGATTGCCCAAGCCGACTCTTGATGCTCTAAGCAGCGAAGGAGGATCCCTTCGTAGCTCCAACGATACATAATGTCTCCTAGCAAGACATATTTTGTCACCTTCCATTTGAATGTTCTTTTAGCAGTGTGCGACAATCCAGGAGGGAGATTACCAAGCTTTAGATACTCCCTGATTTGTGTGGACCAATCCTATTGTGAGGAAGCCTCGATCGCGTGAATTGCCTGTCCCTCTTGAAATTCATCTCGAGCAAACGCTGAGTGGGAAAGAATTTGTAAGAATAGCATCGTACTACTATCAAAAGGGGCTTGAGGGAACAAATTCCCCCAATAGACATGATTCAAGCGCTCGTGAAGGTGCGAGAATCTCTCTTGATGAGGTTCAATTTGAATCAAGTGGACTTTCGATGTGGCCTGAGTATCCTCACGCTCAACCGCAGACTGCGAGAGCATTTTGACCTGAATGGTTGTCATCTCATCAGTAGGGTTTTATGGGATCAAGGACCCTAAGGAGGCCATCGTATCCACAAAATGATTAGATGATCGAGGGAGTGCCTCGATGTCATACCATTCAAACTTTACTAGGAATTTATCCACAAGGGCTTTGTAGGCTTGTAGAACTGGGCACTTGCATTGGTAGATCCCTTTGACCTGGTTAAAAATGAGCAAGGAGTCACCAAAGATGTTAAGCTTGGTGATTTTCATGGTGATAGCCATTTGAAGACCTATGAGCAAGGCCTCGTACTCGGCATTATTGTTGGTGCATGGGAAATCAAGTTTAAATGATAGGGGTATGGGAGCCCCATACGGTGTGAAAAACATGATCCCTGTACCACCTCCTTGCTCGCATTTGGAGCCATCAAAAAATAGAGTCATATCTACCTACGGCTCAGGCTCATTAGAATCAAATGATTCTAATATTTGGAAGACTCCATCATCGGGAAGCTCCATACTAAGAGGTTGATCATCCTAGAGAGGAGCCTCTACGAGTTGATCGGTGATGACCTGACCCTTGATTTATTTTTATCCAATGAATTCTAGGTCAAACTCCATCAACAACATGATCCATTTCATCGTGCGATTGCTATGATAAGTGCGACTCATCATGTATCACAATGGATTCTCTTTAGATACAACATACATAGTATGGCTAAGCATGTAGTGTCATAGCTTCTTGGTGGCAAAAACCATCGCTAGGCATAACTTCTCCATGTATGCGTACTTAATCTTATTGGCAATTTTGGGTACCTTGGGTACATTGCCTTTGCTCTAAGTGTAGATGTTGTCATTGATGTCAAGAAGGTCTTGAAGCAATTTGGTTTGATGTCAAAGAATGTGTTTTGATGAAGGTTTCAGTTTGGACAATGAGTTTCCAAGAAGATCAGAGTAGCCCAGTTGCAAAAGATCAAGAAAAAGACAAGTAAGAAAAAGTATGCAGGCGGTTGGAAAAACTGTCGCGATTTCATGACATGTTTCAAGAGAGAGAAAGTGCTGGCAAAACTGTCATGATTTCGCGACATGTTTTAGGAGAGAGAAAGTGTTGGCAAAACTATCATGATTTCGTGACATGTTTGAGGAGAGAGAAAGTTCTAGCAAAAGTGTCACGATTTCGCGACATGCTGGAAGACAGAGACGAAGCTGGCAAAACTGTCGCGATTTCGCGACATGTTGGCAGAGAAAGAGAGCAAGTTGGAAAGTGTCACGATTTCGCGACATGTCGCATTTTCGTGACTCGAAAAGTGCAGGAAGGCAGAGAAGGAAAAGTGTCACGATTTCGTGACACATTGCCAGGAAAGTTGTACGGACAAAAAGGTGTCACGATTTCGTGACATATTGCAGAAAAGAGAGTCCGCAGTGTGAACTATCACGATTTCACGACAAGATCGAAGAGAGAGAAAGTTATTCAGGAACTGTCATGATTTTGCGACATGATGCAAAGTTCCAAGTGAGGACTATCACATTTTCACGACATGCTACAGAGGTCAAGTTGAGGACTATCATGATTTCGTGACATGCTGAAAAGCTCGAAGTGAGAACTGTCACGATTTCGTGACATGCAGCAAAGGGAAGAGTCTGAAAGGAGAAGCATCACGATTTCATGACAGGTTGCAAGGAAAGCTTTTGGATGTAGAAAGTGTCACGATTTCACGACAGGTAGAAGTGAAGAAGCCAGCGGATGAAGTTGTAGCGATTTTGCGACAAGCTAAAAGAAAAGCGTACGGATGGTGAAAGAGTCACGATTTCATGACAAAAATTGGAAGCAGGTCTTCTATAGGAGAAGTGTCATGATTTCACGACAAAAGCTGAGAGGAAGGCCTTGAAGACAAAAGGGTCACGATTTCATGACAGAGTTAAAGATGATGTCAGCATAAGTAGATGTGTCATGATTTCATGACAAAAGTAGAGAAGAAGGCAATGAAGACTAAAGTGTCACGATTTCATGACAGGAGTGAAGATGACGTCAGCAAAAGATAGAAGTGTCACGATTTCACGACAAGGACATAGTCAAGGCAGACAAAGGCAAAAAGTGTCATGATTTCGTGACAATAGGCAAAAGAAGGTGTACGATAGGCAAAGGTGTCATGATATCGTGACATGTTGTGGTTTTGCGATAGAAGCTCTGAAGCACAGAGGCGGTTGAAGTCGACAGAGTTAAATCTGAGCCGACAAAGATTAGGGTTTTGCAGTCGATGGATTCTAGGGTTACAACTGACTAAGATTGAGTGTTTTGATCTTAGAATTTATGCTATAAAAGGAGGGCTATTTCGAGATTGTAAGTATCGAATGTGTGTATCGAATTTGTGCAAGTGAAGTCTGTTGTGCGCAAGAGAGCGAGTCGAGTCGAATCGATCGGAGTGTGCGTTCGAAGTGCGATATTCGTAGATAGAGTATGAGGGAGAAGTTCGATCGTCGAGAAGCAGAGTGTGCGAAGACTATGTTGTTGTGATTGCAGAGTGTGCGAATACTGTGCTGCTATGTTTGCGCACAAGTGCATAAGTTGATATTCGATCGAGTGCTGCTGTGTTTGCGCGTCCAGTGCAAAAGTTGGTTTCGACCAAGTGCGGCTGTAACAGAATAGAAAGAGATAAGAGGACAGATTTGTGCCAGACTGAAGGACTATGTTTGGTGTAGACCAGAGATAGAGGACATATGTGCTAGACCGAAGGACTGTGTTTAGTGCATATTCGAGGACCAGCTTTGCGGTGATAGAGTTGAGGACAGAGATCTCCAGCCAGAGCAGGGAAGACAGGTGTCTTCTGTGGATAGAGTTCCACTTGCTAAGGGCAGAGGAGGTAGAGGTCTTCTAGAGGATCACCAGATCAGAGTAGAGCTAGGGGAAGGTATCTCCTTTGGGTTGGTGCCCATAAACATTGTAATTGGGAAAGGTATTCCCAGAGGTTGAATTGATAAAATTTAGAGAAAAATTTTATCCGTGGAGTAGCCCGCTTTGGGTGAACCACGTAAATTGTTGTGTCTCTTTTGTGGATGGTGTTTTGTGCATTGCTTTGATTACTGCTATTAATACTGCTATCTTTACACTGCATAATACTGATTTGAAAACTGTTTTGAAGCAAAAGTAAAAAGTGGTCTTATACTGTTCACCCCCCTCTCAGTATAAGCTTGTGTTCTTCAATTGGTATCAGAGCGGGTTCCTTCGAAAAGGTTTAACAGCTTGAAGGAAGAACTGATTAAGAACACAATGGATTATTCAAGTGGCAATGCAGCACCTATCCTTGATGGATCAGATTTTGGTCTGTGGAGTGCTAGAATGAAGGTTTATCTAATGGCACTTGGTAATGAGGTATGGGAAGTAATTGAAGATGGGTACACTATCCCTATAAATGGTCCATACACTAAAGAAGATAGGCTCCTACATCACAACAATTCAAAAGCTATGAATGCAATCCTGAAAGGCTTACAGAAAGCAGATCTTACCAAGGTGATTCACTGCAAGACAACTAGTGAAATGTGGAAACAGCTGCAAGTGGTTCATACAGGTGATGCAAATGTCCGAAAGGCCAAATTGAGACACTTTAAAGGTATGTTTGAACAACTCAAAATGAATGATGATGAAAATATCAGTGACTACATGCTTCGTATGGATGAGATTGTTAACTCCATGAAAGACTTAGGTCTTGAACTTGCTGAAAATGATGTGTGTGATAAGATTTTAAGATCTCTTCCTAATAGATTTAGTGAAAATATTTCTGCCATTGAGGAAGCTAAAGATCTAGATAAATTGAAAAAGGATGAGCTCCATAGTATACTTGCAACATTTGAGCTGAGAACTCAAGTGAAAGTTGATGTCAAGAAAGAGGCAGCCTTCAAAGCTACCAAGAAATCAAAGAGCAAACAGATTCAAGAGAGTGATGAGTCCTCTAGTGATGAAGAGGCATATTACAGCAAGAAAGGCAAGTTTTCCAGAAAGCACAAGAGCATGAAAAACATAAGATGTTTCAACTGTGGGAAGTTTGGTCATTATGCTACTGACTATATTGTTTCAAAGAATGAAAGTGATGAAGATATACAGGATTCTAAGAGCAAGGATTCTGAAAAGCACAAGCATCACAGGAAGAGCAAAGATGAGTACAACAATCACGAAAAGAGGCATTCTCACAAACACAAGAAGAGCTTCTACCTAGACAAAGCAAGTAAGTGTTCTAGCAAGTGATAGTGAAAGCTCTTCTAGTGATAATGAAAATGAGATGTTGTTCATTTCAGAAAAGGAGGAAGAACCGAAACATAAATTCATTGTCATGAAATGTTTTAGATGTGGAAATTTTGGGCACCTTGAGGATAATTGCAAAAATAATGATTTGGTTGCTAGTATGTATGAGGATGCTTCAAAAAACTACAATGAAGATGCATGTATGGTTTTTGAAAAGGGTAGCACCTCTAGTGATAAGAAATCTGAAAAAGGCCTTGATAATTCAAAATGCAATCAAATAGAGGATCTTGAATGTGAACTTACTAATGCTCTTAGTGTTTTGAAAAAGGAAAGAAAGAAGAATGCTAGACTCAAGGATAAGTTAGATGAATGTTGTATGGAGAGAGATGAGCTTATAGAAAGTCTTGACATCTCTATGGCTAAGACACAAGAACTCAAGAATGAGTTAGATTCTAAGATTCTGGAGTATAGTGAGTTAGAACAGGAAATGGCTTCTTTGGAAGAGGAAACTAAAAAATACAAGGATAAACTGTACAGGTTTCAAGAAAGCTCCAAAAAGGTTAAGTCTCTCATCAAAGGTCAAAGAAAACCAACAGATAAAATAGGTCTCGGTTTTGTTGAGCCGCACAAGGAACAGGTTGGGGAATCTAGCAAGAGATTTCAAAAGGAAGAGAGTTCTGATGAAGAAAGTACTTCAGATCATGAGTCCGTAAGTGATAAATGCGCAGAAATAGAAAACAGAATTTTGAATGCCAAGAAGAAGGTTTCGGGACCCAAGAGGTCGAATAAAAGAAAATTTCACGGCAGATGTTTTGCGTGTCACAGGTTTGGTCACATGGCTGTACATTGCATGACTCAAGTGAAGAGAGTAAATGACAGTTTTAGGGGCCGTAATTTCTTTCAAGGGTATTGCTACTCTTGTCAACAGTTCGGGCACAAGGCAATTTTTTGCAAGGCAAATAACAGGAACTGGGTTAGTCAGAACAGGCGGATTCAAAGAACAGCTATGCCCGAAAGAAATAATATTGTTACTTGTTATAAGTGCAACAATGCAGGTCACACAGCCAGACAGTGCAGAGCTGATCTTCCAAGGTACAAGAACAGGAACAGTGGTATAAACAGGTCCAAGGATCAAGGTGTGGACAAGAAAAGAGATGAGAACAAGAACAAGAAAAGTGACAAGAACAGAAACATTGACAAAGAGTTCAAGAGAAGGCCCGACAAAGAAATTGTAGACACTGATGATGATGAGTGCCTAATGGGAGTTTCACTCCCACCCTTGTTTTAAATCACCTCATCAGGAGGTGGGGGAGGGACTAAGCTAAGAAGCTCATTCTTAGTCCCAAGCCCCAAAGGTGACCCTTTGCCATTGATGACAAAGGGGGAGAGATATGAGTAAGGGGGAGAGCTTCATAGTGAAGAAGAGAGCTTCAAGTCAGGGGGAGCAAAAACTTCAAAGGCAGATTCTCAGTTGTTGGATCAGTTGGTTTCAGTTTTGGCTCTTGACTAGTGTTTTCAGTTAAGGTTTGCCATCAATGACAAAGGGGGAGATTGTTGGCAATTTTGGGTACCTTGGGTACATTGCCTTTGCTCTAAGTGTAGATGTTGTCATTGATGTCAAGAAGGTCTTGAAGCAATTTGGTTTGATGTCAAAGAATGTGTTTTGATGAAGGTTTCAGTTTGGACAGTGAGTTTCCAAGAAGATCAGAGTAGCCCAGTTGCAAAAGATCAAGAAAAAGACAAGTAAGAAAAAGTATGCAGGCGGTTGGAAAAACTGTCGCGATTTCGCGACATGTTTTAGGAGAGAGAAAGTGCTGGCAAAACTATCACGATTTCGTGACATGTTTTAGGAGAGAGAAAGTGTTGGCAAAACTATCATGATTTCGCGACATGTTTGAGGAGAGAGAAAGTTCTAGCAAAAGTGTCACGATTTCGCGACACGCTGGAAGAAAGAGACGAAGCTGGCAAAACTGTCACGATTTCGTGACATGTTGGCAGAGAAAGAGAGCAAGTTGGAAAGTGTCACGATTTCGCGACATGTCGCATTTTTGTGACTCAAAAAGTGCAGGAAGGCAGAGAAGGAAAAGTGTCACGATTTCGCGACACATTGCCAGGAAAGTTGTACGGACAAAAAGGTGTCGCGATTTCGTGACATATTGCAGAAAAGAGAGTCCGCAGTGTGAACTGTCATGATTTCGCGACAAGATCGAAGAGAGAGAAAGTTATTCAGGAACTGTCATGATTTTGCGACATGATGCAAAGTTCCAAGTGAGGACTGTCGCATTTTTGCGACATGCTACAGAGGTCAAGTTGAGGACTGTCACGATTTCGTGACATGCTGAAAAGCTCGAAGTGAGAACTGTCACGATTTCATGACATGCAACAAAGGGAAGAGTCTAAAAGGAGAAGCATCACGATTTCGTGACAGGTTGCAAGGAAAGCTTTTGGATGCAGAAAGTGTCATGATTTTGCAACAGGCAAAAGTGAAGAAGCCAATGGATGAAGTTGTAGCGATTTCATGATAGGCTGAAAGAAAAGCGTACGGATGGTGAAAGAGTCACGATTTCGTGACAGAAACTGGAAGCAGGTCTTCTATAGGAGAAGTGTCACGATTTCATGACAGAAGCTGAGAGGAAGGCCTTGAAGACAAAAGGGTCACGATTTCATGACAGAGTTAAATATGATGTCAGCATAAGCAGATGTGTCATGATTTCATGACAAAAGCAGAGAAGAAGGCAATGAAGACTAAAGTGTCATGATTTCACGATAGGAGTGAAGATGACATCAGCAAAAGATAGAAGTGTCATGATTTCGTGACAAGGACGCAGTCAAGGTAGATAAAGGCAAAAAGTGTCACGATTTCGCGACAGCAGGCAAAAGAAGGTGTACGGCTGGAAAAGGTGTCATGATATCGTGACATGTTGTAGTTTTGCGATAGAAGCTACGAAGCACAGAGGCGGTTGAAGCCGACAGAGTTAAATTTGAGCCGATGAAGATTAGGGTTGTGTAGCCGATGGATTCTAGGGTTACAGTCGACTAAGATTGAGTGTTTTGATCTTAGAATTTATGCTATAAAAGGAGGGCTATTTCGAGATTGTAAGTATCGAATGTGTGTATCGAATTTGTGCAAGTGAAGTCTACTATGCGCAAGAGAGCGAGTCGAGTCGAATCGATCGAAGTGTGCGTTCGAAGTGCGATATTCGTAGATAGAGTACGGGGAGAAGTTCGATCATCGAGAAGCAGAGTGTGTGAAGACTATGTTGTTGTGATTGCACAGAGTGTGCGAAGATTGTGCTATGTTTGCGCACAAGTGCATAAGTTGATATTCGATCGAGTGCTGCTGTGTTTGCGCGTCCAGTGCAAAAGTTGGTTTCGACCAAGTGCGGCTGTAACAGAACAGAAAGAGATAAGAGGACAGATTTGTGCCAGATCGAAGGACTATGTTTGGTGCAGACCAGAGATAGAGGACATATGTGCTAGACCGAAGGACTATGTTTAGTGCATATTCGAGGACCAGCTTTGCGGTGATAGAGTTGAGGACAGAGATCTCCAGCCAGAGCAGGGAAGACAGGTGTCTTCTGTGGATAGAGTTCCACTTGCTAAGGGCAGAGGAGGTAGAGGTCTTCTAGAGGATCACCAGTCGAGAGCAGAGCTAGGGGAAGGTATCTCCTTTGGGTTGGTGCCCATAAACATTGTAATAGGGAAAGGTTTTCCCAGAGGTTGAATTGATAAAATTTAGAGAGAAATTTTATCCGTGGAGTAGCCCGCTTTGGGTGAACCACGTAAATTGTTGTGTCTCTTTTGTGGATGGTGTTTTGTGCATTGCTTTGATTACTGCTATTAATACTTCTATCTTTACACTGCATAATACTGATTTGAAAACTGTTTTGAAGCAAAAGTAAAAAGTGGTCTTATACTGTTCACCCCCCCTCTCAGTATAAGCTTGTGTTCTTCAAATCTCATTACTGACCATGGTGTGGCTGAGATAGTAAGCAGCCTGCTCCTTATGCAATTCATTTTTTTGCATGGCACCCAATGCAATCTTAGTGATTGAGATGTATAAGCGGAATGACACTCCTGGTCGAGGTAGAGCCAACATTGGCAATGAAGCCAGGTACTATTTTATTGCATCAAAGGCCTCCTGACACTCATCATCCCAATGGAATATGACCCCCTTGTGAAATAACTTGTTCATGGGTTGACACTTATCCAAAAATTATGCTATGAAGCATTTGATGGATGTGATCTTGCCCTACAAACTTCAGAGTTGCTTGATGGTAGTCAGGGGAGGCATCTCGAGGATGACCTTGATCTTGTTAGGGTAAACTTTGATGTCTCATTTAGAAACTATTAATCCTAAGAGCTTTCCAAATGTGACATCAAAGATGCACTTCTTGGGGTTCAGTCTCATATTATGCTTGATAAGGCAATCGAGGAATTTGTGCAAGACATCGAGATGCTCATGGCGTAACAAAGATTTAGCTAGTAATTCATCCATGTAATCTTCCAAAATATTATGCATGTAGTCATGGAAGATGTATGTCATGGCACGCTGGTAGGTGGTACTGATATTTTTAAGACCAAAAGGCATGACCTTATAGCAAAATGTTCCCCAAGGTGTTGTGAACATTGTTTTGAGTTGGTCCTCCGGGTTGATACAAATCTTATTGTATGTAGAGAAGCCATCCATAAGGGATAAAATTTCATGGCCTACTATGGCATCTACGAGGGCATCGATACTCAGCAAAGGAAAATTATCTTTAGGACTCGCTTTGTTTAGGTCTCAAAAATCGGTGCAAATGCGAATCCTCCCGTCGAGCTTCTTGACGGGAACCATGTTGGACAACCATGGTGGATAGTCTATAGAAATGAAAAACTTGGAATCCAAAAAATTTTGAAGCTTTTCTTTGACCATTATAGCCACTGTTTGATGCATCTTTCTCAGCTTTTTCTTGATAGGCTTGGCCTTGGGGTCAAGAGTCAGATTTTGGGTGACTAGATTTGGATCCAGTATCGACATGTCTTTGTAGGACTATGCAAAAGCTGCCTTCTTCTTTGTGATAAGGGCTATGTAATTAGCTTTCTATTCAAGGGACATAATTTCCCCTAGCTTGATAAATTATGGGTTTTTGGGATCTGAGCCAATATCTTTGTCAATCATTGGCTCTATTAATATATGCTACCCTTCCTCCAACTGGTGGGGGTTAAGGATCAAATGGATGTCATCAACCAGATTTAAATCATCAATGGGAATCTTAGGTTCCTCCTCAGCATGGAAGACATCATGAGTTGTCCCTGTAGAGAAACATAATGACTCTAACATCTCATCGCAAGGCTAGTACTCAGAGGGCGATGGCGGTGAATCTCACTGATTAAAGTCAATTACCCCTAAGTCGAGGTGCAATGGATTCAATGGGTTATCCAGAACTCTCAGTGGCTTGAAAAAATCTATGGAAATCATATTTATGGATGGATGATTTCCCCTATGTTGTTGATGGTGTCCACGGACCTCCAAATATTGCAAGACCTGAGGAGGTGGCTATGGGGGCTATGGAATGATCGATGGTGGTTGGTGCAGCTACGAGCGAGCTTGCTCCTCTAGAGGTAGAAGTTGTCACCATATGGGATAATGTAATAGGAACATGCATAGATAGAATGCATCCTTGTCATATACAAGGACGACTCGAGGGCCTTCTCCATCTGAACTATCAGAGTCCATGGGCGTGACTCCATAATTCGAATCATCATCTGACATCCACTTATAAGGGGATCCTGGATCCTCTTCCTCACCATCTTGGGGAAGAGTACATGAACCTTCACCTCTCTCATAAGAGCGAATATCATCATGAGGTGGTTCATCATCTCCCAAGGACATAGGGAAGTAGTCCCCTAGTGAGTAGATGCAACTGGGGTTGGCGAAAGGATCTCGCATGAGCTCATCTCTACAATCTAGAGTCATGTGTTCTAAGTTGTCTATGAGGATGTCTAAGGACATAGGCTTGTTGAGTCCTAAGCTAAAATTATCATACAACATTTGATACTATGGCTGGTAGGGAACTCGAGTGCCCTACTTGTACAGGCCCAACTCATAACATTTCCAATTGCATAGGTCAAGGTACTTTAGAGAAAATTTAGGGTTGGACAGGTATTTAATATCTTCTCCAAAGGGCTCTTCATCTTCTTCCTACTATTGATAAGGTTTGAATCCATAGTCAAGGCCCCCATATTTAAAATTTATTTGATTAGGGAGGATATCGAGAGGCGTATTAGTGTGTATGGGAATACGTGATTGACCCTTGTATTGCACTGACTCTATAGCAGGGGTGGTTGTAACATTAACCATGTATTCCCCCAATATGGTGGAATCCAGGTGCATAGTGACTTAAGGCTATGGATAGAAGAGGGATGAGAGTGAGACCTGATCTAATTCATCATTCATATCATGTGGTAGCTCCTCATCTACTTGGATAGGAACCTCCTCTATGGAGATGGTGGATATGGTCGATTGGGCCTCCTTAATAGGATACTTCCCTAGGTTCCTAGGCAAAGGATGGTATGGCCTATGATGGTGATGGAGTCAAACCTTTGCTAGATTTATTCGATTGAAAATCTAGATGAGTTGATGGCAAGGTTGACTCGGGGAGCTGCTGCACCATATTGCAATACTTGAAGGGCTTTAGGTCCATAGGGATGACATAAAATTACCCTTCATGAGTGTACTTAAGGCACTGGTGAGTGATGGAAGGGACACACTTCATATCCCTGATCCATGGTTTTCCTAATAGGATATTGTATGTCATCTCACCCTCTAGTATGTGGCACAACATTAGGATGGTCTTTTCTCCTACCTAAATAGGCAAGACAATTGTACCAACTCTTAAGCATATGGTATCATTAAAGGCTTGGAGGGTGTTGAAGAACATAAGCTTATACTAAGAGGGGGGGTCAACATTACAAGACCACTTTTTACTTTTCTTTCCAAATTAATATTATGCAATGTATATATAGCAATATCAATAGTAGTAATCAAAGCAATGCACAAATCACCACACACAATAGAGACACCAATTTAACGTGGTTCACCCAATGTGGGTTACATCCACAAAGAAAATATTTCACTAAAATTTTCTCAATCAATCTCTTGGGAATCCTTCCCTATTATAATGTTTATGGACCTCTTTCCAAAGGATATACCAATCCCCTAAATCAAATTCATGGATATCTATCCATAGGAGAACTCCTTCTCCTCTGCTCTAGATGGTGATCCTCTAGAAGACTACTACCTCCACTACACTAGCTTGTGGATCTCTCTCCATTGAAGACTCTTTTCCCCACTCAGAAGACCTATTATCACTGCCTTGGCTGATGGATCTCTATCCACTAGAGACTATTGTCCTCTCTGATCTATCACCTCCAAATCTCTATCTCCAATATATACTAAACATAGTTCTTTGATCTAGCAAAAATATACTCAATATCTGTCTCTGGTTTGGTACAAACCTATCCTCAAATCTGCACCAAAATATGCTCCACAAGTCCACTCAGAACTTGCTCAAATATTCTCAAAAATTCCACTCAGAACTTTCTCAATATGCTCAACAAGACCACTCAAAACTTGCTCAATTATGTTTGACCAGATCACTCAGAACTTGATCAAATATGCTCAACATGCTTACTTAGAACTTTCTCAAATTTGATCAATAAGCTCACTCAAAACTTGCTCAAATATTCTCAACAAGTCCACTCAGAACTTGCTCAATTCTATTCAATAAGCTCACTAAGAACTTGCTCAAATATGCTCAATAAGCTCACTAAGAACTTGCTCAAATATTCTCAACAAGCTCACCCAGAACTTTCTCAATTTTGTTTAGCAAGATCACTCATAACTTGCTTAAATTTGCTCAACAAGCTCACTCAGAACTTGCTCAAATATGCTCAATAAGCTCACTCAAAACTTGCTCAAATATTCTCAATAAGCTCACTCAAAACTTGCTCAAATATGCTCAACAAGGTCAATCATAACTTTCCAAATATTCTCAACAAGCTCACTTAGAACTTGCTCAAATTTTCTCAACAAGTCCACACAGAACTTGTCCAAATCTGTTCAACAAGTCCATAGAGAACTTGTCCAAAACTCCTCAACAAGCTCACTCAGTCAAAATATTCTCAACAAGCTCACTTCAAAAAAAATGCTTATAAAACTATCTTCACATAACAATGATACTCATGTTATTTTGAAAAACCCTAACTCAACTTCTTGACACAACTAATGGCTTCAAAAATAATGCTTATAAAATAAGGTTTTAACAAATATTTATTCTATAAAACCTTGAAGCATTAAATCAAACACTCTCGAAAAGAAAACCCTAATCTGAAAAGAAAACTAGAGATTGTTGAGTGACTAAAAACTGTAAAAACATTATAGAACAAATGACTACGTGACGGGATACAGACACTGTCATGACCAATGTAAAATGCAGGTGAACATGATAAGTGGAAAAACTAAAATGATGCGGATAATGATTTTGACATACTTGACATTGTTGTTTTTTTTTTTTTGGACTGATGCAAGATGTACAGTCTTAGTGCTAGACACGTATGAGCAACTCTATAGTGCAAAGTACCATAATGAGTATGCCTAATGCAGATGATTTTGATAATGCAATGAAATGTGATGTAATGAAATGCAATATGATATTTTTGTCCTTTTGTTGTTTTGATGATGGTTGAAAATGCAATGTGATGCAATATTTTTGTATTTTTGATTGATATATATGATGTTTTTATTTTTGGTGATTTTTGAAGATGCAATGTAATGCAATATTTTTGTATTTTTGATCGATATATATGATGTTTTTTATTTTTGGTGATTTTTGAAGATGCAATGTAATGCAATATTTTTATATTTTTGATCGATATATATGATGTTTTTTATTTTTGGTGATTTTTGAAGATGCAATGTAATGCAATATTTTTGTATTTTTGATCGATATATGTGATGTTTTTTATTTTTGGATTGACAGTTATATACATGTGACCAACGGAATTATTGGGTACCATTGGGGCATTTGGGGTGACCAAAGGGCTTATGGATGCCTTCAAGGATTTTTGGGGTGACCTAGACGATTATAGACCGCCTAGGAGCATTTTAGGTTGACCAAGCAGGTTAAAGGCACCCTTGGAGCATTTTGGGGTGACCTAGACGGTTGTGGACTGCCTAGGAGCATTTTAGGTTGACCAAGTGGGTTAGAGGTACCCTTGGTGCATTTTGAGGTGAGGTAGATGGTTGTAGACCATCTATGAACATTTTAGGTTGACCAAGCGGGTTAAAGGCACCCTTGGAGCATTTTGGGGTGACCTAGACAATTGTAAACCACCCTAGGAGCATTTTAGGTTGACCAAATGGGTTAGAGGCACCCTTGGAGAATTTTGGGGTGACCTAGATGGTTGTAGACCACCTAGGAGAATTTGAGGTTGAGCCACAATGCTCTAGGCATGGAAATGCCACAAATGAAGGATTTTCAAGGGTTCAGGATCCTCGACGCCTTCAAAGGGGGCTAGGTGATAAGTTTTGGGTCTAATATGACTATATAAGGACCTAACCAGTTTTCCACAAACTTGTCCCTCATATGGGGTGACAAATTAGAATTTTGTTGGTTCTCTTTCAAAACAAGGTCATCAACCTAAAAATATCTAAGATGGACTTTCATATTGTAATCTCTCTTAAGTTTCTCTTGATAAATGCATAGGTGCTCAAGGGCATTAATGCAATTTTCATCAAGTAATGTAAGCTGATCTAGGCGAGCCTACCGTGCAGTGTCATCATCAAAGAAATATTGCATGGATATGTGCAGTAATGGGATTTCCAGCTCTAGAGGCATGACTATCTCAGCACCATACAATAGAGAAAATGAGGTTGCCCCAGTGGGCATCTGAATTCTAGTGTAGTAGGCCCATAGAGCAAGGGGCATTTACGTGTGCCAATCGATGTGATTCTCTTTGACAGTTTTCTTTAGAATGGCAATCAATGTTTTGTTGGAAGCCTTTGCTTACCCATTTTCTTGCGGATAGTAGGGCATCGAAAAGTTGTGCTGGATATTATATTTTTTTGTTAAATCGTACACATATTTATTCTTAAATGATGTCCCATTATCCAAAATGATCTTGGATGGAATATAAAAATGACAAATGATATTATGCAATATGAAATCCACTATGCAGGGTCCTGTCATAGTGGTAAGAGGAATTTCTTCCACCCAATTTGTAAAATACTCGGTAGCCATAACGATAAATGTGTTATGGCTCGAGGATGCAAGGGAGATTTTCCTGATTAAATCCAACCCCTATTATGAAAATAGCCAAGCCGATTGGATTGGTTGTAAGACCTGGGAAGGTACGTGTGTCATGTTAGCATGGTGTTGAAACTTCATGCACTTCCTCACATATGTGCAGCAATCTCACTCTAGCATTGGCCAATAGTAGCCCATGCAAAGAATATGGTTTGCAATGGCCATACCACTGAAATGGCCATCGAATGTACCCTCGTGTGCTTTGGAGATTGCCCAAGCTAACTCTTGATGTCCTAAGCAGCAAAGGAGGTTACCTTCGTAGCTCCAATGGTACATAATATCTCCTAGCAAGATATATTTTATCACCTTCCATTTGAATGTTCTTTTAGTGGTGTGCGACAATCCATTAGGGAGATTACCAAGCTTTAGATACTCCTTGATTTATGTGGACCAGTCCTATTATGGGAAGCCTCGATCATGTGAACTGCTTGTCCCTATTGAAATTCATCTTGAGAAAATGCTGAGTGGAAAATAATTTGTAAAAATAGTGTCATACTGCTATCAAAATGGGCTTGAGGGAAAAAATTCCCCCAATCGGCATGATTTAAGTGCTCATGAAGGTGTAAGAATATCTCTTTATGAGGTTCAATTCGAATCAGGTAGACTTTCGATGTGGCCTAAGTATCCTCATGCTCAATCGTAGACTACGAGAGCATTTTGACCTGAATGGTTGTCATCTCATCAGCGAGGTTTTGTAGGATCAAGGACCCTAAGGAGGCCATCGTATCTACAAAATGATTAGATGATCGATGGAGTGCCTAGATGTCATACCATTCAAAATTTACCAATAATTTATCCACAAGGGCTTTGTAGGCTTGCAGAACTAGGTACTTGCACTGGTAGATCCCTTTTACCTAGTTAACAATGAGCAAGGAGTCACCAAAGATGTTAAGCTTGGTGATTTTCATGGTGATAGCCATTTAAAGACCTATGAGCAAGGCCTCATACTGGACATTATTTTTTGTACATGGGAAATCAAGTTTAAGTGAAAGGGGTATGGGAGCCCCATGTTGTGTGAAAAACATGATCCCTACACCACCTCCTTGCTTGCATTTGGAGCTATCAAAAAATAGAGTCATATCTGCTTGCGGCTTAGGCTCATTAGAATCAAATGATTCTAATATTTGGAAGACTCCATCATTAGGAAGCTCCATACTAAGAGGCTGATAATACTGGAGAGGAGCCTCTGCGAGTTGATTGATGATGACCTGATCCTTGATTTATTTTTATCCAATAAATTCTAGGTCAAACTCCATCAACAACATGATCCATTTCACCGTGCAACTCATCATAAATCACAATGGATTCTCTTTAGATACAACATACGTAGTATGGCTAAGCATGTAGTGTCATAGCTTCTTGGTGGCAAAAACCACTACTAGGCATAACTTCTCCATGTGTGTGTACTTAATATCATTACTGACCAGGGTGCAGCTGAGATAGTAAGTAGCCTGCTCCTTATGTAGTTCATTGTTTTGGGCTAACATGGCACCCAATGTAATCTTAGTGGCTGAGATGTATAAGTGGAATGACACTCCTGGTTGAGGTAGAGCCAACACTGGTGGTGAATCCAGGTACTATTTTATTGTATAAAAGGACTCCTGACACTCATCATCCCAATGGAATGTGACCCCCTTGTGCAATAACTTTCTCATGGGTCGACACTTGTTCAAAAATTGTGCTATGAAGCATTTGATGGATGTGATATTGACCTACAAGCTTCAAAGCTACTTGATGGTAGTTGGGGGAGGCATATCAAGGATGACCTTAACCTTTTTGGGATCCACTTTGATGCCTCATTTAGAAACTATGAATCCCAATAGCTTTTTGTATGTGATGCTAAAGATGCACTTCTTGGGGTTCAGTCTCATATTATGCTCGATAAGGCGATCGAGGACTTTGCGCAAGACATCAAGATGCTCATGGCATAAAAAATATTTAGCCAGTAAGTCATCCATGTAATATTCCAAAATCTTATACATGTAGTCATGGAAGATGTATGTCATGGTACGCTGGTAGGTGGCACCGATATTTTTAAGGCCAAAAGGCATGACCTTATAGCAAAATGTTCCCCAGGGTGTTGTGAATGTTGTATTGAGATGGTCCTTTGGGTTGATACAAATATGATTGTTTCCAAAGAAGTCATCCATAAGGAATAATATTTCATGTCCCACTGTGGCATCTACTAGGGCATCGATGCTCAAAAAAGGAAAATCATCCTTAGGACTCGCTTTGTTTAGGTCTCAAAAATCGGTGCAAATGTGAATCCTCCCATCAAGCTTCTTGACAGGAACCATGTTGGACAACCATAGTGGATAGTCTATAGAAATGACAAACCTGGAATCCAACAACTTTTGTAGCTTTTCTTTGACCATTAGAGCCACCGTTGGATGCATATTTCTAAGCTTTTTCTTGACAGGCTTGGCCTTGGGGTCAAGCGTCAGATTGTGGGTGACTAGATTTGTAGCCAGTCCCAGCATGTCTTTGTAGGACCATGAAAAAGCTATCTTCTTCTCTATGATAAGGGCTATGTAATTAGCTTGCTCTTCAAGGGAAGAAATTTCCCCTAGCTTGATACATTATGGGTTTTTGGGATCTGAGCTAATATATTTGTCAATCATGGGCTATATTAACATATGCAACCCTTCCTCCAACTAGTGGGGGTAGGGATCAAATGGATGTCATAAACTAGATTTAAATCATCAATGGGAACATCAGGTTCCTCCTTAGCATGGAATACATCATGAGTTGGCTCTATAGAGAAATAGAATGGCTATAACATCTCATCGCAAGGCTAGTACTTAGAGGGTGAGGTTAGTGAATCTCATTGATCAAAGTCAATTGCCCCTAAGTCAAGGTGCAATGGGTTCAATGGGTTATCTGGATCTCTCAGGGGCTCAAAAAAATATATGGAAATCATATTTAAGGATGGATGATTTCCCCTATGTGGCTTATGGTGTCCATAGACCTTCGGATATCGCAAGACCTGAGGAGGTGGCTGTGGAGGTGGTGGAATGATCAGTGGTGGTTGGTGTGGCTATAGGCAAGCTTGCTCCTCTAGAGGTAGAAATTTTCACTAGATGGGATAATGTAATGGAAACATGCATAGATAGAACTCATCCTTGTCATCTATAGAGATGACTCGAGGGCCTTCTCCATCCAAACTATCAGAGTCCATGGGCGCGACTCCATAATCTGATTCATCATCTGATGTCCACTCGTAAGGGGACCTTGGATCCTCTTCCTCACCATATTTGGGAAAAGTACGTGAACCTTCACCTCTCTCATAAGAGCAAATATTATAACAAGGTGGTTCATCATTTCCCAAGGACATAGGAAATAGTCTCCTAGTGAGTAGATGCAACTGGGGTTGGCGAAAGGATCTCGCATGAGATCATCTCTACAATATAGAGTTATGCACTCTAAGTTGTCTATGAGGGTGTCTAAGGACATAGGCTTATTGAGTCAAAAGCCAAACTTGTCATACAACATTTTATATTATGGCTGGTAGGGAACTCGAGTGCCCTGCTCATATAGGTCCAACCCATAATCATGCCAATAGCATAGGTCAAGGTACTTCAGAGCAAATTTAGGGTTGGACAGGTAGTTAATATCTTCTCCAAAGGGCTCTTCATATTCTTCTTACTATTGATAAGTTTCGATGCCATAGTCAAGGCCCCCATACACAAAATTTGTTTGATTAGGGGGGAGGCTGAGAGGCATGATGGTACCTATGGAAATATAGGATCGACCCATGTCTTGAACCGACTCTATAGTAGGGGTGGTTTTAACATTCCTAACCATGTATTCTCCTAATCTTATGGAATCCAAGTGCACAATGACCTGAGGCCATGGATATAAGAGGGATGAGAGCAAGACCTGATCTGATTCATCATTCATCTCATGTGGTAGCTCCTCATCTACTTGGCTAGGAACCTCCTCCATGGAGATGGTGTATATGGTCGACTGGGCATCCTCAATAAGTTGCTTCCCCAAGTTCCTAGGTAAAGGATCCACAGGTGCACTAGACATCTATGGGGGTGCTGATGATGTGGATGGTATGGCCTATGATGGTGATGGAGTCAAACATTGGCTAGATTTATTTTATTGAAAATCTAGATGAGTCGATGGCAAGGTTGACTCGGGGAGTTGTTGCACATATTGCAATACTTGAAGGGCTCTAGGTCCATAGGGATGACATGAACTTGCCCTTCATGAGTGTACTTAAGGCACTAGTGTGCGATGGAAGGGACACACTTCATATCCCTGATCCATGGTCTGCCTAATAGGATATTGTACACCATCTCACCTTCCAATATATGGCACAACATTGGGATGGTCTTTTCTTCTACCTGAATAGGCAGGATGATTGTACCAACTATTGAGCATAGGGTATAATTAAAGGCTCAAAGGGTGTTGAAGAATATAAGTTTATATTAAGAGGGGGTGTGAAAAATATAAGACCACTTTTTACTTTTCTTTCCAAATAAATATTATGCAATGTATAGATAGAAATATAAACAATAGTAATAAAATAAATGCACAAATCACCACACACAATAGAGACACCATTTTAACATGGTTCACCCAATGTAGGTTACATCCATAGATAAAAGCTTTCACTAAAATTTTCTCAATCAATCTCTTGGGAATCCTTCCCTATTACAATGTTTATGGACCTTTGTCCAAATGAGATACCAATCCCCTAAATCAAGTTCATGGATCTCTATCCATAGGAGAACTCCTTCTCCTCTACTCTGGATGGTGATCCTCTAGAAGACTACTACCTCCACTACACTATCTTGTGGATCTCTCTCCACTGAAGACTCTTGTCCCCACTTAGAAGACCTATCCTCACTGCCCTAGTTGATGGATCTCTATCCACTAGAGACTATTGTTCTCTCTGATCTTTCACCTCCAAATATCTGTCTCAAATATGTACTAAACATAGTCCTTCGGTCTAGCATAAATCTACTCAATCTCTATCTCTGTTCTGGTACAAAAATATCCTCAAATTTGTACCAAAATATGCTACATAAGTCCACTCATAACTTGCTCAAATATTCTCAACAAGCCCACTCATAACTTGCTCAATATGCTCTACAAGTCCACTTAGAACTTTCTCAATTATGTTCAACAATCTCACTTAGAACTTGCTCAAATATGCTCAACAATCTCACTCAGAACTTGCTCAAATATTCTCAACAAACTCACTTAAAACTTGTTCAATTCTATTCAACAAGCTCAATCAGAACTTGCTCAAATCTGCTCAACAAGTTCACTTAGAACTTGCTCAAATCTACTCAAAAAGCTCACTGAAAACTTGCTCAAATATTCTCAACAAGCTCACTCATAACTTGCTCAAACCTGATCAACAATCTCACTCAGAACTTTCTCAAATCTGTTCAACAAGCTAACTTAGAACTGGCTCAAATCTTCTCAACAAGTCCACATAGAACTTCTCCAAATCTGCTCAACAAGTCCACATAGAATTTATCCAAAACTGCTCAACAAGCTCACTCAAAACTTTTCAAAATCTTCTCAACAAGCTCACTTCAACAAAAATGCTTATAAAACTATCTTCACATAACAATGATACTCATGTTCTTTTGCAAAACCCTAAATCAAGTTCTTCACACAACAATTGGCTTCAACAATAATGCTTATAAAACAAGGTTTTAACAACAACTCTTTATTCTAGAAAACCTTGAAGCATTAACTCAAACACTCTCAAAAAGGAAACCCTAATCAAGTCCTTTTCAATCCACACTTATTCTCTAGAAAACAAATCAATCAACTCAACTATGGAAGAATGTGCTCATACATTTTTCTTTATGATGAATGGATCTCATAAATTTGCCACAACCACAACAACTTCTATGCCAATCTCAAAGAGGTTAGAATATAAATCTTTCTCACAATATAATGTAAATACTCAAGTACACCTTATCACTCCACCTTTAAAAACAACCATCATCATACATAAAATATTTATTCAATAACACCTTATAAACTCCCAACTAGAATCATCCACCAAAAATTAATTCAAACATCTTTAATTTATTTTAATGGCAAGTGAAACTTTGATAAAAATCAAATCAACTTTCTTTATGGTTCCAAACATATAAATCACATCAATAAAACAACCTCACATTAATCCTTATTACTCCACAATAATAAAAATCAAATATCAAATCCACAACCTTTCTCAAACCCTTATATCTCCAACAATAACATAAATCAAATATCAAATCAACACAAACCCTTATTACTCCACAATATCCTTTGAAAAAATTTAGGCAAAAATTAATTATCAAAAAGTTACCTTTGCCTCTTAGTGGGTTTTGAACCCATGTTCTCTACCTCCGCGAGCACTCTAGCCATGGCTATAGTCATCGCATGCACTGGACACATAGATAAGAGCCTAAGTTCTCTTCGTATCCTTTATCCTTGGCTAGCATGCAAAAACCACGTGCAAAACAAACTTACCTTGGTGCCCAAGACACGCCACTCCACGCGAATTGATCACATGCTTACTCAACTCCCAATGCCTTCACAAAACATGCACTACAAATGGACCACCGTGTCCTATGCATTTTAATCAATGTGCCCTTCTTCTTTTATCCTCTACCTGGCACTAAAGACAAGCGAATTTTCTTTTCTTGTTCCTCACGATCAACAAGCACAAAAACCTTTCACTTTTTATTGCATACATTAATCAATCAAAGGGGTAATTTTCAAATGCCTTGGCATTTATTTATACACAAATTCCTTTGTTTCTTGAGCGTCGGTGCTTCCACATTTTATTGCATGACGTCGGCGCTCCCACATTTATAATTTATAAAATATTAAAATTATAAGGAATTTAAATTTTATAAATTATTTTTATAAAATTTAACTTTGGGTTTAAACTTAAACATTTAAATAATATATTCTACCACCATGGGTTTACCATAAACTCTCATAAAATATTAATTTTCCAACTATAATGGTTTTAATGAGACCTTTTAATATTCCATCATGGGTTTACCATAAACCCTCATAAAATATTATTTTGCCAACTTTCTCTTCAACTCTTCACATTGTTCCTGGTGCTATTGATGGTGTGCTCTATAGTATTAATGACGACTTTTCACCTTGATAACTTTCTCTTAAACTCTTTGAATTTTTTGTGGTACTATTTATGGTGTGCTCAAAAGTATTAATGACGAATTTTCATCTTGACATCAATGACAACTAAATAAGCTCAAAATGTCCAACAAGTGTAGGTAGATGCGATAATGTGAGATATTGGAAGCTTCAAATGCTTGAGAGCTATTGTCATTATGTTGTTTCTAGAAGACCCAATGTCTATCAACAGTCTCTTGCATGGCATTCCATTCACACATGTGGCGATGTGCAAAGGGGGATATACCATATCATTTGGAACCAGTTTAAACTCATCTTATTGAAATTTAATCACCAGTTCTGTGCATTACCACACATGCCCCATGAATTTGTTGGAGTCGAACTCGTAGGGCTAAAGCTCGATTGCTTTAAGGATCTCCATCAAGGCTTCTTTGTGAGGTGTTGATTGCTGAATGAGCTCATAGATGGAGAGTCGGCCAGGTGTTGTTCTTAAGCTATGAGTGAGCTTGCTATTAATTGTGACAATAGGTCTAGGTGGGAGGCTCGACATAGGAAGTGATAGAGGCTACGATGTCAAGGGGACATCACTTTAAGTCACAGGTGGCACGGCTAGAATTGGGTGGTGCCTATTCCTTGTTACAATGTTGATCATGCTGACATACCCATACTTAGGGGTGCATGGTGAACCTCATTCACCTGAGGTGCTAGCTTGTCCTTCTCTGTGTGGGTATGCAAGGGGTCTTTGAAGACCTCCATATATTGGTTGTTTGGTGTGACATGGTTGTCTACCTGAAGGGTATTCCTATCGATCATGTCTTGCACCGAGTGCTTGAACTTGTAGCACATTTGAACATCATACCCATTTTGCCTATGAAACTTGCAATATATGTCTTCTATGTATCCTTTGGGCTCTAGTGCATTTGGTTTGATAGGTGAAATCTTAGGTAGGTGAATCAAATTAGTCGCTAAGAGGCAATCAAAAACTGAATCCATAGACTCCGTAATATGTGTGAACTATCGCTTGGGGCGACATTGATTTTAGCCTTGACTATTTTGGTTATCCTTGGCATAGTTCCCGGGTGTGGCCTGATAATTAGGCTTTTGAGGTGGTGTGGCTTGCATTGGCCCTGGGAAACTAATGGCAACTTGATTTACTGCTGTTGGCTTAGACTATGCAGGGGTGCTTTTGGCATTCTTATTCCACTCCTTGCGAGGCTTCAAAATTTTACCCTCTTGAATTTCTTCAAGAGTAGCATTCTGTTGCAACTGCAATAGTAAGGAGATAGGCTTCAGGTAGCTCTTGGAGAACATCTGAGTCAACTTTGACATGGGGAAAATATAAGGTAGATTGGTGAGCAAGGTTTTCCATCTATTACCATAGTTTGTTATTGACTCATCATCATACTATTCCAACCCAACTAAGTCAGCCAACATCACCTTCCTCTTGGTATTGAAGGTGAAGCGTTCAAGGAATGCATATGCAAGTTGGTCCAAGGTGTAGATGCTATGCTTAGGAAGTTTGTAAAACCACTCCGATGTGGGACCCAAGAGGATAGTCATGAATGTCCTAAAAATCAAAGCATCATCGTCATGAATTCTGAAGCACTGGCCCAAGAATATGGTGACATGTTCATGCACATCTTCCTATCCCTTAAACATAGCCAATTGAGGTAACTTAAATTTCTCTGGATAGGGAGGTGCAGGCAGTGAAGGATGGATGGGTTGACTACACAACTAGTGCATAGTGGAATTTTGAGATCTAGATCTAGAGGTCTTGTTCTCTACTGACTCTAGGTGCTCTAGCAACTCTTTATATGGGTATGAGGATTTAATCTCCTCATCCTTATTCACATCCTACGATAGAGGTCTAGGATCCTCCAACCTATTATGGGGTAGAGGCATGTTCCCCCTACCTTGATAAGGTGTCTCCAAGTACTCTACTTTCAGCTCATGCTTAGTGTAATCCCCATAGGGTGTTTCTCGAGTCGGTCTATAAAGAGGGTTATCTGCCCGTTGTGGGTGCCCTATGTTTGGCCTGGGAGGCACATCTCGATCTGGTCCAGGGGGTCGTGGAGGTAATACTAGATAAGGTCTAGGAGACCTATCTTGAATGAGTGTGGATTTCCTTAGGTGGACCTCCTGCTTATGTGTCTTAGGGGTAGGAACCCTCTCCCATAGAGTCTTCTAGAATAGATCGTTGGTCTATCGTTCCATTCTCTCTTTCTCAAGCTAATGTAAGAGGTCTAGTTGCTCCTCGTCTCACTAAAGTTTCTTGAACTGAACTTGGCATTCCATGTATCTTACAACTTCTTGATTAATTTATTCTACTGTATGGGCCTAAGAAGCCTAGGAGTCTCACCCTGAGGCTGACCTCATTCAAGATAATCTATGATATCCATTGTATGCTTCCCTCGATCGAGGGTCATTGCATTAACTTGAGGTTCAGGCCGGGGCATATGCTCATTATACTCAGCAGGTGTAGAGGCACATCATGCATGCACATAATACTCTTCCTGAGGAAAATCTAGGATCTCCTCATGCCTTCCTTCCTAGATGAGGAAGGGCAAGGCAGAGTTAGCTCATCCTAAGCAATGAGTATCATACCCATCAGTTTGCCTAATATATTGTACCCTATAAAGGTGACATGTTGGTAAGGTCATACCAACCTACTCTACCCAGTGTATGAAGTCAAGCTATAGCCCATGAATAGGCGTGTCATCTCTAATAGGTACATGAATGCATGGCACCGCTCTATCTACTAGCACCTCAACACGTTGTTGCCTTCCATTCAATAAGGCATGTGACGTATCTAAGTACTGGGAACACTCTCCCAAGTAAAGTCCATCATCCCTAGGGGTGTCCCGTATAGGGCTTCCTTGTAGGTGTGTTGTGCCCTACTGTCTTGGGGCTAGGGTGAGTAGAGGGTCACCAAGGAGGTATTACCAAGTCCCTGGGGCTGTAGCGGAGATGAATCATGTCTCCTAGTCCACTCTATGTAGCTTCTGCCTATGATTGGGCTTGGTTGTGGGTGTACACCATCGTAAATCTCTACCAAATCCTAAGTGATTATATTTTTTACAAATTCTTAATGAAATAGCAAATAAAGAAATGAAGCACTCAATAAGATAGATGATTAGGGATTTAGATGTGAATCCCTAAACTATTTTGTGTGTTTCAGATGTGTTGTTTGTAAAGAATGACCTTGTGTCACGTGTTTGAAATATTATTGAATGATAATATTGTGTTAAATTTGATTTTACCTATATACTCGTAGCTCGAAAACCTGGTTATGAACTCCAGGTCATGTTATCCCACCTATAATGTGTGGTGATGAGGTCCACACATGGCCAGGGAGCACAGGTCCTACAAGTTCCTCACCTAGTTCACCCGTAGTCTGTGATATACCTCTCCAAAGAGAGATACGTGCTATAACCCATGGTCTATGATGGATCTTGGAACCAAACTTGGAAAAGAACAAGGTTCATGGGATTTGAGATGACGGATGGAGATGAAAGCCACCTCGTCGAACTCTACCAGTGGATGGTGATGAAATCCACCTCACTAGCATTTAAGTGAATCGTGGTGTGTGTGGTTATTTTTAATCTAAATAAAGTAAACAAAGAAGAATTCTATGATCATTCACTAAATGCATGCGAAAGGTGCATTTTACTTTCAGAAAGTTAGTATAAAAAGAACTCACAAATGTATCTAGAAATGTGAAATCCTAAATGCTAGCCTACCCGTTGGGTAGGCTACAAGCAAGCAATCCAAAGAGATGCATTCCTACTTTAAATTTGTTTTGATTTTTCTCCTTTTATATGTTTTTGTTATTTTGTGCCTAAGAAAAAGGAAAACTAACTTTTAACCTTTCTAAAAAATCAAAATATGCGAGTAAAACAAAAATAAAAGCAGATTCTGGAAGTGCAAAACAAAGATGGAATATTCAAATGTCTACCTCATCACTGCCAAAACTTGTTATTTTTGGAATTCTGCTCAGAAATCTCTCTATATTATATTCACTCTAGGGTGGAATGAATATCAGGTCTACATTTGTTCCAGGGTGGGACGAATTCGCATTCGTCCCATGGTGGCATGAATAGCAGTCAGAGTTCGTTTCAATCCATAACAAATAGCACCTGTAACATTAAAATATGAAAATGAATTCCAAAATTTACCTAAAGCAAAAGGAATAGGGTCCCACCATGATTTCCACTAAATTAGGGAAAAAATGTGCACCAAATTATGATAAAAAATATGTGTATCTTTGTCCTATTGCGTATGAGCATAAAATGGAAGCATGTGAGTAAGATGGAAAAGATAGCAAGTAACAAGAAATGATGCAAAGTAAATCGACTTCTTATTAATTGGGTAGATAAAATCTAGGTTACAAAGTACCGCCTTTGAGGGCTCAAATAGATAATACAAATTTTTACAAATCGGGTGCCCAAGGATCAAAATCCTTCAAGTAACTTGGGTGCACATCCAGTGTCTTTCCTCGTACCCACAATAAAAGTGGGCGGGCCTACACTACCATTACTTGTGTATTTGATTATTTTAGGTCCTATTCTGACCCCAAATATTCTGTATAACCTGCACCTACACACAAGGAAACAGAAAATGTCAAATAGCAAGTGTGTGTGATGAGAAACATGCAATCCCCATAGGGGCCAAATAGCTAATAGTGATAATAAGCATCAAATAAACTCCAAATGACTTGAAATTTCAGAGGGATGTAAAAAATAATATTTTGGGGATATATCACCAGAAATTTCACTAATATTGAGTCCTATGGTGCCTCGTACTTGAAATGATCGTGCGCTACCTAAAAAACACAAAGCGAACAATTTCCAGCCCTACACATATCCAGAACACATGAAAATTGGACAGAACATATAAAATGATATTTTAAATAAACCCATTTTATATTATTTGAGAAACCAGTGATATTTTATGTGTTTCTCTAGATGAGTTCCGGAGACCTGCGTGAGACCTTGTAAAACACTAAAATTGCAATATCTCGGCCAATATAGCTCATAATGACCTGAAATTTTAACTACAATATAATATGACAATTTATAAAAAAAAATTAAAAATAGTATCAAAATAATTCATATATTTCTATTAATCATAGGGTGGGATGAATAGGACTATCATAAATTAGGGGGTGCCCAGGGGTGGGATGCCCACCATTTCTGCAAAATATTGTGGGATGTATTTTAATCAAATTTAGTGATGGGATTCATTCATATGGTTTGGTTATGTTACAAATTGTGCCTATTAGTTCCCTCGCAAACCTCCTTCATTAGGTAGATATTTTGAGGTAAAAATGGGTACGAAAGGTGAAAGGGAATCTTGGCAGCACTTCATTTATTTGTCCTTAAAATTCCTCTCTATATTGTATGGAAATTGGATTCAATTTATATCCCAAGGAGGTTTCATGGTTTAAAATGCATGCGAGGGCATGCAAGGCAAGAGGCGCCACTTGGCCACTAGGGCGGCATGCATTGGAGGGGGAAGAGAATTCCCAAATTTGCCTCATTCATTGAGCATGTCATAAGACCTACTGCATGCCCTAAATTGTGGGAAATAATAACCAAGAATATGAACATTACTAGGCACCTTTGGCCAAGATTTGACTTTTTGCTGATCAAAACTACTATTCGCTCCACCCGGGATGAATGTTGTCATTCGCTCCAGGGTGGGACAAATAGGTTTTGTATTCATCCCAATGTGGTATGAATATAAAAAGGGTGATAAAAAGGTCCCAAAAGTGGCCTAAAACCTTACAAAACCTTGTACTAAGTGGTTAGGACCACTGTATACCTGTTGAGGGCTTCCCTAGGGGCCTTGGTCTTTCATTTAGCCATTGCTTATGGTAGCATAATCAAATTGACCAGATTTTGGTGTCTACAGGGACGCTGAAAGCTTTAGGTCTTGATGGATTTCCACCTTTATTCTTCTAAAAATACTAGCATATTTGTGGTAAGGAGGTCTACGATGCTTTGAGATTGATTCAATCTTCCAGATTTCTCCCTCTGGGTGTAAACTCTACTTTCCTAGTGCTGATTTATAAATCTTTAGATGCTTTCTGCTTCAATGACTATAGGCCTAATAGTATTTGTAACACAATTTATAAAATTTTGCCTAAAGTTATGGCAAAAAATATTAAACCACTTCTTCAACTCCTTATTGACAGCTCAAAGTGGTTTTGTGGTAGGGAGGCATATTTTGGATGGTTTCATTATTGTTCATTAACTTATATATTTTTTCCATAAAAGAAGAAGACTTGAGATTTTTCTTAAAATTAATATGAATAAGGCTTATGAAAGGGTCTCATGGACCTTCCTATTTGAAGTTGTAAGGAAATTCAGTTTTGGGTAGAAGTAGATTAACCTAATTTTTGCTTGTGTGTCTTCAACCAAGTTTTTTATCCTTGTTAACAGTTATCCAGTAGGCTTCTTTCAGAGTTGTCAAGATATTTGACAAGGTGATCCTATGCCACCCTATATCTTCATCCTGATGGTGGAAGCATTTGGGAGATCTATTGCTATAAATTCTTCCATTGAAGGTCTCAAACCTGCCTTTTGAGAAATCCAATCTTACATCATCAGTTTGCAAATGACACCTTGTTATCCTATTCTACCTCAGTGGTCGAGGTGAGGGGGATAAAAATAGTGTTTGTTTTCTTTGAGAGAGTCGTAGGGTAGAATATTAATTACCTCAAAAGTAAACTTTATTTTTTGAATACTCCCTTTGAGAGGTAGAAATAATTGCATGTATTATGGGTTGTAGTATTGCTAACTTTCTTGTTGTTTATCTTGGCCTACCTTTATTTTATGGGTGCTTTTTGGATTTCTTATAGAACTCAGTCATTGAGAGGATGCATAAGAAGTTGAAAGCATGGAAAGGTGCCATTCTGAGCTAGGCCAAAAAATTTATTCTTGTTAAAAACTCTCTCTAGAGTATACCAATTTATTTCATGTCCATATTTAGGCTTCCTGAAAAGGTTATTTCAAAATTGAAAAGTATTATCAAAGCATTCCTTTAGGTAGATCTGGATTTAAAAGGCAAATTCCATCTGGTGTCTTGAGAATAAGCCTATAGTCATAATAAGATAGGAGGTCTTGGCCTTAAGGATTTGTGAAGAATGAATAAATATGTGGTTTCCAAACAAGGCTAGAAGGTAGTTAAAAATGATATGGTAATCTAGATCAATATTTTGAAGACCAAATACCAATTTAGAAACTTCCTCTTATATACTTTTGCAACTGATGGGTCCCACTTATTTTAGAGTTTATTAAAGTTAAAATACTTATTGCTTAAGGGGAACAAGTAGTTTTTTGGTAATGGAAGAAATATCAACTTTTGGAATGATTCATGGTTAATGGATCAACCTTTTTCTACGGACTTGAACATTGCCATAGCCAAGCCCTCCTCCAAAGCCTTGGGAAGATGTAAAGTTGTAAAATTTATTATCCAAGAGAATGGATATAAAAAATAGAATAATATACCCATGGTTTTTGGGAGTAGAGAAATTCAAACGACATGGGAGATTATTGCTAAAGCCCTAAAACTCCAAGCGCTAAAACTCATAGATGTGGAAGTCAGTGTGATCTTGAAAGGAGAGAGAAACAAGGATTTTATTGTTAGATTAACTTTTGCTTTTATTGAACCAAAATCATAGTATTGGATTCCATATTACAAAGTTTAGATCAATAATATCTTACCCAAATTAAATATTTTATTCTAGCTGAGTATCTAGAACAAGATCCTAACTATAGAAAATCTATATAAATGGAGTATGACTATCCCCAAAAAATGGTGATCTAGAACAAAATCCTAACTAAAATTTTTATAGAAATGGGGTATGACTATCCCCAACAAATGTTATTTATGTGAATCTAAGGTGGAGATAATGAATCACTTATTTATCCTTTGTTATTTCACTTACAACTCCTTTACTATAATGTTGGAGATATTAGGGGTAGGTTGGGTGCTCCCATACTCTATGAAAGACATCTGCTTACAATGGAACCCCCCATTTTTTTCTCTCCTAGACTTAGATCCCTATGGAAGTTCCTCCTCCTCCATATCCTTTGGGGCTTATGGAAATAAAGGAATTTTAGAGCTTTCAAGAACTCCAAATGTAACCAGCTAATTTTAAGTCATAGATTTCTTTAGAGCTCAGTGGAGAGTGTTTCCGATGTGTTCCTTGAGTTGGGTAGAGGTTTCTAGGGGATTAATCCCTCTAAAATTATGTTGGATTTGGAATTAGACTTCACCCAACTTAATCCACCAACCCCAGTTCTAAATCCAAAACTTTATGTTTGTTGGTGTACCCCCCTTGTGGTTGGCTCAAACTCAATTTTTATGGAGCCTCAAAAGCAAACCATGGGTTAGCCAAAATTTATGGAGTTATTAGAAATTATAGAGGGGATATTGTGGTGGCCTTTATTGACCATATTTCTCACCAAATTCATACTTTGTAGAAGCTAAAGCTGCGTATCAAGGGATAGTGGTAATGGAAGAACTGGGAGCAAGGAGTCTAGTAGTGGAAGGTGACTCCTTAAACCTAATAAATATACTAAATATTGATAAAAATCCAAGCCATAATACCCTTAACATGGTTATGGAAATGCAAAGAATATTACAAAATAAGGAGGAAACCTAAGTGATCCACATTTTTAGAGAAGGAAATAAATTGGTGAACTACATGGCCATCCTATGTACTACTTAGCAAGGGAGTTTTGTCTAGAGAGCCAATTTCTTAGAGGATTTAATCAGGTTTAAAAATAAAGAGGGCCTTCAATAATCACTTGTGACCCTTGTTGGGAACCTACTGTTTATACCCATGTCCAACTAGGGGGTGATCAAATCTGGTGCTCCCACGATCAATGTCTATTCTTTATTTTATTTGTTTTTTCAAATGGAATTTTGGCACCTTGAGTGGGCACAAAGATTTTTATATCTTAGTTGGAACCCCTTCCTACAAAAGAAATCATGAAATAGGAAATTCATTTGTCTAGTCCTTGTTGGTGATATTTAGAGGTGGAATATTAGGGTTCCCACTTAGCATGGTCTTACCTCACCTATCAATATTTAGATGAGGGATTATTGGACTGACAACATGACTCAGATATTTTAGTGGTGTGTTGCTATTGATTTTCCATATAAAGTGAGGTAATTTTTATATGATGGGTTGATATGGCACCAGATTTAGAGGAGGCATGCACTACGGATAATTACTAGAATAATACCACTACTTCGTGGTTGGCATCTTAGCATGGAAAAATCTTGGCCAGTGTAAGTTATGAGATATATTAATTAGTCTTGGAATAATAACAAGATTGACAACTTGACCTTGATCATGGGTATATCCTTGGATAGGTGTTTGGAGTCTCACCCTTGTCATCCTAATTCATGTTAGAAAGTGTACCAAGTCCAGCTCATTATTAGAGTTGGGTGGTATTATAGTTAGTGTATTTGTGATACAAGGATTCAACCTATCTCTTTATCTCATTGGGACCTTTCAAACGACTTTGGTGAAGTTTTTATTTAGAGTGTCCTCGATCATATGCCTGATTATTTCCTTGTAGATAATCCTATGTGAGGTGTTTTTTCTCAATTTAGGATTTGACCCTGAGTTTCCTCTTCTAAAATTATGATTGGAGCTAACTGCCTTGGAAGCTTATGATGAAGTTAAGAAAATTTTGAGGAGTAGGCTCCTGGATTGTATCCAAAAGTTCCATGGGCATAATATGATCTTTTCTATATGTGTCACACACTCATGGAGCAAGGAATGGATAAATGTGGAGGAACTACAGTTTGAAATCACTACGACTCTCATTGCCAAAGTCACAGGCCTCTCCCTCGATAGTTACAACCATAATAGGGAGAAACACATCTTATTAGAGATATTAGTTTTTCTTGGGTGAGGATGGGTACCTCCCAAAGGAGCAGAATGGGTGAGGATGCTCCAAAACACTATCAAAAAATAATATTAAGAAGGAGGATTTTTTTTACTATTGTGGTCCATTCAGACTTGGAAGACTAGGCCCAAGTAAATAAAAAATCCAAGTCTGTGGAGGAGGATAGTCACCCTAATCCCATCATAGTGGTTTCTTGTAAGCATGTACAACTAATCAAGATGGTGGAGGAAAAACAACATTCAATTTTGGGAACCCTCAATATTGTTGTGGAATTCACAAAAGAGGTGAATTGCCTTTTGTGTTCCTTTTGTGTTAGATTCTAGAGGATCCTACACCAGGCAAGAAATAACCTTGTGACACACTAGGGAACCCCTAGGTTTATGGTGGATTTGCTGGTTGGTTTTATTTTTTGCTTATAAGGTGGCTATGTCTTTGTTGGATAGGATGTATTTTCTATTAGTCCTCGTTATATCAATTGGGGAACTTATGGGTTGGATAGTGGGATGGTTGGAGCCAGTTGGATTTGTTTTATCCTATTTTTCTTTAGCATTGGGGTGGCCTTAGGGTTACCTATGGTCTGTGTACACCACCCTATGGTTTTTGTAAAAGGTTGTGCAATTCCTTTCAAAACCATCTATTTTATAATTAATCAAAAAAATTATGTATACATAAGAGAGGAAATACTTGACTTGTTTATTAATCATCCTTTATATATTATATTAGTTACTTAATAAACTTAATCATCCTTAGGTTTTTTGTTTTTTTTCAAACCATGCATTTGTAGAGCCACACATTTACCCATTTAGACTTTGCTAGATACCTTAGTAAGTGTTCAATTATATTAGACCAAGATAGTACTCCTTCCAAATCATTTGGTACTTTAGTTTTTAATCCCATATAATCAATATTATTATGTTTTCATCCAAAAATAGTAATGCTAGTTAAATCTATTGATTATATAAAATAATCTTGATAATAAATGGTATTTTTCTCATAGAATATATATTTTTTGCTTACCAAACTAACAATTTCACCACTAAAATTATATTTTTAAGTCTTTATGACAAACTAAATAAATATAAAAGTGTTTCACCTTAATTTTATTTCCAGTTATGATCCAATTACTATCCTACCAGCTTTCTATCTTTATTCATTAATATAACATTAAAAGTGTTAAATTCTTAGTTTTGTTAAAAATAAAGATTGTTTCTTCTCTTTTGAAGGCCAATAGCATGAAATTTAGGAATTATATAACTTCCTCACTTTATTTTAATAGAAGAATCTAAATATTCTTGTTTTCATGTGAGTTAGTAGTCAAGTTTTCTTTGGAACTATACTAAGTTTCACTACACTTAGAAAGATATTTGGCTTAGGAAATTTTGCTAGATTATTTTGGTAATAGGCAAGTAAATTTGATAAAGGAGAATGCCTAAGCACATACACTTTTAAATATTTAGATATTAAGCTTTAAAAATGCTAACTGGGACCTCGAAGTAAATCTAAGTCAACATTGAGTCCAAAAGAGTGTGAAAAAAAGTTTTGAGGTATGCAAAAGGTCAAAAACTAAAATTTTAAGAAAAGCTCAAGGTGGTATTGCAGTTAAAATAGTGCTAAACAAAATTTTTATGAGGAATGAATAATATACCACATGCAAAAGGGCACTAATTGGATTTTAGAGAAGATCAAAGGCATACTACATTTCAAGGAGAAAAGATGGGTTAGAGGGAAATTGAAAGGAAAATAACTTCGTAGACTATTTGATTCTAGATCAATGGCCTATGGTTTTTCAATATGGTTATGACAAGGATTAGTGGAGTAAAATTTCATGTTTAGTCTGATTCAATATAAAAAATGCATGCTACTTTAGATAACTAATGAAAAATTATCAAAAGAGAGACTTCACTATAAACCAAACCTAAGACATGTGGCAAATACTCTAATGATCCACATAAGAGATAGCCAATAAAGATAAATAATCCATATTGAGCATGAAGTAGATCTAATGGTACATAAAAGGTTCAAAATAGAGACTCTCAATAAATGGCCTAAAAGGGAGTTCATAAACTAGGAGATATAGAGAACTTCTATCAATCAATCCAAGGAAAAAAATCTAATGAGGTAAAACTCAAGGTTGAATAAGTGATAGCAATAGTCAATCACAGTTTATTTTTTGAATTCCATGAAAAGAAACCTCCAAGGTTGTAAGAAAAATTACATCTATGCATAGCCTTCCAAATAAATCAATTGAACTCATAAATGAAGAACACAAGCTTATACTGAGAGGGGGGGTGAACAATATAAGACCTCTTTTTACTTTTTCCTTTATACTTCAAAATAGTAAAGCAATATACCCAAAGCAATATCAAAGCAATGCACAATATCATCCACAAAGTGACACCAATTTTAACGTGGTTCACCCGAAAATTTCGGGCTACGTCCACAAAACTTTTCTCTAAAATTTATCTCAAAGTTCTTTGGGAATCCTTCCCAATTACAATGTTTATGAGCCTCGGCCCAAAGGAGATACCTTCCCCCAATCTGAATTTATGAGCCTCTCGCTCAAAGGAGATACCTTCCCCCTCGCTCTGGAAATGATCCCTCGAAAGATCAACTGCCTCTACCTCTTGCAAGCACGTGGAACTCCTTTCCACCGAAGACCTCCTGTCCTCAATGCTTAGCCTAAGAGACCTCTGCCTTCTATGATCACGTCCACAGCAGCTCAGCAACCTGTACCAAACACAGTCAGTCGGTCTAGTACAAGTCTTCCTCTGTCTGTCAGATCTGTCCAACTCTTGAACAAATCAATCCTCTGCACACAAGCCTTCTCAAAGACTTGCCAAATCTATCCTCGGGTTCTTCTCATAGAACCAATGCACCTCTGTCCTCAAGTTCTCTGATAGAACTATCAAAATTAGCTCACAAGTCCTCTGCTAGGACCTGTCCAAATCTGCTCACAAGTCCCCACCGAAACCTATCCAAAACTCACAAGTCCCAAACCTGTCCAAAACCTGCTCACAAGTCCCCACCAGAACCTGTCCAAAACCTCAACAAGCTCACCAAGAAAAACTTGCTTAGCATGAACCCACAAAGAGAATTGTTAGAGACCCAATGTGATTCATCAACCTCATAGAAGCATAAAGAGAATTGTTAGAGACTCAATATGTTCTATACTTAACTCCCAATCTCAATCTCAAATCTCATAGAAACATAAAGAGAATTGTTAGAGACTCAATATGTTCTATACTTAACTCCCAATATCAATCTCAACTCAATCTCAATCTCAAAAGAATAAGATAGATGTAGTATGCTTTTCTCAAGAACATGAAACACAACCCAACAATTGCCAACCATGCAATATCTCATATAACAATGATACTCATGTTCTTTCCACAACCAATATCTTTTCTCAACCAATTAGGGCTTTAACAACAATGCTTATAGACAAGGTTTAACCAACCAACACCATTCAACTCAACATCAACCTTGAAGCATTCAACCAATCATCACAAGAAAAGGAAACAAGTAGAAATCCTTTTCCCTCCAAAGATATTTGAACAAAATAGCCACCAACACAATATCACCAAATGCAAAGAATAACTTGCTCAAATCAACTCAATGGAGTAAGCCCAATATCATGAATCAAGTAAAGCAATAACTTGATCAAACAACCTCTATGGAAGCAACTCAACCATCAAACTCAAAACAGCCAACCAAGGGTTCCACCAACTCAATGCAAGTAGCTAGACTCACAAATATAAACCCTAGTGCACAAAGCTTCCACTATCTCAAACCAAAAATTATGCATTCACCAAAAACTCTCCTTAAGGATAACAATGCATAAGTAGTCTTCAACAAACCAGAAAATAGGATTTACACCCAACCAAAGGAAACCTAGTTGAAAACCTTTTCACTCCAACCTTATTTCAGAAAAACATACACCAATCATACTCATAAGAAAAATGTGCCCATACCCTTTTTGAAGATGAATAAGCCCTTGAAAATCTACCACAATTAATAATTTTGATCTTCCCTAAAAATTATTAACCCAACATTGGCATGTCAAAATAACTCAACCACCATGGCAATTATTTCCCCTTTAATTTTCAATCCGACTATAGCAAAAATATTAAGCTTGCATTCCTTATACCTCCCAAAGCTAACTTTATAAAACCTTAGCAAGCAAAATATTAAAATTTAATTGCCACTCTTTCTGCAAAAATTGGAGCGCATACCTTTGGTAAATATCCCGCGAATTTCGGAGTGCATACACTACCCTCAAAAGGGTCTTCGGCGATTCGAACCGCCAACCACCATGCTACTAAGTCCTTTGGCCACGCCGCGTGGGCTAGGAGAGCCCACGTGAGGGAGAAGGGAATTCTCCGTTCTTATCACCGCGTGCGCCTCCTCCTTGGCGCCAAGACCAACCCGTCACACCTTTGACCACGCAACGCTTGTCTTCCTCCTTCGCTGGCGTAGGGGCTTCGATGTCGAAATTGAAATGCTCAGGGATTAATGTCGAACTCTTGGCCAAACATAAATGAATTCATTTGCCTCATTTTATATGCACTTTGATGCATTTCCAAACACGTCGGCTGAATTCAAAAAGTAATTTCGAATTTAATCGAAATTGCTTTCTAAAGGGTTTAAAAACCCTTAAGATTTTTAATAAATTAAAAATAATTTCTCCCTTAATTAATTAAATAATTAATTAATTAAAACCTTGAAGGGTTTTAAATAATAATTAAATAAATAATAAAGAGAACCTCCATTGGTTTTAATAAAAACCATTTAACTTGGTTTTAATGAAAAACCCTTGCCAATGGAATCTCTCCGGATTCTCTTGGAATCTTCCACCTTTGAAGCCAACACATCCTCTTAACATTAATGCCATTTCCTTTTGACATCAATGACAACTCATAGACAAGAAGCTAGGATCTCAAACCCAAAATTGCCAACAATCTCCCCCTTTGTCATTGATGGCAAACCATGCTTCTCAACAACACAGAAACTCAACATAAACAGATCCCCCTGTCTTGAGGCTCTCCCCCTTACTCAAATCTCTCCCCCTTTGTCATCAATGGCAAAGGGTCACCTTTGGGGCTCGGGACTAAGAATGAGCCTCTTAGCTTAGTCCCTCCCCCACCTCCTGATGAGGTGATTAATTCTTGGGTGGGAGTAAAACTCCCATTAGGCACTGATCATCATCAGCGTCTATAACTTCCTTGTCGGGCCTTCTCTTGAACTCTTTGTCCATATTCCTATTCCTATTCCTATCACTGTTCCTGTTCTTAACCATGCCTTGATCCTTGGACCTGTTCATACCACTGTTTCTATTCCTGTACCTTGGAAGTTCAGCTCTACACTGTCTAGCTATGTGACCTTCATTGTTGCACTTATAACAAGTAACAATGTTATTTCTTTGAGGCATACCTGTTCTTTGAATCCACCTGTTCTGACCAAACCTGTTCCTGTTATTTGCCTTGCAATGAACTGCCTTGTGCCCAAACTGTTGACAAGAGTAGCAATACCCTTGAAAGTAACTAGCACTTCTGAAACTGTCATTTACCTCCTTCACTTGAGCCATGCAATGTGAAGCCATGTGACCAAACCCGTGACAAGCAAAACATCTGCCTTGAAACTTTCCTTTAATTGACCTCTTAGGTTCTGAAAACTTCTTCTCATTCTGAATTCTGTTTTCTGTTCCTGTGCATCTATCATTCAAGAACTCATGATCTGAAATACTTTCCTCATCAGAACTCTCTTCCTTTTGGAGTCTCTTACTAGACTCTCCAACTTGTTCCTTGTGTGGCTTAACAAAACCAAGGCCTGTTTTATCTGTTGTCTTTCTTTGACCTTTGATGAGAGACTTAACCTTTTTGGAGCTATCTTGAAATCTGTAAAGCTTATCCTTGTACTCTTTAGTTTCCTCTTTCAAAGAAGCCATTTTCTGTTCTAACTCACTATACTCAAGAACCTTAGACTCTAACTCATCCTTGAGTTCTTGTGTCTTAGCTATAGAGAAGTCAAGACTTTCTATAAGATCATCTCTCTCCATACAACATTCATCTAACTTATCCTTGAGTCTAGCATTCTTCTTTCTTTCCTTTTTCAAAGCACTAAGAGCACTAATAAGTTCACTTTCAAGATCCTTCCCTATTTGATTGCTTTTTGAATCATCAAAGCCTTTTTCGGATTTCTTATCACTAGAGGTGCTACCCTTTTCAAAAACCATACATGCATCTTCCTTATAGTTTTCTGAAGCATCCTCATACATACTAGAAACCAAATCATTATTTGTGCAATCATCCTCAAGGTGACCAAAATTTCCACATCTAAGACATTTCATGATAATGAATCTATGTTTCGGTTCTTCCTCTTTTTTCGATATGAACAACATCTCATTTTCATTATCACTTGAAGAACTTTCACTATCACTACTAGAACACTTACTTGCTTTGTCTAGGTAGAAACTCTTCTTGTGCTTGTGAGAATACCTCTTTCCTTGATTGTTGTGCTCATCTTTGTTTTTCCTGTGATGCTTGTGCTTTTCAGAATCCTTGCTCTTAGAATCCTGTTTATCTTCATCACTTTCATTCTTGGGAATAGTACAATCAGTAGCATAATGACCAAACTTTCCACAATTGAAACATCTTATATTTTTCATACTTTTGTGCTTTCTAGAGAACTTGCCTTTCTTGTTGTAATATGCCTCTTCATCACTAGAAGACTCATCACTATCTTGAAGTTGTTTACCTTTGGAATTCTTGGTAGCCTTGAAAGCTGCCTCTTTCTTGACATCAACCTTCACTTGAGTTCTCAACTCAAATGCTGCAAGTATACTATGGAGCTCATCCTTTTTCAACTTATCCAAATCTTTAGCTTCCTCAATAGCAGAAATATTTTCACTAAATCTATTAGGAAGAGATCTTAAAATCTTATCACAAACATCATTTTCAGCAAGCTCAAGACCTAAGTCTTTCATGGAGTTAACAACCTCATCCATACGAAGCATGTAGTCACTAATATTTTCATCATCATTCATCTTGAGTTGTTCAAACATACCTTTGAAGTGTCTCAACTTGGCCTTTCTGACATTTGTATCACCTGTATGAACCACCTTCAACTATTTCCACATTTCACTAGTTGTCTTGTAGTGAATCACTTTGGTGAGATCTGCTTTCTATAAGCCTTTTAGGATTGCATTCATTGCTTTTGAATTGTTGTGATGTAGGAGCCTTTCTTCTTTAGTATTTGGACCATGTACAGGAATAGTGTACTCATCTTCAATCACTTCCCATACCTCATTACCAAGTGCCATTAGATGAACCTTCATCCTTGCACTCCAAAGACCAAAATATGACCCATCAAGAATAGGTGCTGCATTGCCACTTGAATAATCCATTGTGTTCTTTACTAGCTTTTCCTTCAAGTTGTTAAACTTTCTGAAGGCACCCGCTCTGATACCAATTGAAGAACACAAGCTTATACTGAGAGGGGGGGTGAACAGTATAAGACCTCTTTTTACTTTTTCCTTTATACTTCAAAATAGTAAAGCAATATACCCAAAGCAATATCAAAGCAATGCACAATATCATCCACAAAGTGACACCAATTTTAACGTGGTTCACCCAGAATGGTTGGGCTACGTCCACAAAACTTTTCTCTAAAAGTTATCTCAAAGTTCTTTGGGAATCCTTCCCAATTACAATGTTTATGAGCCTCGGCCCAAAGGAGATACCTTCCCCCAATCTGAATTTATGAGCCTCTCGCTCAAAGGAGATACCTTCCCTCTCGCTCTGGAAATGATCCCTCGAAAGATCAACTCGCCTCTACCTCTTGCCAGCATGTGGAACTCCTTTCCACCGAAGACCTCCTATCCTCAATGCTTAGCCTAAGAGACCTCTGCCTTCTATGATCACATCCACAGTAGCTCAAGCAACTCTGTACCAAACACAGTCAGTCGGTCTAGTACAAGTCTTCCTCTGTCTGTCAGATCTATCCAACTCTTGAACAAATCAATCCTCTGCACACAAGCCTTCTCAAAGACTTGCCAAATCTGTCCTCAGGTTCTTCTCATAGAACCAATGCACCTCTGTCCTCAAGTTCTCTGATAGAACTCTCAAAACTCAGCTCACAAGTCCTCTGCTAGGACCTATCCAAATCTGCTCACAAGTCCCCATCGAAACCTGTCCAAAACTGCTCACAAGTCCCCACCGGAACCTGTCAAAACTCACAAGTCCCCAAGAACCTGTCCAAAACCTCAGCAAGCTCACCAAGAAAAACTTGCTTAGCATGAACCCACAAAGAGAATTGTTAGAGACCCAATGTGATTCATCAACCTCATAGAAGCATAAAGAGAATTGTTAGAGACTCAATATGTTCTATACTTAACTCCCAATCTCAATCTCAAATCTCATAGAAACATAAAGAGAATTGTTAGAGACTCAATATGTTCTATACTTAACTCCCAATATCAATCTCAACTCAATCTCAATCTCAAAAGAATAAGATAGATGTAGTATGCTTTTCTCAAGAACATGAAACACAACCCAACAATTGCCAACCATGCAATATCTCATATAACAATGATACTCATGTTCTTTCCACAACCAATATCTTTTCTCAACCAATTAGGGCTTTAACAACAATGCTTATAGACAAGGTTTAACCAACATCATTCAACTCAACATTAACCTTGAAGCATTCAACCAATCATCACAAGAAAAGGAAACAAGTAGAAATCCTTTTCCCTCCAAAGATATTTGAACAAAATAGCCACCAACACAATATCACCAAATGCAAAGAATAACTTGCTCAAATCAACTCAATGGAGTAAGCCCAATATCATGAATCAAGTAAAGCAATAACTTGATCAAACAACCTCTATGGAAGCAACTCAACCATCAAACTCAAAACAGCCAACCAAGGGTTCCACCAACTCAATGCAAGTAGCTAGACTCACAAATATAAACCCTAGTGCACAAAGCTTCCACTATCTCAAACCAAAAATTATGCATTCACCAAAAACTCTCCTTAAGGATAACAATGCATAAGTAGTCTTCAACAAACCAGAAAATAGGATTTACACCCAACCAAAGGAAACCTAGTTGAAAACCTTTTCACTCCAACCTTATTTCAGAAAAACATACACCAATCATACTCATAAGAAAAATGTGCCCATACCCTTTTTGAAGATGAATAAGCCCTTGAAAATCTACCACAATTAATAATTTTGATCTTCCCTAAAAATTATTAACCCAACATTGGCATGTCAAAATAACTCAACCACCATGGCAATTATTTCCCCTTTAATTTTCAATCCGACTATAGCAAAAATATTAAGCTTGCATTCCTTATACCTCCCAAAGCTAACTTTATAAAACCTTAGCAAGCAAAATATTAAAATTTAATTGCCACTCTTTCTGCAAAAATTGGAGCGCATACCTTTGGTAAATATCCCACGAATTTTGGAGTGCATACACTACCCTCAAAAGGGTCTTCGATGATTCGAACCGCCGACCACCATGCTACTAAGTCCTTTGGCCACGCCGCGTGGGCTAGGAGAGCCCACGTGAGGGAGAAGGGAATTCTCCGTTCTTATCACCGCGTGCGCCTCCTCCTTGGCGCCAAGACCAACCCATCACACCTTTGACCACGCAACGCTTGTCTTCCTCCTTCGCTGGCGTAGGGGCTTCGATGTCGAAATCGAAATGCTCAGGGATTAATGTCGAACTCTTGGCCAAACATAAATGAATTCATTTGCCTCATTTTATATGCACTTTGATGCATTTCCAAACACGTCGGCTGAATTCGAAAAGTAATTTCGAATTTAATCGAAATTGCTTTCTAAAGGGTTTAAAAACCCTTAAGATTTTTAATAAATTAAAAATAATTTCTCCCTTAATTAATTAAATAATTAATTAATTAAAACCTTGAAGGGTTTTAAATAATAATTAAATAAATAATAAAGAGAACCTCCATTGGTTTTAATAAAAACCATTTAACTTGGTTTTAATGAAAAACCCTTGCCAATGGAATCTCTCCGGATTCTCTTGGAATCTTCCACCTTTGAAGCCAACACATCCTCTTAACATTAATGCCATTTCCTTTTGACATCAATGACAACTCATAGACAAGAAGCTAGGATCTCAAACCCAAAATTGCCAACAATAAAGGTAGCAATTATAGAAGGATCCAAATCTACCTACCAAGACTACTTGGGTATGAAAATATAGGGAGGCAATTGGAACTTAAGAACAATAGCAACAAAAACCATAATGAGATCAACCTCAAGTATAGTAGCATTAATTATATAAGGTCCTCATGATCAGTCTCCAAGAATCCCTAGGAAGGGTATTTGGCAATAATAGTAGAGGCTCCATATACAAAGGCTCAAAGCATTTCATCATTAATGGTACCAAATATAGAGACATTGACGCCATCAATAAAGTGAATGTAAATAGATCATTGACATAAATTAGACAAGGACTTTTAATATCCTACATCATTTTGAAGGGGAAAAGTTCCCTTATTTTATCTATAAATAGTAGTTATTTCTTCATTGAAAAGGATTACAGAGTTGCTTCAAAAGTGCCTACTATCTAACCCCTTATGTAATTTTCCTTTTATTTTCTCTTATGTATCACTCTAAAATCAAACCCTAAGTTGTTTAATTAAATGCATTCGAGCCCTTTTTATAAGAAAATTTATAATATATATATATATATACATATATATTTGTGACTATTTATCTCTATATTATAGTTCTTATATATATATTTTGTGTGCATGAATGCTTGTGTTGCATCAAGAAATTGTTCACCTTCTAGCTGGTAATAAATGGTTAAAAGTGTTCATTCATCCCACTAGTGCATAAGAGAATCTCTCATCTTGGTGGATCACCTTCCATAGCATAGGATTTTTATTTTCTCATTATTTCTCTCTTCCATTTTCCTATGATTAATGTAAGTAGCCTAAGAATATTTGTGAAAGGTGAGCATTAAAAATAACATCTAATAAGGAGATGACCTTAGAAAAATCATGGAGGCCATCCTATGATTTGTGTCTCATGCTCTCTAAAATTTTGGTTGTGTCACTCTATGCAAGGCATGAGTTTTGGATGCATCTAACCATTGCAATAGATGATCGTGTCATTATGAGTCAATAATAGTTTAATGGCCTACCCTATGGGACTAATCACATTTATTTGTACCATTAATAAGAGACTTTGACAAGAACTAGAATAACACCCACATTGTAATCACAATAGGTTAATGAAATTTTTTGTGGGACAACTTCATGTATTGGGTTGATATTTTGTGAAGGTCTCAACTTATTTTCTTATCGAAGAATACAAAAATATTTCCTAGTGAATCCATTGAGAACAAGGGTACTAAGAATTTATGAGTGTGACCTACCACTAGGTCATTTATAGCTACAAATTCTCAAGCATTAGTGTAGCTCCTCAACCAAATCCAAGGAGAAGAAGAAGAGCCTAATGTTTCACGACTCAAAGAGGAGAGAGAATGTTCGGAGTCAGAAATGTCGCGATTTCATGACATATTGCAAGGAAGGTTGAACGGACGAAAAAGTGTCGCGATTTTGCGACATGTTGCAGGAGAGAGAGTCCGAAAGAAAAAATGTCATGATTTCGTGACATAATGCAGGACAGAGATTCTGGGAGAAAAAGTGTCACGATATCACAACATGTCGGGTTTTTGTGACCCGAAGAAAAGAAAAGCGCTAAGGAGAAAAAGTGTTATGATTTCGCGACAAGTCAGAAGACAAAGTGGAAGCAAGATAAAGTGTCATGATTTCACGACATGTTGTAGATGAAAATGTTCCAAGTAAGAACGGTCACGATTTTGTGACATGCAGCAAAGGGAAGAGTCTGAAATGAGAAGTGTCACGATTTCACGATAGGTTGCAGAGAAGTCGTATGGAAGCTGAAAGCGTAGCGATTTCGCGACAGGATGCAAAAAAAATGTACAAAAGCGAGAAGTGTCATGATTTCATGACAAATTCAAGGAGGAAGATCTCAAAGGCAAAAGCATCGTGATTTCACGACATGTTCCATTTTCGCAGGTGTAAGGCAGAGAAAAACACAAGGTAGCGAAAGTGTCATGATTTTGCGACATGTTCCGTTTTCGCTAGTGCAAGCAGACAAGAGTGAAAGGAGGAGAAAGTGTCACGATTTCATGACAGATTGAGATGGCAATGTTCGAGTGGAGAAAGTGTCACGATTTCACGATAGAAATAGAATGCAGGCCTTCTATAGGAGAAGTGTCATGATTTCATGACAAAAGCAGAGAGGAAGCCTATGAAGACAGAAATGTTGTGATATCGCAACAAGAGCTTAGTGGAAGTCGACAAAGGCAGTTGTGTCGTGATATCGCGACAAAAGCCAAAAAGAAAGTGTACGGTTGAAAAGTGTCGCGATATCGCGACATGTTGTAGTTTCGTGGCAGAAGCTATAGAAGAGTGACAGAGGCAGTGAAGCCGACAAAATTAAATTTTAGTCAACAAAAATTAGGACTTGCAGCCGACATAGATTAGGGTTTGTTTTGGTATAACAACCGACTAAGATTAAAATTCTATTATAAAAGGAGAGTTGTTTTGATCGATGGATGTGGGGTTGAAGTGTGACGTTTGGAGATAATGCACAATGCAAGAAGTTCGATCGCTGAGAGCAGAGTGCAAATTCGATTGTAGTGTGCAGAGTGCATTTCATCGAATCATCCTAAGTGTGAAAGATTGCAAAGGAAGCAGAGTGTGTGAATACGATGCCACTGTGATTGCGCAGAGGTGGAAAGGTTGAAGTTAGACCAAGTTCAGCTGTAACTACATAGAGAGAACTTAAGGACAGATTTGTGTGAGCTTTTCTGAGAACTTGCAAAGCAAATCTAAGACAAGTCTTGGTGAAGACTTGGGTGAAGATCAAGAAATATTTAGTGAAAGCTTGTGAACCACTTTTGTGAACCAGAATTGAGAACCAGTTGAGGACAAATATTGGTGCAGATTCAAGGACATTTGTGCCAGACCGAAGGACTATGTTTGGTGTAGATCAGAGAAAGAGATCGAGGACATTTGTGCTAGACCGAAGGACTATGTTTAGTGCAAATTCGAGGAACAGCTTTGGAGGTGATAGAGTTGAGGATAGAGGTCTCCAGCCAGAGCAGGGAGGATAGGTGTCTTCCGTGGATAGAGTTCTATTTGCTAAGGGCGGTGAAGGCGAGAGGTCTTCTAGAGGATCACCGACCATAGCGAGCTAGGGGATTGGTGTCTCCTTTGGGTTGGTGCCCATAAACATTGTAATCAGGAAAGGTATTCCCAGAAGTTGGATTGATAAAATTTAGTGAAAGATTTTATCCGTGGATGTAGCCCAACCATTCTAGGTGAATCACGTTAAAATTGTTGTCACTTTGTGGATGTTCTATGCATTGCTTTGATATTGCTGTGGGTATATTGCTTTACTATTTTTAAAGTATATAAGAAAAAGTAAAAAGTGGTCTTATACTGTTCACCCCCCCTCTCAGTATAAGCTTGTGTTCTTCAATTGGTATCAGAGCGGGTGCCTTCAAAAAGTTTAACAACTTGAAGGAAAAGCTAATACATAACACAATGGATTATTCAAGTGGCAATGCAGCACCTATTCTTGATGGGTCAGATTTTGGTCTTTGGAGTGCGAGGATGAAGGTTCATCTAATGGCACTTGGTAATGAGGTATGGGAAGTAATTGAAGATGAGTACACTATTCCCGTAAATGGTCCAAATACTAAAGAAGAAAGGCTCCTACATCACAGACAATTCAAAAGCAATGAATGCAATTCGAAAGGCTTACGTGAAGCAGATCTCACCAAAGTGATTCACTGCAAAATAGCTAGTGAAATGTGGAAACAGTTGCAGGTGGTTCATATAGGTGATACAAATTTTAGAAAGGCCAAGTTGAGACACTTCAAAGGTATGTTTGAACAACTCAAGATGAATGATGATGAAAATATTAGTGACTACATGCTTCGTATGGATGAGGTTTTTAACTCCATGAAATACTTAGGTCTTGAGCTTGCTAAAAATGATGTTTGTGATAAGATTTTAAGATCTCTTCCTAATATATTTAGTGAAAATATTTTTGCTATTGAGGAAGCTAAAGATTTGGATAAGTTGCGCAGAGGTGGAAAGGTTGAAGTTAGACCAAGTTCGGCTGTAACTACGCAGAGAGAACTTAAGGACAGATTTGTGTGAGCTTTTCTGAGAAATTGCAAAGCAGATCTGAGACAAGTCTTGGTGAAGACTTGGGTGAAGTTCAAGCAAGATTTAGTGAAAGCTTGTGAACCAATTTTGTGAACCAGAATTGAGAACCAGTTGAGGACAGAGATTGGTGCAGATTCGAGGACATTTGTGCCAGACCGAAGGACTGTGTTTGGTGCAGATCATAGAAAGAGATCGGGGACATTTGTGCTAGACCAAATGACTATGTTTAGTGCAAATTTGAGGACCATATTTGGAGGTGATAGAGTTGAGGACAGAGGTCTCCAGCCAGAGCAAGGAGGACAGGTGTCTTCTGTGGATAGATTTCCATTTGCTAAGGGCAGCAGAGGCAGAGGTCTTCTAGAGGATCACCAGCCAGAGCAGAGCTAGGGGATTGGTGTCTCCTTTGGGTTAGTGCCCATAAACATTGTAATCAGGAAAGGTATTCCTAGAAGTTGGATTGATAAAATTTAGTGAAAGATTTTATCCGTGGACGTAGCCCAGCCATTCTGGGTGAATCATGTTAAAATTGTTGTCACTTTGTGGATGTTCTATGCATTGCTTTGATATTGTTGTGGGTATATTGCTTTACTATTTTTAAAGTATATAAGAAAAAGTAAAAAGTGGTCTTATACTGTTCACCCCCCCTCTCAGTATAAGCTTGTGTTCTTCAATTCTTGCTCTATTCTTGCTTAAGGAAACAATCATAAATTCTTATAACACATGCTCAAAAGGATTTCACAAATATGCAAAAACTTATCTTCAACCCTAGCACAAGTAGTTCACAATCTCTAGCACAAATATCTCAAACTCTTTCAACAATAGAAGCACAATTTGTTCTCAAACTCTATCCCAAATGTATCCAAAATATTCAACAATGAAGCACAAATCCTAACTCAAATATTTCCAACAATGCTTATCAAACAATCCTTTTCACTCCACCTTATGTTTCAAAACATTCACTTCAACAAACACTTTAAAAAAGGAATGATATGCCCATACCTCTTAGCTTTCTCTTATGGAGATATGTCTTCAAAAATCTATCTCACACACAATATCTTTTGCAACTATAAAAGGGTTAGCACAACACCTCTTTATGTGTTAGAAAACCTTCTCAAAATGTGTGCACAATTTGTTCCAAACCAATGCTCTATACCTCTTTTGGTTTCTCAAAATAAAACATTAAATCATGAACCAAGTCCTTCAAAATTGAATCAAATATTACAAACAATAAAGGTACATTCTACACCTTTTATCTCCCACTTAAAATATCAACAAACACTCCCAAAAGGATTTACCAATAATTTCCTTATTACTCCACAAAATAACACTTCAGAAAAATACACTCTCCATTATATTTTTCTTCTAAAAAATGGCAAGAAATAAAAAAATATTTCCCTTATAGCTCCCTAAGTCCAATGGCGCTCAAACAATCAAACACACCTTAAGCGCCTAACAACTCAACCTTAGGCATTAATAAAAATTAAATCTTTGCTTACCAAAATTGCTATGGGTGAGATTCGACCACAACACCTCCTACCTGCCAATGCGCTCATGCTTCTTGGGCTGCCACTAGGCCAACCGCCCACACGAAGACACTAGTGCACGATTCACACTTTGACCTTTGCTCACACTTCCTTGCCAACAAAAATCTTTTCAAAACTATCATCACCCGAAATCGAACTCACGACCTGTTGTCTGCCCTACGCCTTAACACTGCCTAGTCTACCGCTAGGCCAACCACCTGGCTAGAGATAAGATCCATGATCTTATTGTTATCCACGTCCAAAGCCCTTCTTCCTTTTTAAAAATAATTTATCTTCTTCTTCTCACGTCATGCACACAGGAAACGAATAACTCGCACATCAAACACACAACCTTAGGGCTAGAAAAATTATCCATATTAATATGGATTTACCACCATGCTTTGGACGTCGATTGTTTTAAGAATTTAAAAATTCTTTTCAAAGTTGGCACCAAAACCCACCTTGGGTTATAAAATAATTTATAATATAAAATATTATAATTATTTTATAATTGAACCTTAGGCTTTAACCTTTTAACTTTAATATTATAATATTAAAATATTATAATATTATTTCCTTTTTGAGCCTTAGTCACTTGCTTCCTTTAGGATTTTTAAACCATGGCCTTCAACATTTTAACCAAACACTTGGAGCTTTGTCCCAAACCTCTTGGGCTTAAAATATAAATATTATAACCCTTTCTTTTTTTCAATTTCCTTGCATTGAGAATGATCTTTGCCTTGCATTTTAACCAACTTATAGACCTTGTATTTTTTCCATGCCAAGTTATCAATGACAACCAATGTCATCAACCTATGACCTCAAAAATTTGACATCAATGACAACAATATACTCAAAATTTCCAACAATCTCCCCCTTTGTCATTGATGGCAACCCTTTCTAAAAATTCCTTTTTCAACCACTGGATTCCAAATCAATTCCCCCTGATTTTGCTCTCTTGAGAAATTGCTCCCCCTGATTGAATGCTCTCCCCCTTACTCAAATATCTCCCCCTTTGACATCAATGGAAAATGGACTCCTTTGGGGCTAAATATAAGACTCTTAGCTCAGCCCCCTCCCCACCTCCTCTCCTTGAGGTGATTAATTTTGGGGTGGGAGTAAAACTACTCCCAATTTTCCTCTAAGATACTCAAAAGTTTCCTTTGGAAGTGGCTTAGTGAAAATATCCGCAATCTGTTCCTTTGTAGTAACATATTCCAATCTGACTTGCTTATCCATCACTTGTTCTCTCAAAAAATGGTATTTGATCGGAATGTGCTTGGTCCTGGAGTGCATCATTGGATTCTTTGAAATGTTTATAGCACTTGTATTATCACATAGTATGGAGATAGGATGATCATGCTCTATCTTGAAGTCCTTTAAAGTTTACTTCATCCATAACACCTATGTACAACAAGCAACCACTGCAATGTACTCTACCTCTGCTGTGGATAAGGATATTGATGCCTATTTCTTGCTTAGCTAGGAGACTAAACAATCTCCAAGAAAGAACACTCCTCCACTTGTGCTTTTTCTATCATCAATATTGCCTGCCCAATCTGCATCTGTATATGCTATGAGAGTGAAATTATCACTTCTGGGATACCAGAGTCCAAAATCCATAGTCCCTTTTAAATACCTAAGAATTCTCTTTACTACCAGTACATGTGTTTCCTTTGGAGCTGCTTGAAATCTTGCCACCAGTCCCACTGCCTGCATTATATCTGGTCTTGTAGTTGTAACATATAGTAAGTTGCCAATCATAGATCTATACAATGTCTGATTTGCCTCAGGAGATTCATCATATTTACTCAACTTGCATCCTGTAATCATGGGGGTACTTACTAGTTTGCAGTCTTCTAATTTGAATTTCTTCAGCATTTCTTTTATATACTTGGTTTGTGAGAGAAATACACCCTTCTCTGATTGTGAAATTTGTAGTCCAAGAAAGAAGGACAACTCACCAAGCATTGACATTTCAAATTCATTCTGCATACTCTTTGCAAATTTCTGACACATCTTATCATTATTGCCTCCAAAAATGATATCATCCACATAAACAACCACAATTAGTAAGTTATTTCCTTCATTTTTGATGTATAAATTATTGTCAACTATTCCTTTCCTGAAACCCTATTCCTGAAGATACTTATCCAACCTTGAATACCAAGCTCTAGGAGCTTGTTTTAGTCCATAAAGAGCCTTCTTTAATCTGCATACATAATCTGGCTTATCAGTTAGGTTGAACCCCTTAGGTTGCTCAATGTAGACCTCTTCTTCCAAGACACCATTGAGAAAAGCTGATTTAACATCCATTTGATATACTTTGAAGTTTTTGAAACTTGAGAAAGCTAAAAATATCCTTATGGCCTCAAGTCATGCAATAGGAGCAAATGTTTCATCAAAATCAATCCCTTCAACTTGTGCATAACCTTTGCATACCAATCTTGCTTTATTTCTGACTACCTGACCATATTCATTTAACTTGTTTCTGAAAACCCATTTAGTGCCAATTACATTCTTATATTTTGGTCATGGGACAAGTTCCCAAGTCTCACTTTTTTCTATTTGATCCAATTCCTCATCCATTTCCTTGACCCAAAACTTATCTTCTCTTGCCTCATTGAAATCCTTGGGCTCAATTTTAGATAACAAGGAAAGATTTGCATGCTCACTTGTTCCTATTATCTTCCTCCTTGTCTGTATTTCATCTGGATTTCCAATAATTAGATCTCTTGGATGATTTTTCTACACATACCTAGATGGAGTCTTAGGTAGTGTTCTTTGTGTTTCTTCTTCTTCTGATTCTTCACCTAATTCTTCTTGGCAACTTTCTTCTTCTTGATACACAATTTCTTGAGTTGGTTCTTTTGACCCTGTCTGTTCATCAACTGTCACATTTATACTTTCCATAATTGTATGTGTCCTCTTATTATAGCACCTATAGGCTTTGCTCTTAGTGGAATAGCCAAGGAAAATACCCTCATCACATCTTGAATCAAACTTACCCAAATTTTTCTCTTCCCGTCTTATGTAGCATTTGCTTCCAAAAATTTTGAAATATTTTATAGTAGTTGGTCTCCCTTTCCAGAGCTCATATGGGGTTTTGTGATGATTTACTCTTACTTGAGCTCTATTGATGATATATATTATTGTATGAACTGCATCTCTCCAAAAACCATCTGAAATCTTAGACTCATTCAACATAGCTCTAGCCATATTTTCAACAATCCTATTTTTCCTTTCAACTACTCCATTTTGTTGAGGAGTTCTTGCTACTGAATATTCTCTTTTGATCCCATGTTGTTCACAAAAATCTATGAATTCACTTGAAGTAAATTCTCCTCCTCTATCTGATCTTAAACACTTAATCCTTCTACCTGTTTCATTTTCTACTAATTCTTTGAATACCTTGAACTTCTCAAAGGCTTCTGATTTTTATTTTAAGAAAGCTACCCAAGTCATTCTGGAGAAGTCATCTATAAATAACATGAAGTAACTTTCACCTAGTAGACTCTTTGTCCTTGTAGGACCACATAGGTCAGTGTGAACTAGTTTCAATGGTTCAGATGATGTAAATTCTTTTGACTTGAAACTTGTTCTTGTTTGCTTTCCATGTTGACATTGTGCATAAATTATGTTTTGTGGCCTTTTTATCTTGGGTAAATCTTTGACTTCCTGCTTGTTGCTTATTTTCACTATGTTGTCAAAGTTCAGATGACCCATTCTTCTATGCCATAACCAACTCTCATCTTCTTGTGATAAGAAACACTTTTCTCCCTTAATCTCACTTAGCATGTAGAGATTGTTTGTAGTTCTATTGGCATCTGCAATGAGCTTTCCAATTTTAGATTTTTTGATCTCACATCTATTTGGATGAAAAGTTATCGTGTGCCCCTGATCACAAAGTTGGCTTACACTTAGTAAATTGTGCCTCAATCCCTTGACATACAATACATTCTCTGTCTTTGTTTTTCCATTATCTAAACTCAAGGTTCCTTTCCCATAGATTTTTGTTGAACCATTATCACCAAATTTTACTGATCCTCCATTGATTTCTTTAAGTACAAGAAATTTACTCTTGTCCCCTATCATATGACTTGAACAACCACTATCAAGAAACCACTGTTTTCTCTTATCTTGCACATGAAGAGTTGTTTGTACCAACATTGACTTCACTTTTTCTTGCTCTTTTCTCTCTCTCCTAATTGTTGAGGTTGTATTCTTTTGAGCCTTCTGATCCTCTTTATTTTTGCTTAATTCAGGAAATACCATTTTACACCATTTGGCCTTGTGCCCAAAGTTATTGCATTTGTAACATATGATATTGTCATTCATGAGAGGTGCAAAAGAATTGAAATTTCTATCAACATTATCTCTCACATAAACAATGCAATGTACAACTCTATGACCATATTTGTTACATGAAAAACAATAGCCATGGAAGAAATTTTGTAACCTGTTAGAGTGCCTTGAGTAATATGGTCACATGCTTCTTCCTTTGTTGTTCCTGTAATTGACTTTTGTCCATGGATCTTCTTTGCCTTCTTCCTTCTTGATGCTTTTGCCTTTCAATGCATTAGCATAAGTCATGGGCTCTTCTTCTTTTGATATCTTTGTTCCTTGGGAGCTTGACTCCTCTTTCTATTTCCCTAAATTTTTATCTTGCTGTAACTTATCCTTAGTCTTTTCAACTTCCTTTCTTAGAGAGACAATTTCAGATTCCAATATTTCACATTCTAACTCTTTTGCCTTTAATTGTTCTACCATATCCTATTCAATTTTCCTTCCCTCTTCAACTTTTACCTTGAGCTCTGTGAGGTTTTGTAGAAGTTCCATCTTTGCTTCCTCATCCTCTTGGATTTGATCCTTCAAACTTGAATTCTTCCTTCTAACCTTTTCCAAGTTTCTAAGAGCAACAATAAATTCCTCTTTTATGTCGATCATGGCCTCTTCTCCATTTTTTGAGGTCATGTATGTTCTTGTGGGATCTTCCTTCAAGTTGTTAGGCTTTTCATGAAGGAACCTGCTTTGATACCAATTGAAGAACATAAGCTTATACTGAGAGGGGGGTGAATAGTATAAGATAAAAATTTTTACTTCTCAATCCAAATGATAACAATAATAATATCAAAGTAGTAAACAATGCACACATCATCACACACATGAGAGACATGATTTAACATGGTTCACCCAATGTGGGCTACTCCATGGAGAAAATATTCCTTATAAATTTTTCTCAATGAATATTTGGGAATCAAATCCCTATTACAATGTTTATGGACCTCTGTCCAAAGGAGACACCAATCCCCTTATATTCTGGTTTGTGGATCTCTCTCCATAAGAGACCTCTATCCCCACTGCTCTAGTTTGTGGATCTCTCTCCATAGGAGAACTCTATCCCCTCTACTCTGGTTTGTGGATCTCTCTCCATAAGAGAACTCTATCCCCTCTACTCTGCTCATAAATCTGATCTAATTTTCTCACAACACTGATTTAATATGCTCACAAGTCTACCTCTAATATACTCACAAGTCTACCTCTAACCTGCTCACAAGTCTACCTCTAATATTCTCACAAGTGTACCTCTAACCTACTCACAGGTGTGTCTCTAACCTTCTCACAAGTCTACCTCAAACCTGCTCAAAAATATTTCTCTAACCTGCTCACAAGTCTACCTCAAATCTACTCAAAAATCTACCTCTAACCTGCTCATAATCTCTACTCAATTCTTGCTCTAAGTACATGCTCATAATTATTTATAACACATGCTCAAAAGGATTTCACAAAGATGCAAAAACTTGTCTTCAACCCTAGCACAAGTAGTTCACTATCTCTAGCACAAATATCTCAAACTTCTTTCAACAATAGAAGCATGGTTGTTCTCAAATTCTCTATCCCAAATATATCAAAACATTCAACAATGAAGCACAAATCCTAACTCAAATATTTCCAACAATGCTTATCAAACAATCCTTTTCACTCCACCTTATGTTCCAAACATTCACTTCAACAAACACTTTAAACAAGGAATGATATGCCCATACCTCTTAGCTTGCTCTTATGGAGATATATCTTCAAAAATCTGTCTCACACACAATATCTTTTGCAACTATAAAAGGGTTAGCACAACACCTCTTTATGTGTTAGAAAACCTTCTCAAAATGTGTGCACAATTTATTCCAAACCAATGCTCTATACCTCTTTTGGTTTCTCAAAATAAAACATTAAATCATGAACCAAGTCCTTCAAATTGAATCAAATATTACAAACAATAAAAGTACATTCTACACCTTTTATCTCCCACTTAAAATATCAACAAACACACCCAAAAATATTTACCAATAATTTCCTTATTACTCCACAAAATAACACTTCAAAAAAATACACTCTCCATTATATTTTTCTTCTAAAAAATGGCAAGAAATAAAAAAATATTTCCCTTATAGCTCCCTAAGTCCAATGGCACTCAAACAATCAAACACACCTTAAGCGCCTAACAACTCAACCTTAGGCATTAATAAAAATTAAATCTTTGCTTACCAAAACTGCCATGGGTGAGATTCGACCACAACACCTCCTACCTACCAGTGCGCTCACACTGCTTGGGCTACCACTAGGCCAACCACCCACATGAAAACACTAGTGCACGATTCACACTTTGACCTCTACTCACACTTCCTTGCCAACAAAAATCTTTTCAAAACTATCACCACCCGAAATCGAACTCACGACCTGTTGTCTGCCCTACAACTTAACACTGCCTAGTCTGCCACTAGGCCAACCACCTAGTTGGAGATAAGATCGCATGATCTTATCGTTATCCACATCCAAAGCCCTTCTTCATTTTTAAAAATAATTTATCTTCTTCTTCTCACGTTGTGCACACTAGAAATGAATAACTTGCGCATCGAACACACAACCTTAGGTCTAGAAAATTCATCCATATTAATATGGATTTACCACCATGCTTTGGACGTCGACGCTTTTTAAGAATTTAAATATTCTTTTCAAAGTTGGTGCCAAAACCCACCTTGGGTTATAAAATAATTTATAATATAAAATATTATAATTATTTTATAATTTAACCTTAGGCTTTAACCTTTTAACTTTAATATTATAATATTAAAATATTATAATATTATTTCCTTTTTGAGCCTTAATCACTTGCTTCCTTCAGGATTTTTAAACCATGGCCTTCAACCTTTTAACCAAACACTTGGAGCTTTGTCCCAAACCTCTTGGGCTTAAAATATAAATATTATAACCCTTTCTTTTTGTCAATTTCCTTGCACTGAGAATGATCTTTGCCTTGCATTTTAACCAACTTATAAACCTTGTCTTTTTGCCATGCCAAGTTATCAATGACAACCAATGTCATCAACCTATGACCTCAAAACTTTGACATCAATGACAACAATATACTCAAAATTTCCAACAAAAGTGATCACACAAAATAATTATATGGAAAATATGGATGCTTGGCATTCCTTGAACATGTATCCTTCCAATTCTTACCCCAAATAAAATCGACAACACACCATTCAATTACCACTAAATGAAGTTGTGTATGTTCAACCATCTACTTATATCTCAATAGAAGATTCATATATATAAATTCAAGCTTCTCAAGCCCTATCATAAATATCTCTCCAAAGTGCAAGTACCACCCTTCCTAAACAAACCTTGGTAACCTAGGATGAGATAGAAGTATATGTAATATCTACTGGAGCTAGATATTTGACATGTTCCAAGCCACAAGTCTAGTCATATTATATGATAAGGGCCAAGAGGAAAGCATTAGAGGAATATATAAAGCCTAATTAAACAAGCCTTAATCTATAAAATAAACCACTAGATCGTAGAGAGAGTTTCTTTTCTACAATTGCACCAATGTATAATGTGCAAAACAATCCTATGGATAATAAAAGAAACTCCATGAATCCCCTAAGAAATAAGATATAACCTTGATAGAAGCTATTGCACCCCCATAACTTGTAATAGAGAAATCCTGACCTTAATGGATATCAGACACTGCTCAAAATGTACACTCTTTGTAGTCATTTAATGTAGTAGAATACTTAAAAAGATTTAATATGGTTGTGTCTCTTTAGGATGTTATATCTATAATAGAAAATATGAAATGCTTGCAAGAAGCATTAGAAAATCAAAGGATCTCACTAAAGTACCTTGATCATGTCAAGGAAGGTGGCAAATGCATTGGGATTAGTCTATGAGCCTATTAGTCAAGGATGATTCTAGTTACATGGGACCCTTGTCTAAATAGTTGTGGTAGTAAAAAAAATTCCTCTAACACTTTTGATTATGCATTAGGACATGAAAATCATTGAATTTCTTCTCACTTTTATCATATGTCTATCAAGATACTTCACTGCTATGATAGGAGAGTATATATCCCTAGAATGGATGCATATGTTGCTCAAAATGCAATATGGTACTAAGCTAAAGATCCCATGAAATCCATTGAAATGTCTATCCAAACCTGTTCAAGAATTGACAATGGTTGTAGAGTACCCAAAGAATGCATTGTTTTACCTTTCATCCGTTGATAGGTGTCACAAGCTACCACAAAATTAAGTATGTCCTTGTTCATACCCTTCCAAAAAAAGGTACGCTTAATCCTTTCATAGGTTTTAAGGAATATTGAATGATCGACAATAGGATAGGCATGCATTTCCTTCATAAGAATTTCTCAAAGTGGATATGTGTGAGGAACAACAAGGCATTGATTCTAGCATAAATATTGTTCATCCCATGTGTATTTAGGACACGAGGTAGGATCTAATTGAAGAGAAGCAACTGGAGTTTTAAAGCCTAAATCAGTAAGTACCACCCACAGAGAGAGGTTATCTACTGGGGAATGGGGGAAGAGATGACACATAGCATACTATGAGTCTCAAATTGACAAGAGAGGGCATCTGCCATAATGTTCTCCTTGCCCTTTTTATAAGTAATATCATAATCATAGCCCATAAGCTTAGAGATCCACTTCTATTTTTCAAGGGTGGCAACCCATTGCTCTAAGAAATATTTGAGACTTTGATGATCCATTTTTATGGAAAAGTGATTCCCAATGAGATAAGGTCATCAATAAGTGACTACATGCAAAATGGTAAGCATTACTTTAGTATAAATGGACTTGCCTAGATTATGACTAGAAAGTACCTTACTACTAAAAGTCAAAGGTCATACTTCTTGCATCAATATTGCACCAATACCATTTCCTAAAGCATCACTTTCAATTACAAAAGGCTTAGAAAAAATAGGTATTGCTAAGAATGGAGTTGTTGTCATAGCATACTTCAAATCTAGGAAGGCCTATTCAGCTAGACCCATCCAAGTAAAAGAATCCTTTTTTAACATGGATGTTAAGGGAGTGACAATTTTTCCATTGTAGATGAATTTGTGGTAATATCCAATAGCCCCAAAAATCCTTGAAGACCCTTGAGAGTGTGAGGTTTTGGCCACTCTTAATCTGCCTTAATATTTCTAGGGTTAAATTTAATGCCATATTTAGAGATGATGTGTTCCAAATATTCTACTTTTGTCAACACAAAAGAAAATTTGGACCGCTTAGCATAAATTTGATGTTGTGCCAATAGTTTTAGGGTTTTATCCACATGGACGTGGTGTTCTTCCCAAGAGTAACTATAAAACAAAATTTTATCGAAGAAAACCAAAATGAATTTATGAAGAAATAGATGAAGATGTTGTTCATGAGACTTTGAAATGTGGAAGGTGCATTGGTTAAGCCAAATGGCATTACTAGGAACTCATAATGTTCCTCATAAGTATAGAATATAATTTTGGAAATATCTTCTTCCTTGAGATGGATCTGATGGTACCTAGAATGAAGATTTAATTTAGAGGAAAACAAAGTCCCATGTAGCTCATCCAATAATTCATCCACAATTGGAATATGAAACTTATCCTTAATGGTGAGCTTATTGAGCTCACAAAAATCAATACATAATTACCATAAACCATATTTCTTTCTCACTAATAAGATAGACGAAGAGTATGGGTTGTTACTGGGGTGAATGACTCCAGATTTTAACAATTCCTACACTAGCTTCTTGATCTTTTACTTAAGGGAATGAGGGTAGAAATATGGCCTAATTTTAGGTGGTACACCCCTAGGGGCTAATGGAATAGCATGATCATGTAATAAATGTGGTGGAAATTTGGTTGGTTTAGTAAAAACTACATTGTGCTTTGTCAAAACAAGTTGTAAATCATTAGGAATATGATCCACTATGTTAGTAGGAGTTTGGATTATAAAAATCTATGCAATGACCCCACAAAATGATTTTTTTTAGCAACTTTTCCATATGAATTTGATACCCTACTTTTGAAATATAAAAGGTGTATGATTGTCCATTCTATGAAAACTACATCCATAGTTCTCCAAAGTTCCATAAGATGGTGCCCAAGGTACCCAACCACTGAGCACCTAACGCAACATCATATCCCCCTAATTGAAGGGAAAATATATCTTGTTTGAGCTCATAATCCCCAATTTTCAATTTGACATTACAATATTTACCTTTGGAAGGTAAGGTCCCTCCATTTGTCACCATGATCTCAAAGGAATTGCATGTGTGTATGTAACAATTGGCCTACTTGGAAATTCAAGGATCAATAAGGATTGAAGGTGTTGGACTTTGAAGAAACCCACAACTTTCATGGTATGTGGAGTACTAATCCCTGCATAAGCATGGACCAAAATTTTTGCCTAAGGTTCTTAGGAACAACTTATTTTGGGCACACCTATGCCCCCTAACATATTTTTCATCATAATTATAACATAATCGTTGGGATCATCAAGCATCCATTTCCTCAATGGTCAAGCATTTTGAGGGAATATATTTATTTTCATGATTGCTTGTGAACTTGGGAGGAAATGATGATTTGGTTGGTTGAAATTTAGATGTCCTCCTTTGAGCTATAAATTTAGATTCGATCAATCGTGTTAGGCTTATGGCCTGAATCATTGTTTTTTATTTGAACATATTAACCTTAGCTTGAAGATCATACCTTAAGCCACTGATGAAACAAATCATAAAAACCCTTCACTAAACTCCTTAGTTCTATTAGCTAATTTTTCAAATTAGGCCTGGTAGTCTTGAACTATAGAAATTTGATGCAACTTGGTCAATGCTCCTTGGAAATCATCATACACACTAGGTCCAAAGTGAGTAAGTAGTTGTGATTCAAAATCTTCCCAAGAAGGGTCAGTAATAGTTTGTCAAAACCATTGGTACCATTGTAAAGATTTCGATTCAATATTGAAAAAATCCATCTTGATCCAATAAAATTTAGGGACATTGTGGAGTTGGAAGAATTGATCAACATGATATAACCAACACTCTACATATTTCCCATTGAACTTTTAAAAGTCCAATTTAGGCATCTTGAAGGTGGGATCATGGTCAAAGTTAAGGTGAAGACTATCCTATTATTTATGGGGTCCTTTTTCCTCGCCCTGACTGTTTAGTCTCATAATACTCAAAAACCTGAGAACTATTTTGAATCTTGGACTCAACCTCTAGAATTGTTTAAGGAGTTTGATTTTGTGTGAAATGTACTTTTTTATAAAATTTTGGATATTTTCCTGGATTGATTGATTGTCTTGAAGAATAGATTGGAGCTATTTTGTGATGGTGTCCAATGTTATTGCTTGTTCCATCTTTTCCTAGTGTTCTCAAGTACTAGTAATAATTTTGTTCTATTTTGGATGACTACTAGTGACTTATTAAAAATAGAAGTGTGATTTTAGGTGTTACTATTTTTAGTAATAAGTCCAAAAAAGTGCTTGGGAGTTGTATATCTAAATGATCAGCTCAAAAATATGATCAAAATAAAGTTATATCCCACAACACTAGTTTTGGGCACCCTAGACTTTTTTTACTATTGTTTTGACGAGTCTATTGGTGAGGTCAATTTTCCCTTTGAATATTGGGTTCAAAAGCTAAGTACTGAGTCAACTATCTCTACCCTATGTGTTTTGACTACTAACCACTCCTGTATCTGTACCTATCACTAGTACTACCACTACTGATAATGTTAAGTCATTGACTCAATGATTCTCTATACTATGTAGTTACTAACACTGTCTACTCTATTTATATCACTAAAGACCCTGCAATACAAACTAGTATAGATTATTATTATTGCCACTATCGACTTGACTGTTATGAATATGAATCTAACTATTATTATCATTGACTAAAATATTTCCTGACTATCACAACCACTTGCAGACTCTATCCTGATTGTTTGATGCATGTAGTTTGTTTTCATGATAGGGAAGTCTTTATCTATATGCTCACTTTTATGGGGAAATGTAAGTTTAATAGAATATGAAAGCTTTGTTGTTTTTTAGGATATATTTTTTATTTTGATAGATTCAGGGTACGTTAGATATAGGACTATGTTATAACCATAGGCCCTGTATTATACTGCAATGATGAACAATAGTGCTCAGACCAATATTTTAGGCCACTACCTATGGGGGATTCCACACATGCCCTTGAACACACTATCTACCTCTCTAATAGTACAATAGGGTAATATTTCGAGATGTTATGTCCATGCACTATGGAAAATACAAGGCCAAAAAGCTTCCTACTGGATAAAATTTTATTTAATCCTATATGGTCTCCCTAAATACTTGAAGATACATGGAAACTTAATTTCATGCATGGGTGTTATCTAAGGTCTGGGTATTGGAGCCTTATCACCCCTCACTTCACTAGATGCTTTAATGGCTATATAGCTTAGCCAATAATGACAACTCCTCTACGATATTTTAAAACTCTCAGCATAGGGTTTTTAACCTATTCAACTACTGTGTAAAGAAAATAACTTGTATCTTTATGCTTTTTCTCTTTTTTTAAATAAAGGATAAACAAAAAATAAAAATATAGAAAATTTATACCTAATAGGCAGAATGGATGGGCAAGAATTATCACAATCACAGTAGAAATCAGCCTTGAAAAGTGCTCTGTTACCACTTGGTAGGAATATACTATTAAACTTTAATATCACTCACACAAATACTATAAATAAACAAAAATGCATCAAATAATATAATAACACTATGCATAAAGTAATTGCAAAATTGAAACAATCTCACAAATAACTCAATATCGCAAGTCTCTTTGAGGGGAAAACCTCCTTCAATATTTTATTAATTTGTAAAAATATACATTCGTACATGGTTCCATATATTTTAAATAAAATAATTCATGCAAACCTAACCCTAAGCTCAAGAGTTGACTTAAATAAAAAATGCCACTCGAACTAGAATCTTCTACCAAACCTCAGCTACATTCTTGATAACAGTTACATAAAATGGCACCACTTGTCTAGGTGCCTTACTTGCCACATACTATTACAAAAGTATTACAAAATAATATTTTAAGTGGGTTCCCACATTGGACATGGGTCATTATATAAGTAATTGATAATTACAAAAATAATATTAGGATGGGGTCCTAACAGAATCGCTACTACTAGTGACCTAGGCTATCTGCCTCTTTCCTATGTTTATTCTCTTTATTGTTTCTATTATTTTGTCCACTTATTTTATAACTCTCCACATTACTTTTCTCCCTTCAAATTGGTCTCATAACCACTTCAAGAATTATTTTTCTGTACTCAAACACATTGTAGGATTGTTGTCTATTTATTTTTCTTTGTCCTTTAGTGGACTTAATGTGTACCTCTTTTCATATTTCTCAGTAGTGTAGGTGTTCATCCTACCATCATGCATTACTTTTCTATCAAATTACCATGGCCTTCCCATAAAGACATGACAAGAATCCATAGGGATAACATCATATAATATATCATCTTTTTAAGAACCAATTCGAAATTCTACCATATATTATTCACTTACCAAAATTTGATGTCCCTTTTGCAACCATGATACCTTATACATATTTGGGTGTTCAATCCTCTTCAACCCAAGATTTTCTACCATCTTTGTAGACACTAAATTATCTATACTCCCAATATCCACAATGACCTTACAACACTTGCCTCCTAATTTGTATATGGTTTTTAAAAGACTTATTTACATAGGTTTATACACTTTCTTAACTAGTTTTAACAAGATCCTTTTCATCATAAGTGACTCTTCTTGTTTTATTTTTTCCATGTTCTTTGGTAGAGTAGTACTATTTTATTCTACTTGTGTATTTTGGTTACAAGCATCCTTTCCATGCACACTAGTCTACTATGCTTGAGGACATGTTAGCTTTTAAGGATATATGTAGTGGGAGATATCTATCACCGGTCCTAATAATAAGCAAAAAATATGAAAGAATGTAATTCTACAATATGACTGAAATATACTATAAATATAAAGTGGTAAAAGTAAAATTCAGTTGGAGGTAATGGTCACTCCATTAATATAAGCTAAATAACTACATTTTACTCCATCAAGGAGTTCTACGCCTATCTACTACTCTCTACAATAATGAACTTGTTATGCTTGATATGAACTTGATATCTGATCTATCATTATGAGACCCTTTATATAGGAATATAAATTCCATGGCAAAAACTCTACCTAGTTGTACAAGGGAACACTTGCACATTGACACTTGTGCATTTATTACATTGCTTGAAGTAGTTAACTTCCCCCTAAAGTAATATCCTACTCTAACTATGTACCAAAAGTGGTACATTTATATGACCCAAATGATGTAATATACTCTAAATCTAACACTCCCCTATATTACATTATTTGGATATTGCATAATTCAATCTTCAATATGGATCTTCTTCTTGTAAAATTTCTTTGGCTTACTCAGGGATATTGTCCTCTTTTATCCACCCTCCTTTATTTTCTTCTTTGTGAGTATCTTCATTTGGTTATGTTGCTTCTTCAAATTGAAAATGTCTAAGTAGAGCATAGTGTTATTGACCTCTCATATTTTTTACTTTAATTATTCTATGCTTACCTTTATGACATATTGGTTCTTCATTTTCTTCAACCTGTTCCTCAGGAAATGTGTTAGTATCATTTTGAAATACAACAATGTCTTGTGAGATTTCCATTGAGTCTAGGATATATGTATTTCCATGAATTGATCCTATTGCTTCTATATCACTTTGGTTCATGATAAGGCATGTATTGATATCATTCATATATCTAAAATTGACTATCCAATTGCTTTCTACTAACTTGCTTACTAAAATGAGATTGAAAGTTAATCCAGGAACATACAATACTTTTTGTAGGAGAAAATTTATAAATGATTTGTTTGGAGTTACACATCCATATACATGTATAGGATAAATTTTGCTATATGCAATTCTTAGTGTGTAGCCATTAGTAATTTTAAGACAGTTGAACCATGGTAGATTACAGTCATGTGATGACTAGCTCCTGAGTCAATGCACCATATATTATTCTACTTTGTTTAATAATTCATGCTAGAGTTGCTTTTGTATTTGAGGCATGTTGTAATTTGTGTGCCTTGTTCTTGTATCTTTGTGTGAGAATATGTTCTTCTTTCCATAGTGGTATAATAGAATATTTTTAGTGGACTTCCTTATGTATTCCTAGTAGATAAAGTGTAGTATTCTTTTGTTTCCTTACTATCTGTAGAATACTATATCTTTGAGTAAATGATCTAATTTGATAAACCTATCCAAGGCTTTAGATTTTATAGAGTCCTTATATCTCCCTAGTTAAGATATGTGAATTAATTTGATAAAACCTTTATAGAACTTAGGTTTTGTAGAAACCTTATGACTCCCAAATGGATTGAGTATTTGATAAACCTTGATAAATGCTATTATTATCAAGTTTTTTTGAATTGTATATGACTCCCTAGTGATTTTAGATATGATGTATGAGTGATAAAGTGATTTTTGTGAATAGTAGTTCAATTTTAGGTTGATTTTGTAAAGTTTTGTAAATACCAAAATCAACTTTTTATTACTCCCTATTTCTCCTATTGAACTAAGATATTTCTAATTTGATGAGGTTCTAATGGTTGGATTTATTTTATCCCTTTAATATGATTTTGAGAAAAGTATACCAATTAATTTCCAACTCTTGATATTCCTTAATGAACCTCCTTTTATAGCCTTTGATATTTTGATATTTAATGTTTCTAAATTCCAATAACCTACTTTGGTGTAGTATTCCTTATAACTTCCTAATATGGAATATTAGAAAACAATAATATTTGCAATAATAGAAATTTAAAATTTTTCAAGTAGAAATATTTATTTCTCCTATGTTTTAAATTGTAAATATTAGGCTATTTTGATATATATTTTTTCTTTAATTTTGCTTTCAAATATGGTTGATTTCCCTATAGCTTCAACCTTATATTATACCCTTATAACTCCTTTTAATGAAAGTAAATTAGAATAAGGTAAATTCTTACCTTTATAATGTTACAAACCTCTATGTATTTGACACAAGATTTGGATGTGTATGACAATAATCTCCAAAATTTCTCTTGGGTGCTATGAGCAATGTCATACTTTGATTCTCCCTTGAATTCACTTCTTGAATGGTAACACCTTAATTTTGGCCTCTTTTACCTGCTTTGAAAGTATTGACAAAGATCTTTAAATGCACTTCTCACTGCAATTCAATGTTGCTCTGAATATATTTCTCTCATTTGTTTTAGATACCTTAAATAGGAAGATGATATTTTAGATAAGGACAAGTGTCATGGTAGTTTCTTTCAATGCTTGGATATGGTAGATGCTATTTGACACTTGGAATTCACTATAGAATGGAGGATAGACATTATAGTCTTTATGTGAGTACTTGTATACCTTGTTACAAGTGTCACTCCTTCTCTAACACAACCAATGCTCTCTTGTGTAATGCTTCCCTTGACTATTCCTTTCAAGCATGCAAGTTGAGCATTATTTTATGCGTTCAAATGGGAGACATTAGGATTTCTTCAATGGTGACAAGTGGCACCTACATTATTTTGAATGAAACTTCCACTTCAACTTCTCTAAATGCCTCCTTAATGTATTCTTGCAAGATTCAATGTATTATTTTCAGCTCACTCTTTGCTATATATTATCCTCAACACTTTGATGCCACTCGGTATGTGAGTTGGTTCTAGCTGAGAAATACTTTGGTAGAGTTTGATTAGATTTGAGCTAGGATAATGAGAAATGCTTTGATGAAGATTTTGTGACACTCGAATGGTGATGTGGAATACTCCTTTTGGATGTACGTCTAGATCTTATTGCATTATTTATGCTTCGATTTTATCCTACTTTCAAGCTATTGTATTTCAGCCTTTGTAGATGATAGCTTCTCCTTGTACTATCCTATGTATGTTGTGGAGGTTGCTTATTGTGGTTGTCCAAACTATGGGTTATGTGAGCTCCTTGAAGACCCTTTTTACCTTACTTGGATGATGCTTTTCTATGGCTACTTTGAGATGTTTCTTCCTTGTGAAGAATGTGTATTTATGACACTTATACTTTGTCCTTTTTCCTATGTAGGACATAATAGTATGGTGCAAGATACTATAAATAAACTTGTAAATAGAATACCTTCTTTTGCACCTCCTTTTGCAATATTTTCTTATTGGTTTTAATGGTGGCTTTCTTGTAGGCAAGGGCTGATTTGATGTTGTCTCCTTTTCTAGACAACTCTCTCCTTTGCTTGGTTACTTTGGTAATAAACACAAGCTAATAACCACATAATTAGAAGCTTTTGTAGAAGTAATTTCTACACTAATTTTTTACCTATAAAGAACTCTTAGTGCACCTCAAATCTGAGACTCACCAAGTCTTGATTTGTATCTTCTTTTACTGATTTTGGTGGTGGTTTTCTTCTCCAATACTTGGAGGAATCTGATCTAATTTTTGTGGCTTCTTTGGGCCACAAAATGTTGTAGGTTTTGTGCACCAAATCTTATCTCTAGACACTTTGATAATCTGCTAGTTCTATGTCATTGATATTTAATAATCAAAAAACACAAACTAACCCTTTTGAGAGTAACTAGTTAAAGATCAACTAGTATAGTGCAAATTGATTAATAATACACTTTAATGGTAACAATAATCTCACCTTATTTCTCCTATAAAAATATCTCTCAAAATAATTCCAAATGTACTTAATAATCTCTACAACTTTTAAGAGTAATTTGTAAAGAACCCTTAATAAATAATCTACAATTTTCACTACAATCAATATTGTAGGATGTAGTCTTCTTTCTTTCTAGATAGATAATAGGTAGGTGATACTTTTATTTCTTTCAAAAAATATCCAACTCCTATTTAATGTGCAAATATATCTTAAAAATAACTCTCCTTTTTGCACTTTCTTGAAGACTATAATATAACCCCTTTTTCTTGCAACTCTAATCCAAATATGGTGCTTAATGAAATTTGATAATGAACCCTTATTTGAAGTTCAACTAATTGCACCCAAGTTGCTTACCTTTAATGGCTTCTACAGATGATGTAGATCTTGGTGTTCAGATTCACCAAGTTTTTGCCTTAAGATGAATGAATTTGTAGCTTCTTGTTGGTTGTCCAAAATAGCTTCTTACTTCACCAAATCATGGTCTCAAACCTTTTGTATTGAACCTAGGGTTTGGTGGCTTGTTTATTTTAGGTGATCTTCTATTTTCTATTGTATATTCAAAAAAATCTCTATCTCTAAAATGTGCCTTATTGCTATGAGAGGTAATCTCCAAATCTCTTGGATTTGGTAGGCTTCTTCTATCTGAATCCTCCTTCAATATTCTTGTTGAATTCTAACTTCAAACAAGATCTTCTTCTTCTCAAGATTTTTAATATCTTGAGGTCTTCACTGAATTATTCTTTGGTATTTGGTACTCTTTGCCAAATTATTCTTCTCTTGGGCTTGTTTTCGGATGGTGCTAATTGTCCCAAGTCTCTCACTATCAAGAGATTCTCCTTGGTAGTAGATTTCTCCAATGAGTTCTTTTATTAACTCTTTTGATGATGCTTCTATGAGCTCTGAAACAAGGCTCTCCAAGCCTTACTATTTTCCTCCTTGAGACCTCTTCAAGGTATTCTATCTTGTAGCTTCTCTAGTCTTCCAATTGAGACCTTTTATTCAACCTTCTACTTTTGGAAGTGTTGGTGATGAGATCTTCTCCTTGGATCTTTGAATTTTGTTGCTTATCTGATTAGGTAAAGGAATGTGCTAGTCCCTCTTTATTTCTTCCAAGATTAGAATTTTTCCAATGAGATCTTATATGGATCTCATTCAACTTCATATGGAATAGATCTTCAATTTGTTATTTCCAACAGGGTATTTTGTCATACCTTTTCAACTTTACTAGTTATTCTTGAAACTAGTGGTATGAGTTTTGTGTTGAAACCTAGTCTTCACAGTCTTGTGGAAATAATCTAGCTATTTTATAATTTATAATATTCATTGGATATCATCAATCTCATATATTCTATTTTCTCACAGACTCTTTTTTGGATTCTTCTTCTTGTTTAAGGCTTCTATAGCCTTTTATTCTAGGTTAAGGCTTTTGTGGCCTTTTATTCTGTAAGTGTAGGTCTTTAGTCTCATATGGAGATCACAAATATTAAATATTATAGGAATATTCTTAGATTTGCAATAAGGCTTATATGGCCTTTTCTTCTTCAATAATATTTTTGGTTTGCAGTCTCTAGTAATGGAAACTTTTCTACAGGCCTCCAAATTTGGAATCTTCTAGTTGTTGCTTCTGGTGCTGGATTGATTTTGAAGATGAATTATTCCTAGCTCTATGTAGGAAGCGTCATAGATTTCTTTGAATCTTATTTTCCTATAGTAAAGTATTAGTATAATTATTCTAAATTTAGTAATGATGAGTCTTCACTAGTTGATTTATCAATACCATGGAATGAATGGTGAGTCCTAGTCTTCACAAGTTTTTTTGCAACTCTATGGAAAGACTCTAGCCAAATACAATCTCAAAAATTTTAGAATTGAGAGTTGCTTCTCTCCTTTCAATCTATCTCATGGATCTCCCTATTCCTATTTGATATACCATGTGCTCTGATACCACTATTATCTTTTGAGGATATATGCAGTGGGAGAGATCTATCACATGTCCTAATAAGATGTAAAAGTTATGAAAGAAAGGAATTATGCAATATGATTGAAATATAATATAAATAGAAAGTGAAAAATACAATGCAGTATGGAGGTGATAGTCCCATTAAGATAAGATAAAGAACTACATTGTACTCCATATAGAAGTTCTACCACTATCTACTACTCTCTACAATAAATAATTTGATATGCTATGAACTTGATATCTGATCTATCACTATGAGACCCTTTATATAGGAAGATATATTTTTTGGCTAAAACTCTACCTAGCTATACAAGGGAACACCTTGCACATTGACACTTGTGCATTTATTACATTGCTTGAAGTAAGTAGCTAACTTCCTCCTAAAGTAATCTCCTACTCTAACTATGTACCAAAGGTGATACATTTACATGATCTAAATGATGTAATATACTTTAACTCTAACACCTATATTCTCATATGCTCTATCTCCTTCTTCCAAACACCTGTAGCAATTACTAGTAAAACCATGTTCTCTTGATGATTCACCCTTTTCTTGGGTACTTTGGTTGAAATCACTTTGATAAGTACTAACTTCTCCTTCTTGCATATGCTTCCCTCTACCACTATTTGATTGTTCTCTTCCTCTAGAGAATTTTTCTCTTCCTTTGGATTTTTTTGTTGCTTGTGAGTCAACTTTTTTTATACCTTAAGTGCATATTAATATTCAACCTTGACTTTTTTAATTCAAAGTAAATAAATTTTATCTTGTATGGACAACCTTATCCCATTTGTGTATCTCACAACTTTCTCCTCATCATCTTCAATATGACTGGATCTTATGGTCACTTTATAGAATTCTTCAGTATATTATTTCACTACCAACACCTTTTACTTAAAGTTTTAGAGTCTCCTAAATAGTTCAATCTGATAATTAGTATGTAGAAAATTTGATTTAAATTTGGCTACAAACTTATCCCATGTTCAATTCTATCCTTTCCTTTTCATTATATTTCTATTTGAACATGATCCCACTAAAATCAAAGCATGTGCTTTTAGTATTGTACATGCAAATTTGACCCATTTTATATCCACTATATATTCATAATAAAATATTCTCTTCATTTTTGTTATCCAATCAATCAATTATTTTAGGTTTAAATTTTCATTAAAATTAGGAGTATCCATCTTTGGTCTACTTTCCATAATTGAGATTGCTCAAATCAACCACTAATCTAGGTCTTCTCCTTGCTCCTCATCTCAAGATTTTAGGTGCCCAATCCCCTCCTATTCACTATTACTCACCTCATCAAGATGAATACCTCTTCTTTGGTAAGTATCAATTATATATAACCTAGCAATGATTTATCTTAGTATTTCAATTGTATCTGTTGGTTGAAGTCCCAAATCACATAGTCTTCCTCTTTCTTATTGTGCCAATTCTATAAAAACTTTTTAATTTATTCTAATACCAAATGATGTAATATATATGGAGGGGTCCAACTAAATAATAGCACCCCTAGCAACAAAGTATTCATGATTCACTAACAACCACAATTTAAGTTATATTTTCATTCTAATTTGCTTTCACTAGATAAAAAGATAGTAATCCTTAGATGACATGATGGTAGTTTGAAGATAGTGACACCATAAGACAATAGTATCCCAAGATGGTGTATTGATATTATATGATGGCAAAACTTCCAATCCGGTGCAACATCCACTTGTATGGCATGGTGAAAACAATTGTACTACATGGTGCATCTTCCACTTGTATAACATGATTCAACTTCCACTTGAATGACAATCTTCCCTTGGTTCAAAAAATGCCCAAAATATTCATTTAAAAAGTGCTATATTTGAATGATACTTTGTGTTTATTTGAAAAACCATTCTTCACCTAAATAGTACCTCATCCACCATTTGTATGATACTTGTTTCCATTTTTACAACATATTACTTTCAAATTGAATAGTATATCACTCAAATGACATCTATTCAAACAAAAATGTTCCTTCACTTGAATAAAAATGAGACCTCTAGTTGATTGACACTTATCTTGCAGTTGTATGGGAAGTGGATGCATGATAATCATACATATTGCATGTTGGTATAGGGTCATAATGGTGTTCTAAAGGTCTATGATGATAGTTACACTAACTAGAATGACAAATCCATTCAAACAATTCTTTGTGCACTGGAAAAATGATTTTGTGCTACAGCCTTACTCTATATTCTTCTTGCAATCCTGCAATTCTACACACACCAATCAGGGCAATATACAACATGCAATTCCAATAACACAATGCATTCACCACTTAAACATGTACATAGAAATATTTGAGGTGGAAAATTAAATTTATTACAAATATGTTGGTTGTACATTACAATATATTACCTCAATTCCCCCTAGACCCTTACACTTACACATGCATGAATAACTAGAAGTCTCTCTACAATATTTATCGTATACCCTTAGATTTCTCTCTTCCTATTCCTTGCTCATTATTCCCTCTTCCTTGCTTTTATCAATCCCATATTTTTGCTACATAAAGTAATTTTATACATGATAGTGGTAGTTATATATGGTTAGTAGTTACTTACCTATAACCATTCAGATATTCACACATCACATATAGAGTATAGTTTGACTACTTAAACAATGTTGTTGAATATGAGGCATCAGTTCTTGGTCTCTAACTAGTGGAGAAGAGGGGCATTAAGCTACTACAAGTTGTTGGTGATATTGATTTGGTGATAAAATAGTTAATATCTCAATGCTTAGCAAAAAATAGATTGAATTCTTATAGGCACAAGGTATGACATCTAATTTAAGCCTTTGGTGCCATCAATTTTAAAATCTTTTTGAGGACTTAAAACATGGATGTTGATCAGATGATAATTGTTAGATCATAATTTGATCTAATAAGTTACCTAATACAAAATCAATAATGCATTAATGTAATAGCTCGATCAACCATTCCTGATAATGAAGAGCATTGGTAGGTGTTTTAAAGTGACAAACACATTATTCATTTTCTCCAATAGGTAGATGAATTCGTAGAGGAATTGATCCCTAATATTAAAGAAGTATATAAAGAGTAGATTATCCAATTAAGGACCAATAAGTTTTTAAAGGGACTAGTGATGTTCAAATCCTTATTCAACATAGATGAGCAATTCAAAAGAAATATAAGAATCACCATTGACAAGAAATATTATCAAGAAATAGAAGTTGATATGGAACACACATTGAAAATAGGCAAGGTGGTCACCCAAGCTAGAAAAGAGTCCTTCATTTTCCTATTCTAAACATACAAATAAGTAATAACATGGACTTATGAATATTTGAAGAGGTACACTAAAGAGTTCATCCAACACATAATTGGATTAGATCCTAAAACCATGATTGTAAAATAAAAATAGAGGCTAGTTAATCCTAAAATTGAACCTCTTATAAAAATGGAATTGTGCAAGTTGATTGAGTTAAAAATCATATATACCATCAAACACACCATGTGGGTGTCTAACCCAATGCCTGTAAGAAATAAGAATGATAAAATAATATTATGTGTTGAATTAAAGAATATAAACAAAGCCTCACTAAACAATCACTAACCCTTACCTTTGATGGACTAGATTTTCTAAACAATTGCAAACTATGATATATTTTCTCTACTTGATGGATTCTTTGATTTTAATCAGGTTTGGGTGAGAAACAACCTTCGCTACCAAATAGGGAACCTTTGCATATATATGTATTTAATTTAGTTTGTCTAAAGAAAAATTTCAAAGAGGCATGTATATTACCTTCAAAGACCTAATTTATGATATAATATTGATCTACTTAGATGACCTTACTATCTTCTCTAAGTAGAAAGAGGATCACCTTCTACATTTGGAAAAGATATTCAAGTGATGCCATGAATTCACTGTATGCCTTAATCCTTAGGGTAAATTCTTAGGTCAAATTATGTCAAATAAATATATTTATATAGATCCTAATAGAGTTAAGTTTGTAGGTAGCAAATCCACCTCCCAGAAGAAGAAGAAATGATCCTTGGATTTGCATAGTTTTGTTTAGTTTTACTCATTTTTGATTAAAATGTACAAGTGTCAAAATGTACAAGCATGAGTAAAACGTACAAGGTTGCAAATGTACGATGTGAAATGTTAATGAAATTAGGTGAAATGTACATTTGGGGTTAATTTGATAAAAATCAAATTAGACATTAGTAAAACCTTGTAATGAAGTATTTTTGAGTTAATTCGGGATGGCAGTTGTAAGTAATGTGATGTCTCAGAAACCACTTTGGAATGGTCTGGGCATGCATTATATAGCCCCCCATTCATTTTTTGGTTGTTCATTCATGCTCATTCATAGTTGAAGTTATTCATTGATGAGTCTATTCATGGAGTATTTGATTGTTCTTGGTAGAATTACTGTTCATTGTTGAGATTGTGATTGATGATGGAAGATATATGTACAGGAATACTTATAATATGAATATGACAACAATTCTCCTTATTTCCTTGTCCTTGTGAATTCCATTGTACATTTTGGATGTTGCAGGTTGTGTAGTTAATGTTTGAATGCATATCTTGCTATGATAATGGATGGAATTGCATTGTGAATGATCTTGGTTACTCTACAGACTTGGTGTGAAGATGGGAATTGATTATATGATGAATTATGACCATACAAATATGTTTCCAGGTAGTTGTATGATTTTTGGAATTGTCCATGATGAATACAATTCATTGCTAGTGAATTAGGGTTTGCATGTTAGGAAGAATTGGAGGAATTATCATATAGAAACTTCCCAAAACTTGTCTTGGAAGGATTGGTTGTGTAGGCTGATAGATCTGAGTATTAGTTGCAGCAAGGGTTCATACAAACCATACAAGTGTTGTACCAAATCGTACAAGTTGTTCATTTACCCGATTTGGTAACAAAGCTGCAACCCAAAACCTGCCAAATAAGGAAATATTGCTAGTTTGGAGAAATCAATTACAAAACTGATCGATTTAACTTGCAAAACCTGTTCCAGTGGATTGGTTGAGTACCAAATCATACAAGGTGTAGTTTTGTATGATTTGGATCATACAACTATATGATTTGGTGACCGTACAAGTTATTTTGGCAAATTGACATAGTGTACGATGGAGACCGTACAAGTTGTACGATTTGTGCAAGTTGGGTTTTGAGACTTTGGTAATCATTTCTAGAGCTTCCAAATCACCTCCCCTCTAGGAATACTACACCCTAGCTCTACATTTGGCACTGTTGCCTTATCAAACTTTGGTATTTTTGTTAAAACGAGTCAAAATTCTTGTAGTTAAGAAGATTTTGCAAAGTGACAAATTGTGAGTACACAAATTGGAGGTGAATGATAGACACAAGTCTACAAAGGTGTAGGAGATGGGATCAAGGAGAGGATATCCCAGTTAGGAGGAGCACAAGAATTTCTCAAAGAGGAAACATGAATAATGTTGAACACAATACACATGAACCGATAATAGAGCAAGTATGGACATCTAATGAAGTAGACATTGAGAGGTTGGATACATTGTTGATCGATGTGAAAAGAGAGGAACAAGAAGCACCTAGATTCAAGGAGAATATTGATGTAAGTGAAGATGTTAATGAGGAAACTGTGCGAGATCGAGGTGAGTGGATGGTAACACTTGAGAAAGTGGTAGATAGGTTGCAAAGGAGTGTGGTGGATGGGAGTCAGGCACTAGAGCAACAACACATGAGGTCTCAGGAGGAAGGGCCAAGGCCACAACCTACACATCAGTGAAGGAGGTCACGGAGTGAAGATGCACAAGAGATTGGTAGATGATTATTTGGTGAATACAATATTCCTCGAGTAGATGGTTTCGATGAGGACCAACAAAGTGAGTCACCTATAAGGTGGAATCAGTCAAGGATTCTAGGTGATACTTCATCAAGTGAAGAAGAAGAACCACCACCAATGGCCCACGTAGGCAATCGAGCAGGAAAGCAAAGATGCCCACCTTTTATGGGGGAAGGAAAGGAAGACTCGACAAGACATATCAAGACATGTATAACCATTTGGAGAGCAAATGGTGTAGACCAACCAGATGAATGGTTGCATCTATTTCCTACCACATTACGAGGACTTGCCATAGATTGGTACTTGAAAAGGTAGAATACACCAAATTTCTAGGCTTGGAATACAATGAAAGATGCATTCATTGAGGAATTTTACCCTTTGAAGGATGATGGAGATATCGTAACTAAAATTTGCACCACTAAGCAAAAATTTGATGAAGATGTGAAGTCATACAATCATCGATTGAAGCAGCTGGTGGATAAGATGCAAATACCTTTAGTAGATGTGCTAGTAAAAATATGGTTTGTAGATGGGTTGTTACCCAGATATAAGAAAAATATGAAGGTAGTTCCATCTTCCACATATGAAGAAGCCTTGGAGAATGCGAAGAATTTTAAAAGTGAGGCTAAACAAACAATCACTGGGATGATAACACATGTGAGACGCGATGATTCAGATAGTGAGGAAGATGATACAATCCAACAGATGGTACAATCATTCCAAAAGGAATTTGACAAATTAATTAAAGAGGTGAAAGGTAAAGTCAAGCAAGATCGAAAGGACATTTGGTGTACAGATTGCAAGTCTGAAGGTCACATGAATGTGACTTGTCCTCGTAATGATTATTGCCATATTTGCAATGTACTTGGACATGAAGTGATACAATGTCCATTTAATGCAAAGGTGCACCCATAGGTTCTCTCTATCCAAGAATAGGAGGAGAAACCAAAACCTCAAGGGAGTGGCCAGCAAGCCACCAATGGTGGTTATAGGAATAGCCACAGAGGGGGAAGATAATATCAAGGCAACCAACAAGGAGGATAGAGCCACTTGTAGTATGATTCAGATGGAAGACCAATCATACAGTGTCACAATTGCTAAGAGTGGGGGTATTTTGTGAAGAATTATCCTTCACCCTAGAAATAGGAGACACAATAGATAAATACTACACACATGTGTAGATGGTGTGGTCTAGGGAACCACAAAGAAGTGAATTGTCCAAAGTAGGCGAGTTCTAGTAACCCATAGAATGTGAAATTTTTGGACATAGAGGTACCTCCAGTTAGCGAGGAGACCAAAGAAGTACTAGCCATGACAAGGAATCAGGCTAGGAAGGACAAGTATCCTGAACCTACCAAAGAAAAGAAGCGATGGCAAGTAGCGAAGAGGGTACTTGAGGAAGAAGCAAAGAAGGCAAAATAATTGAGACTAGCAGGAGAAAAAGAGTTAAAGAAACCATCAAAAGACAAAGTAGTTGTGCAAAATATGGCAGCACAAGTTTTGAATACGACTATCAAAATTAAGATGGCAAGTTTGCTAGAAGCCATCCCATCATTGCATAAAGTGATGGCAAAAGACATAAAGCCTCATAAGGTGATGGAGGTAGAGAGCCAACCAATCAAGGAAGAGGAACAAAAGAATTACTTTATGGACCCTACCATATTGATGATTGATGTTGGGAAGAAACTCGCATTAGTCCATATGGAGATCTTGGGGCACAAGTTGACACAAGTCATTGTGGATGGAGGATCCAGTGTTAATGTGCTACCCGAGAAGACTTGGTGAGAAATTGGTGCTCCATCATTATGGGCACCTAGCTTTCGATTATATGGTGTTGACCAATATGGAATAGAGACAAAGGGTGTCTTAACCACACAATAAGTTAAAATAGTTGACCAAGAATTTGTCTTGGATTTCATTGTGATTACAATGCAGAAGCTAGCATACGATGCTTTGTTGGGGAGAGGATGGCTAAGAATAGCCAAAGTTAATCACAACTAGGGAAAATATCATATCACCTTCAAGAAGGGACAACATAAATATATGATCAATTTGAATAACCAGAGGATCAATGAGGATGTGGCCATGACTGATGAGTCAGGTAGTTCTTCTGGTGAAGAGGGGTATGAGCCTAATGAAGAAGGGATGTTGTACCTAGATGACTGTAGTGAAGATGAAGCTCGATCTGATAGTGGACTTCTCCATTGGAAAATGGAGGAGTACGAGGTTTTTCAGCCCACCTACCTCTGTATTGATACAGAGGAGACCATAGAAAAATAAGATGAGATGAAGGTCAGCTCGAAACCAAAGAAAGAAGAAGAGGAGAAATGGACATTCCCTAAAATATTTGTAGAATATACAATGGGAGATGCTGAAATTGATGCGAGACCAATGCATCCTATGAATGTGGAAAAGGAAGTGATAGAGCCTACAAATATTAAGTATGAAGGACCTCGGATAGTGGATGTAAATCTAGGAATAGAGGAAGAGCCTAGGATGATCCACTGTGGTGATGACTGGAACCCAATATTGAAAGCAATAACTTTCAAGATATTCTTGGAGTACAAGGATGTCTTTGCATGGATGTATAAGGACCTAAAGGGGGTACCACTAGAGTTATGTGTCCACAAGATCATGCTAATTCTTGGGGCACAGCCAGTGAGAAGAAGACCATATAGGATGAACCCTAAGTATGTCGCATTGGTAAATGCAAAGATTGAAAAGATGTTAGAGGTAGGCATCATTTTTAGAGTCACTACTAGTGACTGGGTTTCACCTATTGTGGTCACCCTAAAGAAGGAAGTGGATAAGATCCGAATATGCATAGATTTCAAGAGTTTGAATGCAGTGACGATCAAATATCCCTTCCCTATTCCCTTCACAGACTCAATTCTAGAAGAGGTCGTAGGACATGAAATTTATTCATTCTTGGATGGGTTCTCTGGGTACAACCAAATAAGTATCACCGAGGAGGATAAGTTGAAGACCACATTCATTGTGGAGAATGGCATCTATGCATATAATTGAATGCCATTTGGGCTATGTAACGCCCCAACCACATTTTAGCGCATTATTCTATATATCTTTGATCAATTGGCCACAGGAAATTTTAAGGTATTTTTGGATGATTGGTCCATTTATGGTAAGATCAAATATCATTTACCTAGCCTCAGTGAATGCATGAGCAGGTGTAGGAATGCACAAATCTCCCTAAATCTAGCAAAGTATTTTCTGATGGTACCTTATGGGAAACTTTTGGGACATATAGTGTGCAGCGAAGGGTTGAAGACCGATCCTAACAAAATATATGTTATATTACACATGGAGGAGCCATATGATGTGAGATCTTTAAAAACCTTCCTTGGATCCATGGGATACTATCGAAGGTTTATCAAGAATTATGCACACGTGTCCTACCCACTGGATTCTTTAACTAAGAAGAATATTCCCTTCAGATGGATGGAGGAGCACCAAGGAGCCTTTGAGGAGTTAAAGGCTAAGCTGGTCAGTAGTCCCATTCTGGTGTTCCCTAATTGGGATAAGGAATTCCATGTCCATATTGATACCTCAAACTTTGTGATTGGATGTGCATTGGCACAAGAGGGATAGTTTAGGCTAGATCAGCCTATATTTTTTGCAAGTCACCTATTGTCATGGGTAGAGAGAAATTATAGTACAATAGAGTGAGAAGCTCTAGGGATGGTATATGTTGTGTAGAAGTTTAGGCATTACCTATTGGTGAACCCTTTTGCCTTCTACGTAGATCATCAAGCTTTGTTGTACTTGATAAATAAGCTAGTTATACAAGGATGGGTCAGCAAGTGGCTCATCACTTTACAAGAATTCATATTTTGAGTAGTAGTGTGACCTGGTAAGAAGCATGTGATTGCAGACCAGTTATCTCAAATACGATCAGGAGAACCTACAAGGGCAGGGATTCTAGATGAATTCCCTGATGCTCAGTTATTTGCAATCAACATTGTTCCATCTTGGTACAAGTTGATTGGACAGTACCTATCCATAGGAGAGTTGCCACAAGAATTGATGGCAACAGAAAAGAAGAAAGTAATCATAAAGTCAGCACCTTTCCAGTTGATAGCGGGATTGCTGTACAAAATGGGTATTGATGGTATCCTACGAAGATGTGTAATGGATGAGGAAGTTAAAGCAACATTGAAAGAAGCTCATGAAGGATTGGTAGGAGGACACATGGGGCTTGATGCCACTACTCAAAAAGTACTCTTAGCAGGATTATGGTGGCCCACATTGTATAATGATGCAAAGGAATATGTAAGAGCATGTGATACTTGCCAAAGAGCAGGGAAGCTAGTACGAAGAGACTTTATGCCATTACACCCATCACAACCCCAGGAACTATTTGAGATATGGGGGTTGGAATTTTTTGGACCACTAAGAACCACTCATAGGTGGAAGTGTTGATATATCATGGTAGCCATTGAATACCTAACAAAATGGGTTGAGGCAAGAGCACTACTAGATAACTCAACAAAAAGTACAACATGATTCTTGTACGAGCAAGTAATTACAAGATTCGGTATTCCACTACAAATAATGAGTGATCGAGGAGGTCACTTTGTGAATGAGATCATCAAAAATCTGACAATTAATTTTAGAATTTGGCACTCCTTGTCTAGTTCATATTACCCTAGAGCTAATGGGTAGGCAAAAGCGACTAACAAGGTATTAGTGTCAACCTTGTATAAAACCTATGGAATAGAGGGAGCAGATTGGGAGGAAAGGTTACCATCTATTCTTTGGGTATATCGAACTACCTTTAAGCCAATGATAGACCATACACCATTTCAGCTAATGTATGGTCAAGAGGTAGTAGTGCTAGTAGAGTTCTTGGTACCAAGTTTATGGGTAGTTATGGAGCATCGCTTAGGTGACCAAGAGAGTCTAGAGGAAAGACTAACGACACTAATCAAGCTGGATGAGAGAAGATTCATGGCACAATGGGTGATCGAAGTGGCCCAAAAGAGAAGGAAGTTGTGGCATGACAAGCACCTTCAAAAGTTAGAACTTAAGCAAGGTGACTTAGTTCTAAAGTTTAATGGGAAATGAGAAATCAAGCTGGGTAAGTTAAAAACCTTATGGCTTGGTCCCTTTCGAGTTGTAGAAGTGAGGGACAATGGGGTAGTTAAACTGCAGAACTTGAATGGAATGAAAGTGCCAGATATTGTAAATGGTTTGAAGTTGAAGCCATATAAAGTATAATGTATGTTTATTTCTTCAGAAGAAGTTGAATGGAGACAACAAGCTCATTCCGATGAATAGAAAAGAAGAATTCAAGGCCCACCATGGGAGGACCTTGACATGGGACTCACACGCCTATTCATAGAAGGGGAGGAGGCAAGACCAATTATCAAACAACAAGAGTTGGTACCTCGACCCGATGAGAGAAGAAGGATGCGAGTACACGTAAGGTTCATAGATGGGACTGAATGGATCGAGGAAGAAGATGAAGAAGGGATTCCTCCAAGTGAGAGAAGGAATCCAGAAGAACAAGGAATGGTGTATCCATAGTTGGAGTATAGAGAATTACCCCAAACTATTATGGTTATTCTACAACGTACCCCAAAATTGGGGACCCACCTTTTCATTTTTTGTGTCTGGGTGTTTTTGGTTTTGGTTGGAGTGGCTAGTAGGTTGCTTGCTTTTCGGTTGTAGTTTTTGTGAATTTGTTATTAGAAATTTTTGATGATTTTTATTGTCAATTTGTTGTTGACAAGATTTTTATCGTCAATTTATTTTTATTTTTTTATTTGTGGAAAACATCCCAAAAGGGATGCCACTTTCGGGTAAGAACCAAGGAGGTAGGGGTATCCATTCCGCAAAAAATGCCTAGGACTCGGACCTGGCCTACCACCTTTGACACACTCAAGGAGCAAACAAACACACAAACCCAATTAAAAATAAACAAGATAACAACAAAAATAATAAAATAAAATAAAAAACATGCTCCTTGAGTGTGTCAAAAACAAAAGCACAACCAAACACACACAATAAGATAAAAGAAACCACAACACAAACCACATAGAAAAACACAAGAAACACATAACAAAACACAAACAAGACAAAAAAAACAGAACACTACAAAGACATAACCCAAAAAAAAACAAGAAAAATAAACACAACCAAAACCTAAAAAATTAAAAAATAAAACAAAAATAAAAATAAAAAACAACCAACAACAGACAATAAAAAAAAAACAAAAAATATAGAAAACACTCACCCATAAAAACACGAAATAACACAAACAAAGAGAAACCCAAGAACAAGAACGAAAAAAAAACACAAGAACAATAACAAAAAACATAAAAAAAAAACAACAAAAACACAAGAACAACAAAAAACAACACAAAGAACACAAAAACAAAACAAAATAAAAAAACTCACCCACCTTAAAAAACTAAACAAAAAAAACAAAAAGAAATAAAGAAATAAAAAATGAACAAAACAAAGACCTATCTAGACCAGAAGACTATTAAGGCAATAATCAATAGAGGAAACAAAATAAAGAATAGAATGAGCTAGGGAACTAAAAACAAATTGAATGAACCAAAGAGAAGCAAAAAAAAAACAAGAAGAAACTAGGTACCTTCAGAACTGGAGCCATCCAAAGAAATGATAGAAAGAAGAGCTTTTCTAATTTGAGAAGCCCACCATATAGGAGGGTGGCCATAACAAGTAAGATCACCTTTGTCCAAAGCCCAATTAGCTAAAGCATCAACACTCTTGTTTTGATCTCCCGACCACATGATTGTAATCAACTTTCAAAAATCCCATCCGGATTAACCGAATCTTCTCAATAATTCTTTTTATTCTCCAATCCACCTTATGATTCTTAGAAGGATTCTTCAAGAGATTAATCATAAGTTGAGAGTCCGAATCAACTAACACCTTTTCCCATCGAACCTTAGTAGCCTCCTAAAGGCCTTTGAGGATACCATACCCCTCAACAAGGTTATTGGAAAGAATACCCAAATTCTTAGCAAAAGTAAAAACCAGGGATCCATCTGAAAGTCTACCAATTCCTCCCATACTGGCTTTTCCAGGGTTCCCTCTAGAGTCTCCATCAGTATTGACTTTTCCAAAATCCTTAGGAGGAGGTTGCCAATTTCTATTCCTATCCAATTTACTAATACTCACATTCCATTTAAGATGGTTGCCATTAGAAGGTTTAATATTCAATCTTTGCATCACTTGATCCCATTTTTGGTGGGATTTTTGGGGGTGATTAAGGAGATGATGGACTGATTCAACTAAGTTGGCTATGGTCTTTTTCCAAATATAGTGAATATCCTTACTATCTTGATTAAAAATTCGGTTGTTCCTTTCATTCCAAATATTCCAAAGAAGAATGGTAGAACCCATACAAACTAACTGCCTAATAAAATGATCAACACCCTCTTGATTAGGCCAATCCCTCCAAAGTTGTTCAAAAGTAAAAAAATTGGACCACTGTAAGCCAAGTAAAGTGGCCATTCTCCTCCACATCTCAAAGGCTAAATTACACTCAATAAAAATATGGTTGATATTTTCTACATTCTCTTCACACATTTCACATCTAAAAGGGCCATGAAAACCACACTTCATAAGTTGCTCACCAGTAAGCACCCTACGATGCAATAAAATCCAATTAAAGAACCTCACCTTAGGCCAAAGCTTTTGAGCCCACAATTGAGAAAACATGTCAGAAGAATGATTGGGATTATTATGGCATAAGGTCAAATAACCTTGAGCAACTGAATACTCACCCTTAGTAGTGTTGTTCCATCCAAAACAATATTTTTCATGGGACCAAGAGAGGGATCTCATATGAAGGATGCCTTGGATATCTTGTCTTTGCCTTTCTAGGATTTGAATAGGCTAGTCCTCAATAGGGATCCAATATCTACCAACCTTTGAATTACCATTATGGTACCGACAATAATTAGCCACCTTTATCCAATTAGCTCGGTGAAGCTCCTCCATCCAAGGCCTCCAATCGGGAAATTGAGTTATCAAAGGCTTGTGACCATCCCAAGAATCTGTCCAAAAATTTACATGTTGACCATTATGAATGATCCAAAATAATTTTTTCTTTATCAAATCCTCACCAGTCTTAAGAACTGCTAAAATGGGAGAACCTTTGGTAGGAAGTTGATAGCGAACAAGGTCTTCAGGACTTTTGTTCTCAGCATATTTAGCACGGAGATTATTGGCCCAAATAGCATTGGGGTTATGCAACATCCTCCAATATAATTTAGCAGCTAAAGCTTTGTTGTTAGAAGGCATCTCTTCTTCGGCTTTAAATTTAGTATGCCAGGGCTTCATGAAAAGCCCCGCCCTTCCAAAAAACCAAGGACCCCCTTGAAAAGTTTTCTCTCTATCTTCATTATTAGAAAATAAAACAAGAAAATAACCATTTGGATAAATAGATATGTGTAACTCACCTTTAGTTTTCCAGCTTTTTGCAGCCTAGACTTTGAAAGCAGATAGACTCGGACGAAAATCCACGAACCGACAAATTAGTCCTCTTTTTTCCAAATCTTCAATGCCATTCTGAATGTTATCCATATCAAGCTTAACAATAGGAGTTCCATCAGCTGCTTTAAGACATCCTGACTCCGTTTTCTTGGGATCAATATTTGGCATTCTTAGAGGTTTATGGGAAGCCCTAATATTGATATTAGCATTAAGCTGAGGCTGTCCACCACGAAGGGCATCCCTAAAATTTATTTTTTGGACTGAGTCTTCAAAATTCTTACCCTTTATAGGGGTTTTCATAGTAGAATTATTTTGTGGGTGCACCTTAGCACCAGATTCACTTGAGATATGAGCCATTTTTTGATCAACTACTTGAAACTTGTTTCGTGATCTCTTTAATCCTTGCCCTAGACGCCTTGGAAAGGTATGGTTTTCACTTTTCTTTTGTGCAGCAAATTGGAAGCCGTTGTCACTCAAGTTCACAGTATGATCTTTTGAAAGACAAATTTCTAACCCATCTTGTATCCCCTGCAACATTTCCTGCTAAAATATTGAGAATAAACCACAAAAAAAAAAAAAATCTTTATATTCAATTTATTATCGATGATATTTTTATCGTCAATTTTTTGTCGATGATATTTTTATCGTCAATTTGTTGTCGATGATATTTTTATCATCAATTTGTTGTTGATGATATTTTTATCATCAATTTGTTGTCATCATTTTTTATTGTTTTTTGTTGAGTTTGTTTTCATTTGTATATTTCAAATTATCAATCAAAAAAATATACATATATTATTATATATGTCATATATAATAATATATGATTAAAAATAAAAATAAATAAATAATAATAAAAAATTTAACTTGCCTATATAGCCATAGGCTAAAATAAGGGCCCCAAGGACCATTTCACTTTATTAAAATTCTAACATGGTATATTTTTCTCCTTCGCAAGTTATGGACCAGTCAAACTACGATGAGTAAAACCCTAACGAAGATATTAGGCTTGGCACGTGGCACAGTGTAACTGATGAAGGACATGGAAAACCTGACTACAATGAGGCCGACGTGGACAGGTGTAAGTCGTGGTGGCCAATTCAAGATGTAATGTTAGATGACAATGAGCAGCATTATAATGCAGGTCACAAATGAAGATAATGATTGACACCAGATCAATGTGGACATGATTGGATGACATGGTGGCAAAAAGGAATGTGGAATACCTTATGACATTATCGAGGTGGACATCCACGGTAGGATGAGGAAGTGGTGAAGTTGACGGTGATGTAGCAAAGACCAATGAGGATCCAAAAATGGATGATCGATGTGAACGAGCCTTGCTAGTCTGAGGAGGTAGTGGTGGTATTCATCTAGTTACATGGATGCACATTAGGCCCACCGAGTAATGTGGTAGAAAATAGATAGGACAATAGGTTGTGCATTTTAGACATGGAATGCGACTAGAGGGTGTGCGATGATTATGGGTGATAGTGTGGGGAAGGTGTGGCACACGATCATCGATGAGGATGAATGGCAAAGGCAAGTCTCAGACGAATGAACCCACGTAGGTAGTGATGTGGCAACTGAGGATTGGAGCATGTGGATAGTGAATTTTACCCAAAAGTGACAACACAACAAGCGTGATGTGGACTATTTGACGGGTAGTTTACAATGTGGTCACCGATATCATGAATGCAGACACTGGACTAGCATGGAGGGGGCCATCAGAGAATGAGCACGTAGTTAGACAAATTTGGTATCTACATGTCATAGGTGGACTAACTTGGTATCTGACTAGGACCCGAACCTAAGGCAAACGGGACCCAAAAGTGATAGAGCACTACACAAAAGATTCTGAGTGGATAAAATATCAGTAGGGTATTGTTGTGTTGTTCGATCAAAGTAGATATGGAGGAAGCCACCGACAATTAGAGATATCTGATCACGGATGATGAATGGGAATATTCCAGCAAATAACAATGAAATTAAACAATAAGGTGGACTCCATGTATGATGATGGATGCAATGGGTACACTAGACGGGTACGTGGAGGTAGCGTTGGACACATCATATGGAAACAAGACATGAAATATGGATGTGGATTGGATACGATGATAAGGTTTTGATTTGGTGATTAAGGATTCGATGTTGTAGACCTGATTTGCTCACAACACAAATTCTAGGGAAGGAATTAGGAAAGCAGTTAGAAGTACAGAGCATCTTCGTAGTGTTTGCTCGGCATGGAATAAAGTCGATGAAGACACTCTATCTATGACAGTGGGTGCTCAAATGGTTTCGATGAGATAGGGGTGTCGATCATCAAAATCTTCAAGTGCCCACCATGGTATTCAAAGATAGCCAGATAGACATTGACAGTAATACCCACGTGACTTGTATGTCAATGAATGAGAGCTTTAATTTATCTACCACACAGTTATAATAGCAAGGCAAATCCGATAGCAAGCACAATAGGCATAATAGAGATGATTGAGCACCATTAATACACATTGACATGGAAGCAAAGAAGCATTGTAGTGACATCTGATGACTTCTTGTGGAGTTGGTAGGAAGAGACCAGGGTGTAAACATGAAATGACTATGAAGCAACCATCTAACATTTGCAAGTATGATAGTCACTCTAGAATCTATAAGGCATAATTTCAAATCACCAGGGTGGTGTCAGAAGTTGGTGGAACAGATTCATATACCTCCCATGTTAACAAACCCTAACACTGGGCTCATACCTATTTGATATTTACCAGAGAGGGAATAGCGTTTTGTTTTGGAAAAGTTTTTGGAACTTCATCTACTGATTGAGGAACCACATATCCGTCGTACAGTGATACAAGAAAATAGCAACCGCCAAAAGGTAGATCAATGGGAGGAGATTTAGGGTGTCATTTTTGAATCCGGCCACCATGATTCGAAGTGCTGACAGGGAACAAGCGTTGCTCGTATGTAGGTTGGACCAAGTGCTAAAGCGTCAAAGGAAGGGCCACTATTTCACTGGTTTAATGTGATGGATATAAAATAATGCTACTGTCACCGTGGTTTGAGATTGTTTGGTGAGCATGCATTGAAGGGTGAAATATTTCCCCCATACCCTAAGTTAAGTTTTTAGTTATATTATGCACAACATTAATACATGGTGTATGGGAAAGGCTTATGGGAAAGGGGAACCTTAATATTTTATATTTCTTCTATATGGTGGTATCAAATTTAAAATAAGTGGAGATATATTATTTTTTTATATATATTATAATATATGAAAAGGGAGTTATAAGGAGATTATATATATATATATATATATATAATAAAATAAAATAAAATAAAATGAAAATGAAAATAGAATATTATTGTCCCCTTGTTTTTTTAATCTAGGGTTATTCAAGTCATGGGAAGGTATAAGGAAAAGGGAGAAGATTTTATGAATAAAGGAAAATGAAGAGGTAAATTAGGAAAATGAAGGTCAAGAGTCAAATTTAATTTTATTTAAGCCTAAGAAGTTTCTATAGGGCTGGAATTTTTTGTAAAAAAAGACAATTTTTGAAGAAATCGAATGCATACATTTTGGCAAGCATACACTTTGTGAGAAAAATCATAGGAGATTTTTGGTTGAGGGTTATTGTGTTTATTGTTTATTCTTTTAATGCATCTTGTTTTAATTTGTATCTACGTATTTAATGCCTTTAGGGGGTTATACTAGGTGAAGATTAAAATTGATGCAAACATTATTGAGTCCTTTGAGTCTTGCACTTGATCTAATCCGATTGTGTTTCATGCAGGTTTGCTTAGATTTGGTTACCTTCAGACTTGTCTCATAATCTATGGTTTTGCAGGGTAGGGGAGTGTGATACCAGGATTTATATGCATATTTTTCCAGCTTTGGTGTAAATAGATTAAATTTATTTTCTGTAATTTGTTTATTCTATTTTGTAAAAGTCATTTTTTTTATTGCTTTCCATTCTGGTCCATTTTCCAGAATTTTAGTTCTTTCATTCTGGTCCATTTTCCAAAATTTTAGTTCTTTCATTCTGGTCATTTTCCAAAATTTTTGCATTTTATTTTCAGTTATTTCCATTCTGGTCCTTGTCCAAAATTTTTGTAAATTTTTTGTTCAGTTTGTTTTCCATTCTGGTCCTTGTCCAGAATTTTTGTAAATTTTTTTTAGTTTATTTGCATTCTGGTCCTCATCCAGAATTTCTGCACCTCCAAATTGCACCAAACTTTTCAATTTTTCAAATCTAAATTTTAAGATAAAATCAATCTAGGAGGGAGGGTACTAACGCCTACTCTACATTAATGGTAGATAATGCAAATGAATGCTGACTTACTAACTGACTAACATGTCCAAAGTCTAACTTAGCATTTAGTAGAACACTCATAATGAAGATAAAATGAATCTACTAACTGTAAAATGAATCTCACATTAAAGGCATGGAGTTTAAAATGAAGTGGACTATTCCACACATCTTTTCATTTTTACACCTTTAATTTGAAGATAAAATGGGCTTACTAACTGGGATTCAGGGTAAGACAGATTAATGCCAAGAACATTAAAAGGAATCACTTTTCACATGAGCAAAATTCACATTCATTTTAAATATTAAGGAAGGAAATCACTAAGCATGTATGAATTAAACCATCAAGGCCCCTTGTTAACTGTCACTTGCAGGTTATTGAGCTAGTTCTAGCATATATTGTCTCAAATGATCTTTGCTTTCACATATATATGCAGAATGCTTGTGTAATAGAACCTTGGAGAAATTTGAGTTTTCACTTAATTTCTTTGCAAGAGAGAGTTTTCAATTTAATACTCTGATTGTGGTGACCATTTTGCAATAGGGAAAATATTCACTCAATATTTTGGTGCTAGAAGGAGGGCCTTCTTTCATAGCTTTGTGATTTAGATCTTTGGTTTTCTAATGGTTAATGTGGGTCATTTTATTTCCACCTTATTGTGCTTGCAGGTACAATGTTTATTCAGGTTTTATTGTGAGTGATTTGTGAGAAGCCTTGTAGAACATTAGTTTTCCCAAGCTGGCCCAACCTGAGTACATCGCTACTAGGTCCAAAACCACTAGGGAAACCATATTTCAAAGTCTTTCTCCCAATTCTAGGAAGCCAAGAAACAAAACTCAAGAGATCGAAATCCCACCTAGTATACTTGATCTAGGGTCATCTTTAGACTCAAGTACATCTAGTGGGTCTGCACCCACTATTTCCATTATGGTAGCTACATCAAGTGTATCTGTCCCCATTACTTCAATGGTTTCTATTATTCCCATAGGGCCACCACCATTGTTGAATAACATGGCCCAACCACCAGCTCCTTGGTACGGGGTGCTTAATATTCCATTGAACATACCCGAGGATGTCCATGAAATACCTAGGCATATTGAGAGGTCGATACCCAAGTTTAAGCATGATGGTTCTATCATAGCTGAAGAGCATATCCAGAATTACAAAGACCACCTGATTAGACAAGGAGTAAATCATGAAGATGTCGCTTGTCGACTTTTCCCCATGAGTTTGGATCAGATGGCTCATGATTGGTATATGAATCTCACCGTAGGGTCCATCACTTCTTGGGCCCAATTAGAGGTAGCCTTCATTAATCAGTTCAGGTCACTTTTAGATCCTACCATCATCTATAATCAATTTGTGTCCTATAAAAGGTTACCCAATGAGCCGATTAGGACATTCAATGCTAGGTTCCAAAAGCTTTACATGAGTGTAACTCACCATTTTGTGGTGGATGCCGTTGTGGCCCTTCAATTATATTTTGGAGCTCTAGATCCCATGACAGCCATGTTTTCTAGGAGGAAACCCCTAGGTTACAACCCTTGCCCTAGCTTATGCGGAGGCCATGACCATTGAGCAACAAATGACATCATAAGGTATGGGGATACCCCAATTGCCCATGGTAGGACAGTTTGGTCCTTATAGTCAATTTGCCATGATGAACTAGATTATGGCACCACAAGTGCCAATGATGAATACCCTACCATACCATCAACAATACCCATTCATGCCCATGTATCCATCCTTCCCCACCTATCCTAATGCAGCCATTCTACCCACCACACCAATGTTGGCAAACAATCAGATAACCATACTAGGATTCGATGCGATCAACACTCAAACCTCGACAACTTATCCTATGGTCCCACCTCTTCAAAGCATGAATCCTTGGTGGAACCAAAATGCTCAGAATCAAACCATCACGTCTAGTCAAGAGGTTGCCAACGTAGGAAATGTATTTGGATCTGGCACCATAGTGCCCCAACCACAAGGATCTAATTCTAGGGTTGAAGAATTGGAGAAGATAGTTAGCAAACTAAGCAATGACATGGTCCACATATAGAAACACATTTTTCAACCCTCTAGGCCTAATCAAAATCCTAACCATAGAGGAGGGGGACCGTATAATACTCACCCCAATAATGGGCATGTACCTAACCCTGTAGCCAATCAGGCAGATGCTTTTGAGGATTATGGTGAGTTAGAGCCCCAAGGTGAGGGAACATCCCATTGTTTCCAAGGGAAGGAAGATGCTTTGGTAACAGAAGTTGTCCACTATCAAGAAAATGAGGAAGGAGAAGAGGATGTTGAAATCTTAGGAGAAGAGGATGATGAAACTATGGAAGAGGAAGTCCAAGCTATTAGATAGTTTGGAAAAGGAAGTCATGGTTATTACACAAGGAGTTCTAAGAATCCCAAAACTTCCTCCACTCTACCAAACAATCCCCTTCTTCCTCCTGATACCAAAGTTGATAATAATCCACCTCCTCCATCGATCGTTGAATTATCCAAACTTATGCAAAGATGCAAAATCTTAAAAAATCTACTTATGATATAGTAGAGGACTTGAAAAGGACTAAGGCTAATATCTCGATTTTTGAGGTTGCTAAATTTTCGGGTCAAGGGGAAGCTTTGGTGAAAGGTTTGTATCCACCAAGTCAAATCCATGAGGTCAAAGGTGTTGAGTCTCAATTAGTGTTATGTAAGGAAAAGTGAGAAGTGCCTCCTTTTCTCATAACCATCATAATTGTAGGTAAAAACTTGCATAATTGTTTGATAGACTCGGGTGCCTCGGGTAACATCATGCCCCTCGAGATTTGCCAGAAGTTAGGATTCAAGCCAATCCCTTCAAAGAGTAAAGTGATACAATTGGATAGATCGGTTGTAGATGTAGTTGGAGTTGTGAATGATGTCTTGATTCAAATCAATTCAGAGCCTAGAATTCAACATCATGTGGATATACTTGTGCTCAATATCACTACCAAATACGACATGGTGTTAGGAAGAGATTGGAGTAAGAACCTCAATGGTTACATTGTTACATATTCTTCCCACATGTGGTTACCTTGGAGGGGAGTAGCAAACCAAATTTGGGTGGATAGTGAGCCGAGGCTCAAAGAGATGATTACAGAGTATAATAGGCCCAATGAAATCCAATTTTTTGAAACTGATTTAGGGGTCTATAACTTTGACATAGAAGAAGCTATCGAAGAACCTCAAAAGGAAAGCCTTTCTTGTGGCACTTCTGAAGAGGATAGTTTGGTTTGGATTCTTAGATTTGATGGATCCAAATCAAAACAAGGTGCTGGAGCTAGTATCAAACTTACATGTCCTGGTAGCAAGCCTATGCTAGCTGCCTATAGATTATAGTTTCTAGCCACCAATAATGTGGTAGAGTATGAAGCACTCATTTTTGGACTTCAGTTGGCTCTGAATAAGAAGGTTAAGTGTCTCAAAGTTTTGGGAGACTCAGAGTTAGTGGTTAAATAGGTAAAATGGCAATATGCATGTCGAGATAAAATATTGAGCCTTTACAGGACTAGAGTTAGGGATCTGATAGATGAGTTTGATGCTTTCAACATTTCCCTTATCTCTAGGAAACACAATCGAATGGCAGATTCTTTAGCCATTGCAGCAAGTATGCTCAAGCCATTCGACCATAAAAAATGCAAAAAAATTCAATTGAGCTAGTGCCCTATCCTTCAATACCAGACAATGTTACCAATTTGCAAGTATTCGATAGTGATAGACACATTTTTAATTTTATCACTAACTCTAGTATTTTCAAAAATCAGGTGATAGATGAGGATAAGAGAGGGCAGGAAGAAACATACCTGGATAGTGAAATAACCCAAATGATGAATACAATGCCAAAAGATATTGTTTCACTAGAAAAGATATTTGATATCGGATATCAAACAAAAAGAGGCAAAAAGGTACCACCTCCTAAAGAAGCATGTGATCTAATCAACTTAGGGAGTGCAAAAAATCCATAAGAGGTGTTCATTGCTAAGGCATGTACAAGTCAAGAAAAGGATTCTATCACTCATGCACTAAGAGAGTATGTGGATTGCATAGCATGGAGTTACAAGGATTTGAAAATGTATGATCAAAATGTGATAATGCACACGATTCCATTAAAACTAGAATCCAAGCCTTTCAGACAGAGATAAAGACCTATCAACCCATTATTAGAGCCCCTAATAGAGAAAGAGGTGAAGAGATTACTAGAAGCAAAAATCATCTTTCCTGTTAGGCATTCCACATGGGTTGCCAATCTAGTCCCGATGAGAAAGAAGAACGGAGAGATAAGATTGTGTATTGACTTCAAAAATTTGAATAAAGCTTCCCAAAAGGATAATTACCCATTGCCCTCCATCGATGAGATTCTTCAAATGGTTAATGGGTCAGAAATGATGTCATTCCTAGATGGTTATTCAGGATACAATCAAATCCTTATCCACCCAAATGATAGAATGAAGACAACTTTCACAACTAAATGGGGAACATTCACATACAGAAGAATGTCGTTCGGATTATTGAATGTTGGTGCCACTTTCCAATGAGCTATGGATTTTGCATTCAAAGGGCTCATTGGTAAGTGTATCATTGTTTACGTGGATGACATTCCTATTTTTCTAAGAAGAGGGAAAATCATGTCAGGGATTTGAGGAAAGTTCTCCAAAGATGTAGGGAACATGGGATCTCCCTTAATCCAAAAAAATGCATCTTTGGGGTAACAGAAGGTAAGCTATTGGGACACATTATTTCGAAGGAAGGAATTTCCATTGATCCGGAAAGGATAGCTGCTATACAAGACATCCCTCCACCCAATAGCAGGAAAGAGTTAAGATCTTTCTTTGGCAAGATCAATTTCGTAAGGAAGTTCATTTCAGGATTCACAGAGATTGCCAAACCTTTGAATGACATGCTAAAAAAGGATGCTCAGATTAAATGGACAAACAAAAATAGGGATGCTTTCAAAAGCATCAAGGATGCTATCTCTAGGGCCCCTATTTTAGTTAGTCCAAATTATTCAAAGCCTTTTTATGTCTACACGTTTGCTTCGGATCATTCCTTTGCCAGTGTCCTAACTCAAAAGAGTGAAGGTAACATTGAAAATCCTATCACCTTTTTGAGTGCTCCATTGAAGGATGCACAATTGAGATATTTTGTTCTTGATAAACAAATGTATGCGCTATTCAAAACCATAAAGAAATTCAGACATTACATACTGCATAGTAGGGTTTTTGTTGTAGTCCCTGACCCTGCTGTCAAGTCTATGTTTTTGCAAAATGAACTAGGTGAAAGATGGGGAAAATGGATTTTGACCCTCCAAGAATTTGATCTAGAAATCCAACCTATGAAAATAGTTCATGGACAAGGATTGGTCAAGTCAATCATAGAAATTGATCCATTAATATCATGCCAACATTACAATGTGGAAGACATAACTAAAGATGATTGGTATGTTGATATCATATATTTCTTGTTGAATGGTAAGTGCCCATTACATCTCACTTCTACTCAACGTAGAGCTTTGCATTTGAAATCTGCAAATTTTCTAATTAAGTCTGGTGTTTTGTATAGGAGGAACCACGAAGGGATTTACCTTCGTTGTGTTAACCAAGAAGAGGCGACCCAAGTACTTAAGGATTTCCATGGTAAGTATGGAACTGGACATGGGTCAGCCAATGCAATGACTCACCATATTCTTAGGGTGGGATACTATTGGCCCCATATCTTCAAGGATGCACATGCTCATGTGCGATCTTGCCATACATGTCAAGTGGCGGCCAATAGAGAAAGAAATGCAACAATGCCATTACAATCTATGGTGGAGGCAAGACCTTTTGCACAATGGGGACTGGATTTTGTTGGGGTTATCAATCCCAACTCATCTGATTCTCATAAATATATCCTTATTGCCATAGATTACTACACTAGGTGGATTGAAGCAATCCCCACAAAGCATGCTACCACTGATGTTGTTATTAAATTTTTAGAGGATTGCATTGTGACTCATTTTGGCATGCCCAACGCAATAGTAAGTGATAATGGTTCTGCCTTTTCTTCCATGCAATTTGCAAATTGGGCATATGATAACAAGGTAAGCTTGAAATTCTCTTCAAATTATTACCCACAAGGTAAAATTTTGGCAGAATCCTCTAATAAAAATTTGCTATGTGTGATCAAAAAGTTGCTTGAAAAGAACCCTAGGGATTGGCATAGTAAACTAAAGTTTACCCTTTGGGCTGATAGAACCAGAACAAAAGAGTCAATTGGAACATCTCCATATCACTTAGTCTATGGGCAGGATCCTATCTTTCCCACTAATTTAAGATTGCAAACCCTTCATTTTATGAAGGAATATCTTGGAACAAATAATCAGCTTGAAACTAGATTAACACATTTAATGCATCTTGATGAGAAGAGAGAGGAAGCCATGCTTCACTTTAGTAAACATCAAGATGTAGTAAAGAGATGGTTTGATAAGAGGTCTACGATTAAAACATTCAAAATTTCAGATCTAGTTTTGTTGTGGGATAAAGGACATGAAAAGAAAGGGGATCATGATAAATTTGATTGTTTGTGGTTGGGTCCATATCAAGTTTCTGAAATCCTAGGTAAAAATAGTTTTAGATTAAAAACCTTGGATGGAAAAGATTTGTCTTTGCCTGTTAATGGGTTGCATCTAAAGCACTATTTCAAACCCTGAAAGGTGTATAGGCATGTATTATATGTATATATGCTTGGTGTTTTGGTTTTGGTTTTTGTTTTGATTATTTGTGTTGTTTTGATTTGTTTTTGTGTGTTGTTTTATTGTTGGTTTGGTCTAGGCCAGATTTTGGTTCTCTGGTTTCTTTGGTGTGTTAAGGTTGTTCCTTGGTTTTGAGGTAATGTTGCACGGTTGCTAACTAATGGCCTTTGGCCCAATTTTTTATGTTCTCTAGTTTAGTAGGATGGAATATCTAATCTAAAAATAGGTGAACTAGATAAAGGGGGATGAATTATTTTGTGATTATGCCCAGTTATGGGGGACCAAGATGGTGGAGAGTGAAGCAATGAAATATTTCGTTGAAGCTCCACATATAACTCACATATATTAAAGGGTATTTTTGAAAATCTGAAAGGGTGAAATCATCCTGATTTGCAAAACAAAGCTATTTTTTGTAATATGCTCAAGTTCAGTTATCTCATATAGATTTGCAAAGCTCTCTAAAAAAAAAAAGAAAAAAAATGGAGAATATAAGCAATGCAAAGATTGATCAAATCTGTCACCAAGTTTAAGATAATCTCCACTAGGGCTATAGACGCTTGACTGGCAGTGGGGCTCTATCTGAACAATGCTTGATATACATAAAAAAAGAGTGATGAGCATCGAAAAGCTTGATCAAATCAGTCACCTAGTTTAAGATAATCTCCACCGAGGCTATAGACGCTTGACTGGCAATGGGGCTCTATCTGAACAAATTATGCTCAAGAGACTTTACAAAATGTTATTCAAAGTAGAACATCATGGGCAATATTTTATAGCTTAATTGCAAATCAGGTGAAGGAATCCAGATGGTTTTTGAGAGTATAGAATGAATCACTTCTACACACATTGAGCAAAAGCAGATGGATTAGTTGTTCTCATTTCAAAGCTACTTACCCCTATCTTCTTGGGACATTGCTAAATAATGTTTATTTCGATGACATTTTATGTTCTCATTTCAGGTTGGGTTCTTCACCCAAAATGCTCAAGAGCATTTCCCAGCAGAGTCACCATTTGTTGTGGTTGTTCCACAATGTACCCCAAAATTGGGGACCCACTTTTCATTTTTTGTGTTTGGGTGTTTTTGTTTCATTTTGAGTGGCTAGTAGGTTGCTTGCTTTTAGGTTGTAGTTTTTGTTAATTTGTTATTTGCAATTTTTGATGATTTTTATCATCAATTTTTTTTGACAAGATTTTTATCATCAATTTCTTGTCGATGATATTTTTATCGTCAATTTTTTGTCGATGATTTTTATCGTCAATTTTTTGTCGATGATTTTTATCATCAATTTGTTGTCGATGATTTTTTATTGTTTTTTGTTGGGTTTGTTTTCAATTGTATATTTCAAAATATCAAAAATATATATATACATATATTATTATTATATATGTCATATACAATAATATATGATTAAAAATAAAAATAAATAAATAATAATAAAATTTATAACATGCCTATATAGCCATAGGCTAAAATAAGGACCCCAAGGGCCATTTCACTTTATTAAAATGCTAACATGGTATATTGTTCTCCTTCGCAGGTTATGGAACAGTCAAACTATGATGAGTAAGACCCTAACGAAGATATTAGGATTGGCACGTGGTATAGTGTAGCTAATGAAGGATGTGGAAAACCTAACTATAATGAGCTCAGTGTGGATGGGTGTAAGTCATGATGACTAATTCAAGATGCAGTGTTAGATGGCGATGAGCAGCATTATAACATAGGTCACAGATGAAGACAATGACTAACATCGAATCAACATGGATGTGATTGGATGATGTGATGGCCAACGAGAATATGGAATACTGTGTGACATTACTGAGGTGGACACCCATGGTAGGATGGGGTAGTGGAAAATTTGATGGTTATGTAGCAGTGATCATTGAGGATCCGACACTGGACAATTGACGTAGATGAGCCCCGCTAGTCTGAGGAGGCAACGGTGGTATTTTTCTGGTTACGTGTATGCACACTAGGTCCACTGGGTAACATGGTAGATGATAGATAGGACAATGGATTGTGTAGTTTAGACATAGAATGCAGCTAGAGGGTGTGTAATTATTGCAGGTGATAGCATAGGGACAACATGGCACACAACCATCAATGAGGACGAATGGTAGAGGTGAGTCTCAGATGAATGAACCCACATAGGTAGTAATGTGGTAACTAAGGATTGGATCATATGGGTAGTGAATTTCACCTAAAAGTAGTAGCACAGTAAGCGTGATATGGACTGTTCGACGGGTGATTTATAACACGGTTACCGATGTCATGAATTTAGATGTTGAACCAATATGGAGGGGCCATCATAGACTGAGCACGTAGGTGGATAGATTTGGAATCTATATGGTATAGGTGGACTGACTTGGTGTTTGACTAGGACCCAGACCTAAGGCAAATGAGACCCACAGGTGATAGAGCACTATGCAAAATATTTTGAGTGAATGAAATATCAGTAGGGCATTGTTGTGTTGTTTGATCAAAGTAGATATGGAGGAGGCCATCAAAAACCGAAGATATCTGATCATGGACAATTAATGGGAATACTCCAATGAATAATAGTAGCACTAAATGATAAGGTGGACTCCATGTATGCAATGGGTACACCAGATGGGTATGTGGGGATTATGTTGGATATATCAGATGGGAACATGACATGAAATATGGATGTGGACTGGAGACAATGATATGGTGCTAATTTGGTAATTAAGGATTCAACATTGTAGAACTAATTTGCTCATAGCACACATTCCAAGCAAGGCATTAGGAAAGTAGTCAGAAGTACAGATCATTTCGATAGCATCCGCTCAGCATGGGATGAAGTCGATGAAGACACTCTATCCATGATAGTGGATGCTCAGATGGTTTCAATGAGATAGGGGTATCGATCATAGAAATTTTGAAGTTCCCACCATGGTAGTCAAAGATAGCTAGATAGAAATTAATAGTAATACCCATGCAACTTGGACATCAATGGATGAGAGCTTTAATTTATCTACCACACAGTGATAACAGCTGGGAAAATTTGGCAGCGAGCACGACAAGCATAATGGAAATGATCGAGCACCATTAATACACGTTTATTTATAAGTGAAGCAACATTGCAAAAACATCTGATGACTACTTGTGGAGTTGGTAGGAAGAGACCAGGGTGTAAAACTAAAATAGCTATGCAGTAGCCACCTAACATTTGCAGGTATGACAGCCACTCTGGAATCTATCAAGTATAATTTTAAATCGCCAGGGTGGTGTTAGAAGTTGGCAGAATGGATTTATGTACCTCTCGCATTAAACAACCCTAACACCAAACTCATACATGTTTGATATTTATCGGAGAGGGAATAGCTATTTGTTTTGGGAAAGTTTTTGGAGCTTTAGCTGTTGATTGAGGAATCACATAGCCACCGCATAGTGATACAAGAAAAAGTAACCACCAAAATGCAGACCAATGGGAGGATACTTGGGGTGTCATTTTCGAATCCGATCACCATGATTTGAAGCACTATCAGGGAACAAGCACTGCTCGTATGTAGGTTGGGCCAAACACAAAAGCATTAAAGGAAGGGCCACTGTGAAATCTAGTTTCACTAGTTTAATGTGATGGATATAAAAGAATGTTGTCATCGCCATGGTTTGAGATTGTCTGGTGAGCATGCGTCGTAGGGTGAAAGATTTCCCCCATATCCTAAGTTAAGTTTTTAGTTATATTATGCACAACATTAATACATGGTGTATGGGAAAGGCTTATGGGGAGCCTTAATATTTTATATTTCTTTTATATGGTGGTCTCGGATTTAAAATAAGTGGAAATAGGGCATTATAGTAATTTTTTTTATATTATAATATATAAAAAGGAGTCATAAGGGAAAAGCCATGTTGAATTTATATATATATATATATATATGAAAAGGGAGTTATAATTATATATATATATATAATAAAATAAAAATGAAAATGGAATATTATGGTCCCCTTGTTTTTTTAATCTAGGGTTATTCGAGTCATGGGGAGGTATAAGGAAAAGGGAGAATATTTTATGAATAAAGGAAAGTGAAGAGGTAAATTAGGGAAATGAAGGCCAAGAGTCCAATTTTTTATTATTTAAGCCTAAGAAGTTTTTGTGCTAAAGGTTGGAATTTTTTGTAAGAAAATACTATTTTTGAAGAAATCGAATGCATACATTTTAGCAAGCATACACTTTGTGAGCAAAATCATAGGAGGATTTTGTCGAGGGTTATTGTTTTAACTTTTTATATTTCTTACTACATTTTTTTATTTATATCTATGTATTTAATGCCTTTAGGGGATTATATTAGGTGAATATTAAGATTGATGCAAATATTATTCAGTCCTTTGAGTCTTGCACTTGATCTAATTTGATTGTGTTTCATGCAGGTTTGTTTAGATCATGTTACCTTCAGACTTGTCTCATTATCTATGGTTTTGCAAGGTAGGGGAGTATGATATCCGAATTTGCATGCATGATTTTCCAGCATTGATGTAGATAGATTAAATTTATTTTCTGTAATTTTTTATTATGTGTTGTAAGAGTGATTGTCATTATTTTCTTTCATTTTGGTCCTTGTCCAGAATCGTTGTCTAACTCCATTCTGGTCCATCTTACAAAATTTTAGTTCTTTCCATTCTGGTCATTTTTTAGAATTTCTACATTTTTTAGTTATTTTCATTCTGGTCCTTGTCCAAAAGTTTTTGTAAATTTCCTATTCAGTTTGTTTTACATTCTGGTCTATTTTCCAAAATTTCCTGCACAGTCATTTAATTTATTTGTATTTTGGTCTTTATCCAAAATTTTTGCACCTCAAAATTGCACAAAGTTGTTCAATTTTCCCAATCTAAATTTAAGATAAAATCAATCTAGGATGGAGGGTACTAACGCCTATCTTACATTAATGGTAGATAATGCAAATGAATGTTAACTTACTAACTAGCTAACATGTTCAAAGTCTAACTTAGCATTTAGTAGAACATTCATAATGAAGATAAAATGAATCTACTAACTGTAAAATGAATCTCACATTAAAGGCATGGGCTTTAAAATGAAGTGGACTATTCCATGCATCTTTTCATTTTTACAATTTTAATATTAAGATAAAATAGACTTATTAACTGGGATTCAGAGTCATATAGATTAATTCCAAGAACATTAAAAGGAATCACTTTTCATTTTAGCAAAATTCACATTTATTTTAAATACTAAGGAAGGAAATCACTAAGCATGTATGAATTAAACCATCAAGGCCCCTTGTTAACTGTCACTTGTAGGTTATTGAGCTAGTTCTAGCATATATTGTCTCAAATGATCTTTGCTTTCACATATATATGTAGAATGCTTGTGTAATAGAACCTTGGAGAAATTCAAGTTTTCACTTAATTTATTTGCAAGAGAGAGTTTTCAATTTAATACTCTAATTGTAGTGACCATTTTGCAATAGGGAAAAATATTCACTCAACACAACCATCAGAAGATCAACAAATAATATTACTAATGGTCTAATATGTAGATAGGATGGATAATTTTGATATGGAAGATCCATAAGGGGTAGAAGGTGAAACTACGAAGGAAGAGATTATCGAATTCTCTTCGTTACCTCATCTTGGACTATTGCAGCAAAGGATGTGACGCCATATCCAACAATTGCAAGAGAAGTATGAAATATTGTAGGGTCACATTGTAAGACTCTATGAACAAACTATCCAAGACTTGGATGAGACGATGTAAATTATGGATGAGCAAAGGGTAGTGAGGTCACAAGAATTATAAGGTGAAGAAAAATAACATGAGATGACACCACAAGTGAGTAGTTCACACCATGATGGTGCAAGTACTAGTAGGGGAGAAAAATCATAAATAGCACCTCATGGGATGCCCAATGACCCTTCAATGGTAGAAGAAGATGAGGAGATAACTTGGTGAGACATTGAAGAAAACATTATAACACCTAGACCACAAGGTAATGTACATGAGGATTCAAGCAAATCCAATGATGGAGAGTTGCTTTGGTTAGTAAGAGATGAGAGTTTTGATAGCGATAATGATGACTTCTTAAGACAAACATAGGTACCTCATGCTTGGCATGATCCTGAGATCTATGTGATAGCCTATCAAAATTTGAGGTGACAAAGGAGAGAAGTGCAGAGACTTCAAATGTTAATGAACTTGCTAGAATATTGGTCAGAACAAAGGGATGATGACCATCATGATTCTAGTTCTAAATCTAATTTTTTGGAACCATATAGGGAAAATTTAGAAAATGTATCTCCACAACGATGTTGGTATGAAAGGCAATGGACACACTGACTACTACATGCAAACGATCGAATGCAAGCACTATGATAGTTGTCACTTGAAATGCAAATAAATGAAGGTCACTTGGACAACATAGAAGTGGTGGATATAACCCTAGAAAGGAACCAACAAGAACTCCCAAGATATCAGTGAGGCAAAATATGAGGATTACACCCACTAAATACTAAAATGGGTAGAGGAGATATTCCACCTAGAGGAGGTAGATGATGAGGGAGGATTTGAACCCCTACCCATAGATGGCTAAGAGACACACCGTTGGCCTGTTTCAATTGGATAAGGAACCTACAAGGTATCGCCTAGTTGAGAAGGATTGTACCAAACCTCAAAGGAAGAAAACCATGGGGATGACCCCCATTGATCTGGCAAGGACCTAGAAGAGTTGAAACTGGAAGAGGATTACCCTAGGAGAGGGAAGTTCCATTTAATATTTGAAGAGGTCCTATATCAAGAGGATTAGGTCATGGAAGACATATGCAAGGAAGAGGACTTGCTGATAGGGGAAGAGAATGCTTCATCTATGAAAGGAATCAATGACTAAAAGGAATCATTCACCAATCTTGGAAGCTAAATTGATACAAGGAGATAAGCAAATAAGTCGCTCAAATGACAGTAGACAAGTAAGAGAACCTGTTCCTCGTGATCAACCACTAGAATAGAAGAATGAAGGATTACCAAGAGGAAGTCCTACAAACTGTAATTACACGATTCCAAATTGTACACATGGCAATCAAAGAGAAAGATCAAACAAATGGTCGGTTTGCATCCAATGATGTGACTACTCGCAATGTATAAGTGGGAAACCCAACTGATGAGTCAAAAAAAGTTATCATGCAAGTGAATGTCACTGTACAATTCCTACAATGGTAAGTGTCAGAATATTAATGAAAAAAATAGAAAATATCTTAATTGGGTAAATCCTTCAGGACACAATTAAGACAAAAGGTGGTTGAAAACCATAAATGATGGCCCCTTTTGAGAAAAAAATTATATAGTAAAAATAAAAGAGAAAAGTATATTAATTGTGAAAATCCCTCGAGATGCAATTAAGACAAAGAGGGGTTGAAAACCGAAAACAACAGCCCCCTATGGGAAAAAAATAAAAAAGAAAAAGAAAAATAAAAATAAAAATAAAAATAAAAATAAAAAGAAACGAAAAAGAAAAGAAAAGAAATAAAAGAGGCAAATAAAAGGACAAAAATAAGAAAAGGATAAAATCACATGCACCAAGAGGCTAATGTGGCAGAATTTCATGCATTAACATGTTAGGGTTTAAAAATTATATAAATCAAGGTGCCATGCAAAATTGTTTTCCCCACTTGTAGATCGAAGAATTCAGAGGCAGAAAGGGTGCAACTGAAAATAATTTATCACATGGGTGGTTGAAATCACCACATTGCTACAATTTTTGTGACTCATTTTAAATTTACACCACAGGAATTTTTGTTTTAAAAAAGCAACCCGATTGGAGAAAAAGCTAACAAAATTAGGGTTTTTACTCTGGAAAAAATAGTTTATAGAAATTATTTTGCAAGTGGAGAAAATATATTGTACGAATGAGGGTTTGAGGAGAAAAAGTGCCCAAGGAAACCCTTATTATAGAAAAATTAGGGCTAGGGTTTGATTTTTCCAGAAATAGGGAAGTGTGGAATTGCAAGGAGGCAAAAGTAGAAAACCCTAGTACAGAAATCAACCATAAAAGCATGAAAACATTTTTTTAAGTCTATATGTGAACAAGTAGGAGAAGAAATTCATACAATGCTGACGTACTACCACAAAAATTCAATTTGGAGGAATATTGCACTAAGTGAAGGATAAATTGCATAAATTACACTAAAATTGCACCAAAAAGGGAGATTGCATACTTTTGAAAAATGGGTTTCATAGAAATCATACCAAATTGACAAAAATGAGGGTTTTTGCCAAGTGATATTTTTTAGGGCTATATGTATGATTTGGAGGTATGATAGTATACTTTTGAAATAGATTGTATTATTACTAAACTTTTGAAGACCTAATTTGTGCAATTTTGAAGAGATTGTACATAAGGTTTTGTAGTTGTACAATTTTTTTTGTAGTTGTACAAATTTTGTTGAAGTTGTACAGAAGGGAGGCACCTTTGTATTATTTAGAAGTAGTTGGTACAATTTCAATTTGATATTGTATGATTTATTGTATTTGTACAGAAGCAGGTGCAATTGAACAAATCCAACTAGAGTTGTACGATCTAGCAAGGGTTTACGATTTGAAAATGTACATGTACGATTTGATGAGTTCTTGTATGATCTTGAAAACCCTTGTACATTTTGTAAGTAGCCATACAAAATTTTGGAGTGATTTTGTACGAAGTTGTCCTAAATTGCCAAATTGACAAGAGAGTGTGCAAATGAGGTTTCCACTCAACAATGGTAGATGTATGAGCTCTCGATAAGAATCTTGACCTTATTTTGATTGCATTACAACATCTAGGGTAAAAATATCACCAAGACCACTACACTAGAAGGAATCATAACCCAATATATCTTCCTTAGTTTACCCCATTCAAGGCCAAGGACATTGATTTCAGTCGCACTAGAGGTATGGTAATCATCCTTGGAGAGGGATAGGATGAAGACCATGAAGGGGTCAAGATATTGGCATGGTGGTAGAGGAGGTGCATCACTGCAATATAGAAGGGAGGATATGGGGCCACCCAGGGTACACAGAAGGGAACTTCGTAGTGAAGTTCATCAAGAGAAGACTTTGAAAGAACAGGAAGAACTACCTAATGAAATAGAGGAGGAGCAAGTGGATATAAAGGATATCACTTTTAAGTAGCCAAAAATAGAATTTTATAGGAAATGATGGGAAAATAATGAGGCTAAGCATCCATTAAAGCATGCGTTGAGGAAGGCTAGAGTGAGTGAAGGTAATTTTGAACATTCGAAAATGTATTGAGAATGATTCAATAAATAATACATAGCTTAGGCTAAGAATAGCCTAACAAACTTATGGTTCAAATAACTAACCTAATATCCCTAACCACCTAGAGATATATGCTAACAATATATATTTGCTTAACAATAACAAATGTTGTTAAGCGAATAACTAACCTAGGTAGAAAATATAATGTAATAATATAATCTACTCTAACATCCCCCCTTATTAAATTATTATGAAATACAAAGAGTGTTGTAAAACAACTTAAATTTGACACATGCAAGTGCCTTAGTAAAAATATCTACAACCTGTTCATCGGTGGGAATGTACTGGAGTTGTATCTTGTGTTTTGGAACTTCATCTTGAATAAAATGACATTGAGTGTCAATGTGTTTGGTGCATTCATGAAACACTGGATTCTTTACGAGCTTCAAAATATCTTGGTTGTCACAAAACAAGTGGATTGGAAGTTTCTTGGGAATACCCATACTTGAAAGAATGAGACGTAATCATATCGCCTCACATACTTCTCCATATGTTGTACAATATTCTACCTTTGTATATGATAAAGCAACCACCTACTACTTTTTACTGTGCTAAGAGACAAGACCAAATCCAATATGAAAAATGTTTCCATAATTTGATTTCCTATCATCAATTGACCCAGCATAATCAGAGTCTGTGTAACCTTGCAAGAATAAGTTGACATTCTTCTTGTATTCCAGGCCATATTTTGTACTACCATAGACATAATGAAGAACTCATTTCACTGCTTTCCAATGACTAACCGTAGGTTCTTACATGAACCTTGAAAGATAATTCATAGTAAAACTAATTTCTAGCATGGTGTTGGTCAGATATATGAGACTCCCAATAAACTAGTGATAGAAATTTCCATCTACCTGAGGAGAAGTATCATATCATGATAACTTTAGCCTTATTTCCATTGGAGTTGCTTTAGGCTTACAATCAATCATGCAATATTTCTCAATCAATGTCTTGGCATATTTCTTCTGTGTCACTCTGATGTGATTCTTCTTCTGTTCCACTTCTAAACCAAGACAATAATGAAGTCCTAGATCTGTCATCTCAAATGATTGTTTCAAGTCACATTTCATTACATCTATCAATTTATTTGAACTACCTATGATAATCAGATCATCAAAATAGAGTACTAGAATCACTATTTCAGAACCAATTTTCTTGATATAGAGATTAGCATCTGAAGGACTTCTCTTGAAACCATGTTGCAATAGGTGATTGCCAATTTTTATGTACCAATCTTGTGGAGTTTATTTTAACCCATACAAGTATTTAACCAATTTATAAATATTTTTCTCTTGACCTTCAACCACAAATCCTTATGGATGAGTCATATACACTTCTTCCTTGAGATCATATTTTAAGAAGGTACTTTTTACATCCATCTAATGTAGATTCCATCTGATCTGAGCTGCCATAGCAAAAATTACATGAATGTTAGTCATTCTAGCAGTGGGTGCAAAAGTATCTTCATAGTCAATGTCTTATTTATATGCATAGCCCTTTGCAACAAGGTGGGTCTTATGCTTATCTATAGTTCCATCTACCTTATACTTCACTTTGTATATCCATTTGTAGCCAATGGGCTTCTTTCCAAGAGGCAAATCAACTAGCATCCAAGTGTTGTTTTTTATGAGAGATATATGTTTTGCATCCATAGCTACCTTCCAATGAGGCTCACTAAGTGCATATTGGACTGTGGTAGGTTCATGCTCATCCAATGAAGACATAAAAACCCTATCATCATCCACATCCATATATTCTCTTTTATCTTCCTCTGCATCTACAAAAAAATTCTTCAAAGTGTTGGTAAAGCTCGTCAACCTGTGAAGTCGATGCTTCTACTCTCTTTTTATGAGTCATACTGCATGTACAAGATCAATATAAAGTTAGATTTGGAGGTGTAGTCACTTTTGAATCTCTCATTGTGCTAGTATACCATTGTAAATATTCTTCTATGGGGGAAGATTCTCTTTCTTAGGCTCCTCATCATCCAGGTATACAACTAAATATGTGTTATCTGGTGTGAAAGCTTCATCAAATACCACATCTCGCCTAATGTGAATCTTCTTGGTTTTAGGATCTATCAACTGATATCCCTTGGAATGCTCATCATAACCAAGAAAAATACACTACAGGGATTTCTCATTTAACTTCTCTCTCTTTGCTTTTGGAATTTGTATGAATGCCTTACACCCAAATATCCTAATATGATAAATGGAGGGATTTCTACCACTCCATGCTTCTTGTGGATTCATTCCCTTAAGAGATTTTTTGGGTGCTCTATTTATGAGGTACATTACTATAGTGAAAACTTCTAACTAATACTTTTTCTCAATATGAGCCCTTGTAAGCATACAACAAACCATTTCCATGATGGAATGATTCCTTCTCTCAGCAAATCCATTTTGTTATGGAGTATAGGTTGTAGTAAGATTCCTCTTAATCCTATGTGTGCTAAGAAATATGGAAAATTATTTAGAGGTATATTATCCCCTCGATATGAGAGAAGGGTCTTAATAGAAATTTTTGATTCCTTATCAAACTATTTCTTGAACTACTAAAAAACATGAATGCCTCAAATTTTAGATGTAAAAATAAAATCCACATCTTCTATGAGTAGTCATCAACGAACAACTAAAAATATCTCTTTCCCCCATAACTATTTGACATAATGCTGCACATATTAGTGTGTACCAACTCCAATGGCCTTTTGGCTCATGAGGAGCTCAACTCAAAAGGTACTCGGTGTTGCTTCCCTGCTAAGCAATCCGAGAAAATTGGCAAAGTAGATGAAAGGGTGGGAAGGCCTTTCACCATCTCATATTTACTCAACTCAAGTAAATATCTTGAACTGAGATGGCCATATATTTTGTGCCAAATAGAAGTGGCCTCTTTTGTGTTTATCACCATGGCAACATGAGGTGTATAAATGGCATCTAAAGCAAACAAGACATACTTGTAGGAAGTTGTTGCTACATGTTTACCCTTCCTTATGATGAAGCAATGCTTCTTTCCATCCTCAACTTTAAAATCAACTACCATGTTTTTATACAAGATTTGAGGCACTAATGACAAGTTACTAGCCAATCTTGGAACATAAAGGACTTTTTCAAGTTAAATTTTTCCATTAGGAAGAGTGAATGAAACATATTCTTCACCCTGGAATCTATAGGTCTTATCATCAACTATGGTAATTGGTTTGTCTTCCTTAGCCTCAAATATTTCAAACCATGATTTATCACCAATCATATGTTTACTGGCTTTGAAATCAATATACCACACATGATCCTTTTGCTTATAATTTGTGTGTCATGAGCACCTTGTGTGTCCTCTCAAAATTTGAGTTTGATTCCTTAAAATTAACATGTCTCTTTGGTTTCTAATGCTTCTTCTATGGTTTATTCTTGCCCTTTTTCTTTTGACCTTGGTCATGTGTTTGTTTATTTTTGAACCAACGCCTATTGGTATCATGGTTGTCCATATCAAAAAGTTTGCAATACTTCTTTTGTCCTTGTTGAGGTTGCTTACCTCAATAATATTTGGAATAAGACCCCCCTTTTGAAATTTACCCTATTTTCTTGACCCTTATTTTGAGTAAAGTGAATTATTTGACACTTCATCTCTTTGAAGTTGATTCGCCTCCTCAGTTTGAAGTAAATTTACCAACTTCACAAAAGTAACTTGTCTCATGGAAACTTGAAGGGATGTGATTAAAACTTGGTAGGAATATGGTAAAGCTCTTAAAATTACTAAATTCAAGAGCTTATCCTCTACTATTTCTCCCAAAGCATTCAACTTGGACTTCAATTCTACCACTCTACAAAGAAACAATTCTACTATTTCACTAGACTTCATACTGAGAGTATGAAGTTGGGATTGAAGGTTAAGAATGGTGGATTGATTCTTCCCTTCATATATGGTAACCAATGCATCCCAAGAATATTTACAATTTTTAGCATCGCAAATGTGAGGTTGTACTTCATTAGTAGTAGCAAGAAATATAAGCATGAGGGACCTTCAATCCTTTTTATCATATGCTTCTTGATATGTACCTGCTATAGCAGGACATTTTATAGTGCCAGTCACTACGTCCCAAAAATATTAAACCTATAAAATGGCTCTCATTTTGATTTTCCATGGAGAAAAATTGGAACCTTTAAGCAACTATGTATTTGAAAGATATTTGTGTATAGTGGCAATTGTGAAGGTTCCTTATCTCACCAAAATTGTCCCCATTTCTATATACTACAAAGAGTACGTGAAAGGGAATTCACTCAAAATTGTTGGCACCTGCCTAAAAAACTACAGAAAGAAGGATGATTAGTTTGAGGAAATTAAGCCAAACATTAAGAGTTAATTAGGGTAAATGATGGAGTGAGTATCAAAATATTATCTTACCTTATTTCTCCTCAATTATTTATAGCGAATAATAGCTCAGACATCATTGTTGTAGCCATATTAGGTGTTAGATACAGTACCCCAAAGCATGATAGCTTTACCTATAAGTATGGGCCAGAGGTACCATAAATATTGAATGTTATTGTGCAATAAATGGCACAAAAGGGTGTGAAATTTAATGTCTTATGTGCTTTTGAATGTTAACTTATGATGTAAGTGCAAAAAATAGTAAATTAAATCCAACATACAATCAAAAGCGCAAAAAAAATTTAAATTATAGGTGTCATATCCATTGAAAATGCACCTATTTTACAATACCAATTTTAAGGTGCCGAATGCAGTAAAAAATACACCTTTTTACAATAATTTTTAAAAGAAAAATTTGGTTTGTGTTTGCAAAAATTGATATTCACAATTCCTTCGTGTTGGTCAAAATGACCACACCTAGGAAAATAAGGAGTAATCTTCTCAAGATTTTGCTAAGTATGGAGAACAATCATGATGACACAATATTTTGAAGGTTGAAAGTAGGACTAAGGTGAAAATTCACGATTAGACAACATTTTGAAGACCTAAGGTAGGACTAAGATGAAAAGTCATGATAGGGTGACATTTTGGAGACCTAAGGTAGATCCAAGACCGAAAGTCATGATGGCATGATACTTTGAAGATTGAAGATGAAGATAAGGCCAAAATTCATGATGGCGCAACATTTTGAAGGCCAAAGATCAATCCACAGCCAAAAGTCATGATGATATGACATTTTAAGGGATAAGGGTCAAGCCACAGCTGAAAATCATGATTGCATGATATTCTAAAGGCCAAAAGTTGAGCTAAGGCCAAAAGTTGTGAGGACGTGATGTTTTTGAAGGCTAAGGGTCAAGCCATAGCTAAAAGTCTCGATGGCATGACATGTTGCATGCTAGAAGCTGAGCTAAGGCTAAAAGTCATGAGGATGTGACTTTTTGAAGGCTAAGGGTCAACCCACGGTCGAAAGTCATGATTGCACAACATTCTGAAGGCCAAAAGCTGAACTAAGATGAAAATTCATGAGGATGTGATATTGTGAAGGCCAAAGATCAATTCATAACCAAAATTCATGATGATACAAAATTTTGAGGGCCTAATGCAGGGCCAAGGTTGCGATAGGGCAATATTTTGAAGGCCAAAAGCTAAACTAAGGCAAAAAGTCATGAGGATGCAACATTTTGAAGGCCAGATGGACCATGACATCTCTAAAGAGGTTAAAGAAGATCACCATAACCAAAATATCTCAACCACTTCCTGTTGAAAGCTCCATACTCTCTTCAACTACTTCTTTACCAGAATGAGCCTACGGGTATACTATTGTAACAAATTTTAGTTTTTTATTATGTAAAAACTCTTATATATAGAATGAGCGACCCAAAAAAATGGTCGACTCTTAGGTGTTTACAAGGCTATGTATGCAGACTTCTAAAAGTTTAATAAAGAACATCCATTCTGGTTCTTGGCTCACTGGTGTTTCAAATCAAGTATGTATGTGTTGTCTATTGCTATATAAATCTAAATTGAATGTAACTTGCATTAATTCTTATTCTAAATTCCTACAATAAAGCTCAGTTAGATCTGCAATTAACTTCATAAATAAGCTTACACTTAAATAAGTATTCACCAGAAGTTTTAGTTTCTCTGTTTTGGTTCTCTATTATGCTTCTCTGCAAAAGAATGCAATAGTTGCTTTGTTGTTACTTAATCTATACCATTTTAATCCTCTAGCTATAGCTATATTTCCCTCTCTTTATGCATTTCCTTTTTCCCCCCTTTTCCTAAAAGAAGCAAGGAACCAACCTCCTCTGGAGATTGAACCAGGTAAACTCTATGTTAGCCTGGTCTTTCAATGTTGGCAAAGTCTTGGGCGCAAACGTAACCAAAGGCAGATTTTGCTCCAACAATTTTTGGCACGCCCGATGGGACCCAAATCCCATGCAGTATACAGATCAAAGCCCTGGTGAATAGCTTTGCCCTATCAATATTTTATAAATCACCTGGTGACTCTGCACCGAAAAGGAACCCTAAGAAAGCCTTTACCCAGCTTTTGGTTATGTACCATATTTTATGATAACCAGATCTAAAGCAAGAAATTCAGAAGAGCCCATAGAGTTCTTCGAACTACACCTTGGTAGCCTCCGAGCTAATCCTATTTTAGTGGCCAGAACAACTTTTGCATATACCCATAATACAGGATACACAAATCCTTCCCCTGTAGCCCTCCCTAGTACTATTGCTAGTGGAACTTTAACTCCAACTACCCATATAATATCAATGGCCGTGAATCAGCCAATCTTGCCTTACCCCGTATGGAACCACACAGGTCCCTTGAACCTGGCAGCTCAACATCCAATTCCTACGATGGCCTTGAAAGCACTACCCCAGTATGATGGTACTGGAAATATGACTTACGAACACTATCAAGATGTAGTCGCACTAGCCCCGATACATAACATCCATGAAGAAGATGTTATGATAAGATTACTGGTAATTTCCTTGAAAGGAAAAATGCTCTATTGGTATAGAGCTCTTGAAAATCAAACTATATCCACCTAGGCACAACTTGCTGGTAAACTAGTGGAAGAATTCAATGAGCAAGAAGACCCATTCTCCCTGCTGAATCAGTTTACTATTATCCAAAAACACCCTCAAGAGGAGATCGTAGATTTCAACATCATATTCAGTCAGACTTGGCAGAGAGTACCTGATGGGTTGAGACCAACACATGAGCAGGCGATGTATTACTATCTGAGAGCTTTCAACTCAGATATAAGTATGGCAATTAGGCAGTCCCACGTGTTTACCTTCCTTGAGATTTATCAAGAAGCATAGAAAGCAGAGAAATATATGATTGCCATTGGGAGATTCCCAGCCAAAATGATGATGCCCATTTTTCTAGATCTACCCCAAGCTTCAAGTGCTACTTGTCCAACCCCTACTTCAGCTTCCAACTCCAATCTTCCCAAATGGACTGGATAACCTAATATTCTAGTAATACAAGCACCCCCTACCCCTCCAATGCTTCCTACTATTCCCGCACTTCCTATGACAATAGTCCCATCAACTCCAGATCCTCAACTTGTCATCCTGCAAGACCTACAAGCATCATTCAAAACTCTGGAAAATAAATTTACATCAATGGAATGAAGAGAAGCAGAAAGAAATTTCACCCCAAGGAGATTCCCACAAGTAACAAAGGATCAAGCCTCCACGAGTGGCAAAAGTTACGACAAATCTAACACTATTTATGCCAATGAAGATAGCGAACCCAATAATGCTTCAACAGAGTCAAATTTTTGGTGCTCCACGTGTAATGACCCCCATGGTGAAACTTCTTGCATGATTCACCAACATCAGGTACAAAAGATAGCCATTGAGAAGGCCGAAAGAAGCCTCAAGGGTCAGGTTAATATGATCAGAGAAGAGAATCAAAATTTCATGATGCCTTCTGTTGAACAAGTAGTTGTTCTTACCAGATCAGGAAAGAAACCCTTACAGGTTGATCCCCAAGATCTCAACCCCCTGAAGGTGCCTTCACCTATAAGGAACCCTATTGATAAAAGGACCTCTTATGAAAAATCTCCCTCGAGTTCAAGCTAGAAAGATGCAAAAACTCGTAAGGAAGAACCTCGATAGAAAGAAGTAGAAACACAAGAACAAGCTAGGGATAAACTGAGATATCCCTCACTAACTAAGCATCAAAGGATTGATGCTACTTAGGGGTACATAAACAAGTATGATGCAACAATGAAGGAGAAGAGTGTTGAACCCCTTCCATTTAACATAGTCGAGGAAATGAAGAAAACCCCCTCCAAGGCAACTATGTATGAAGCTTTGCAGCTTCTAGGATAGATTGACTTGTTGCAAGAATCCTTGAGGTCTATGAAAAATAATAATAAGACCCCAACTCATATGGATTCTGCACAAGCTAGTCTGACATCCACTTTAGGAAAAAATAGACCCCCTCCTTTTTATCTGTCTCTCCAAATGGAAGGGTGGGTAGTTCACAACTGTATGATAGACTCTGGAGCTACAACCACTGTGATGCCCAAAGTAGTATGTGATATCATGGGCATGGAATATACAAGAAGCAATCTCGATGTCTTACAGTTAGATGGAACCCCTATAAAAACTATAGGGGTAATCAAAGATATCCCAATAGTGCTCCACAGGCTGCCCCAACTCACAATCATACAAGAAGTGGTAGTAGTGGACTTGGAGCCCTATTTTGGTATGTGTCTCTCCAGGGAGTTCACAACTAAGATAGGAGGATATTTTTCACTAGATTTCTCACATCTGGAAATCTCGTTCAAGGGCAAAAGAGTGAAAATATTTAATGAAAAACCATCAACTTTCCATATCGAAAGACTTGAAGAGGAAGACAAATAGTCCACCACTGTGAACATGATGACAGAGGAACTAGGGGACCTAAACTTGATGGAAGAGGCTCTAAATGTATTATAGGAGGAAGACCAGTTCTCTCTCCAAGACTTCAATGCCATGATCGAGACTGATATTGGGAGTTACACAATTCTAAAACCTAAGAAAAGTGATCCCATTTCTCCCCCTCTGGTTAACCAACCCATTGATCAGTTGTGGAAGCTTTTCTTTGATGGTGCTAGATGTAAAAATGGAGTTGGAGTAGGTATTGTCCTAATCTCTCCAATAGGTGAAGAAAAGGTTTTCTCTTACCGGTTAACCTGGAGTTGCACTAACAATGTAGTAGAGTATGAAGCACTCTGTTTAGGACTCAAGAAAGCTAAAAATATGGGTATCAAGCAACTACAGATATTTGGAGACTTTGAACTGATAGTGAACTAGGTAACTGAGAAATGTGTAAGCAAGCAACATTACCTTAAGGCTTACAAAAATAAAGTTTGGGACTTGTTAGAATATTTTGAGTCTCTGAACCTCAAGGTAATTCCAAGAGAGAAAAATACTCATGTAGACTTGTTGGCTTTAGTAGGGGTAAATTTTTGCCCTATCAACAACGTCATCCAAAAGTCAAAAATAGTTAGGCTAATCTACAAGCCTTCTGTGCCAGATAGGGATACCTTTTGGCAAGTTTTTGAGAATGATAAATAGATAGTGGACTTCCTCATCCATGAGATGAACTGCTCTAGTAATAGGATAACCGATGATGAGGAGGATGCAAGCATGATCCAGTTAAAGAACAATCACATCCCAAAAGGTTTGGTCACCCTTGAGAGCTTATTCGATAACAATGATAGGTCAACTGGCCATAAAATGAAAGTTGACAAGCACAGATATAGAGAAGCTCATATGGGACCTGATAAAGCTATCAAAATAGGAGTGAACACTACGAAAGTGGAACTAGACGAAATCAGGGAGTTATGCAAAGAATTTCCAGACATCATCGCCTGGACTTATGGTGACCTAAAAGTCTATTCCAAAGAAATGATCCAACATACGATCGAACTTGAGGAAGGTGCAAAGCCATTTCGGCAAAAGCAACGATCGGTGAATCCTAAAATTGAAGCCTTGATGAAGCAAGAGCTGCTAAAATTACTTGAAGCTAAAATTATTTACCCAATCAAGCATTCAACTTGGGTCGCTAACCTAGTTTTGGTTAGAAAGAAGAATGGAGATATCCAATTGTGCATCGACTTCCACAACTTGAACAAAGCTTCGCTCAAGGACCATTACCCTCTCCCCTAGATCGACCAAATCCTACACATAGTAGTAGGAGTAGAAAGGTTCTCGCTCCTAGATGGCTTCTTTGGGTACAATCAAGTATGGGTCAAATATGAAGACCAATTCAAGACCGCGTTCACAACCAAGTGGGGAACGTTTGCTTACCAGAGAATGCCCTTTGGGTTATCCAACACCGGAGCAACTTTTCAAAGAGCTATGGATGTGGCTTTTGGAGAACTTGTCAATAAAATAATAGTAATATATCTAGATGATATGACAGTGTTCTCTCACCAAAAATGGGATCATATAGCACATCTCAGAAGTGTGTTTGAGAAATATAGAGAATTTGGTATCTCCATAAATCCCAAGAAATCTATCTTCACTGTGGAAGAAGGATTGTTACTCGGCCATGTTGTTTCTAAGTCTGGTCTAGCTATAGACCCTAATAGAGTGAAAGCATTGTTAGATCTCCCCCTCCCCCTAAAAAAAAGGGGCTGCAATCATTCTTCGGCCAGATCAACTTCATGCACAAATTCATTGTTGATTTTATGTAAATCATCAAACCCATGATAGAGTTGTTGAAAAAGGATGTTGTGTTCAAGTGGATCGATGCAAGGAAATAGGCTTTCCAATAGATCAAGGAGAAAATAGCTCAAGCCCCTATCTTGGTGAACCCAGACTACTCTAGAGGCTTCATCTTGTATGCGGTAGGTGAACAAGAAAGTTACGTCGTAGTGCTCACGCAAAAAGGAGCTGACAATGAAGAAAGGCCCATAGATTTTTTGAGTCAGACTATGCAAGAACATGAAGAAAAATATAACTTCATTGAGAAATAGATCTATGCTATAATGAAGTCACTAAAAAATTTTAGGTATTTCCTATCGTAGAGCAGGATTATTGTGTATGTAATTCACCCTGATGTACGAAACTTCATCATACAAGGGGAGCTCGATGACAAAAGAGTTGGTTGGGTGACAAAAATACAAGAATATGATGTAGAAATACACCCAACCAAGTTGGTAAGAGGTAGAGCACTATGCCAAGAGCTCACCAAGCAAGTTGCATCAGAATACATAGCTTGCCAAACTCAGGAAGTAGCATCAGATGATGATCAACCTTCAGAGAAGCTCAACTGGGTAGATGAATTAACTCACTATTTCTAAACTAGAAAATGCCCATCAAGCTTGAATGCTTCACAAAGAAGAAGGTACAGGATTCAGGCCTTGAAATACACCCTGCTACCTGAGGGGTTGTATAGAAAGAATTTGGATGGAGTGTTGCTTCGATGTGTAAATGAAAATCAGAAGTAGAAGATCCTAGAGGAATTCCATGGTGGCTCATCTAGAGGACACTACTCAGGAAGGACCACTACCTTAAAGATCATCATAACTGGATGCTACTGGCCAACTATTTTTATAGACACCTTCAAAATAACAAGAAACTATGAAGAATGCCAGAGATACGTCGGAAGGAACAGGAATGCTTCGATGCCCCTAAAGTCCATTCAAGTCGAAGAACCTTTTCAACAATGGGGATTGGACTTTGTTGGAATAATAGAGCCCAACTCATCCACTGGACATAAATACATTCTGACGGCTACCAACTACTTCACGAAGTGGGCAAAAGCAATACCTACTAAAAAAGTAGACCAGGAAGTTGTAATGGAATTCATGGAAAGCTTGATCATGAGATTCGACGTCCTAGATGCATTAGTCATAGATAATGGCTCATCCTTCATAGGTACCAAGATGATTGACTTTACATGTAAATATAGGATTTACTTAAAAATATCCTCAAACTATTATCCGTAGGGAAATGGATTAGCCGAATCTACAAATAAAAACCTGCTCAAGATTTTGAAATGAACCCTACAGGACAATAAGAGAAGTTGGCACTCTCTAATAAATCAAGCACTATGGGCTGATAGAATAACCATCAAGAAGTCCATAAACACATCTCCCTACTCTCTGGTCTATGATAAAGAAGCAGTTCTTCCGATACACATAGAGATCCCAACTCTAAAATTACTCAATCAGACCGATACAGAGGAAGCTGAGCCAATGGAGAATAGGTTGATCCAACTCTTGTAGTTGGAAGAATAGAAGGAGCAAGCCTATGACCACTATCAAAAGCATGTGGTCACCACAAAAAAATGGTTTGATAAAAAGGCCACCCTCAAAAATTTCAAGGTAGGAGACTTGGTCCTAAGATGGAATGAAAAGAAGTCAAAACCCAAAAATCATGATAAATTTGATGCATTCTGGGAAGGCCCTTTCGAAGTAATAGAAGAAAAATAACAAAACTCCTTCCAACTAAGAAATGAATAGGGCTAGGTTCAACCTATCCTCATCAATGGCTTCCATCTAAAGTTGTACTACAAGTAACAAGTCTTCCTCTACCTTGTATGTATTTTATGTAAATATTTACTTTCTTTCAGGCTCCAAGGAGAAATGTCATGATGGCATGACTTTTTGGTGCTCAAAGGCCCCTTCTAGGTAAATTTTTATGATTTCATGACTTTTTGGTAGTCGATGGCCACTCCAAGGAAAAATGTCATGATGGCATGACTTTTTGGTGCTCAAAGGCCCCTTCTAGGTAAATTTTCATGATTTCATGACTTTTTGGTCGATGGCTGCTCTAAGGAAAAATTTCATGATGGCATGACTTTTTGGTACTCAAAGGCCCCTTCTATGTAAATTGTCATGATTTCATAACTTTTTGGCAGTCGATGGCCACTCCAAGGAAAAATGTCATGATGGCATAACTTTTCGGCACTCAAAGGCCCCTTCAATGTAAATTGTCATGATTTCATGACTTTTTGGTAGTCGATGGCTGCTCCAAGGAAAAATGTCATGATGGCACAACTTTTCGGTGCTCAAAGGCCCCTTCCAGGTAAATTGTCATGATTTCATGACTTTTTGGTAGTCGATGGTTGCTCCAAGGAAAAATGTCATGATGGCATGACTTTTTAGTGCTCAAAGGCCCCTTCCATGTAAATTGTCATGATTTCATGACTTTTTGGTAGTCGATGGATGCTCCAAGGAAAATTATCATGATGGCATGACTTTTTGGTGCTCAAAGGCCACCTTAGAGTAGCTAGGAACTTTTGGTAAGAAAAGTAGTTTTCTCAACATTATAAAAAGTCCCACTTTTTAAGGTACCATCATACCCATTGATTGGCCTAGAGCAGAGGTGACACCATTTTATTGGCCTAGGACAGTAGCAAAGCAATATCATTGGCCCAAAGCAAAATGGTAACACATGGTAGTTGGTTTCTTAAAGAGGCACATGAACCGAGGCACCTAACAATGTTCAAATTTAGCATAGGGATGTGTGCCACCAACCATAGTTATTCCATATCACCTTGATAGTTAATGCATGGCACCTTGGCATGTGCATGCACAACCAGTTATATCATAAATATTTTTTTCATCACCCTTTTCATCTTCTACATTCTCTCTTTTTGCTCATTGTGCTCCCTACTCTCTCAGAAAGCTCTGCAACACTCTGTTAAGCATGTTCAAACTGGTTCTACCACCAAATCTTAGAATACAACCATGACGGCCACACCTCCAGCTTCTTCTTCAAAGGGGAAATGAACATCATCCAAAAAGGGAAGTAGTTTTGTAGATCTCGATAACCATATCATGGATACAAAGCTGACATGGAAAGACCTAGGGCAAATTCAAAAGGATATAGCAGCCATAATGGCCATAAATGTCTCCCCATCGAGCCCGAGCACTTTCCCTTACCACTCTCTACTCTACTGGTACGTCTACCCTCAGGTTCACCCCTACCCGAGTTAATCAGGGCCATGGCAAAATTCTATGATGCCAAGAATAGAATAGTAAGAAACTCCAAGAATGAGGTCATCTTCACACTCGATGTCAACTCAATTAGGGCCACCTTCACCCATGGCAGGAAGCCTACAGTTTCCCCCATTCCATTTGACCCTGCTAATTCTACAAAATATTACACCAATGGCCTAAACATTCGGCTATTCCTGCAAGAGCATTGGTCAGACCCTCTTCCCGAGGGAGCCATGCCAAAATCTCCAATGCCCTTGGAAAAATTCAAAAGCAAGGAGCTCTTTTCCATGCTGGCCATGGTGGTAGGGTTGGAAATAGACACACAGGTCTATGGGTGGCAAATAGCAATAGCATAGTGCATATCCAACCCTAAGTTTTATGATGCTGCATGTAGACCCAGCTAGAGTGCCCATATTCTTCGACTAGCTAGAATACCTAGCCCAATAGCTGCATGCAGGGCTCTTCAAATTACAAAAGGATATCCCAGATGCATTCAGGTTCTCCTCTTACTTGGTATGGATTTTCTTTTACTTTCAGGAAAAATTTTTAATTTTATCCCTACCACACAAAAGGACCAAAAGGGAGACCTCTTGCCTGTATGTGAATGGATGCCACTCCTTTCAAATGCGGGTTCATACTATCACTTCAACATGGAATTCTTGGGCCCAACACTGAAAATCATGTATGGCACCATGCCAAGAATTCCCCAATAGATGCGAGATACCTTGAGGCACCCCCATGCAGAGGAAGGAGACTAGTTTATTCTAACATAGGGGGTGGTCGTCAGGCTCTATGGCTTCATAGAGAAGCCCTTCTTGTTGCCTTATTATGTTACTAAGTGATTATTCACTCTAGAGTACGTAAGGCAAATAGAGTTCATTAACTATAAATTTGGTACAGGCACTCATCTAATAGGTACTTGCCTCATGCATTTTCAGTACGAGGGAGTAATAGTGTCAAAAAAGGGGGACCACAAAAAAATTGCTTGAACTCTAAGAAATCTCAAATTGATAGAGCTACCACAAAAAATGGAAGTATGACCCTGAGGACAAATTCACTCAGAGGCAAGCCACCCTAAATAAATCCCCCTTCAAGAAATTTCACTCATCTGATAGATATATTGATAAGCAGGGTAGGAATAATGATGAAGATCGACCTTTAGAATGGCACGTTGAAAAAATGCAGCCATTGCCCCCATGGCATGACTTCTATTTGCACTTGTCATATTGGTGCCCTAAGGTGAACCCAACCCACAAGCTAAGTAACAAGACCATCGAAAGCACCAAGAAAAGAGAAGAAGACTGGGATCACGCTAAAATATTAGCATGGTGGCAAATGAGATGTCACATACAAACCTTTTCCAGGTACGGGATGAATATTGACAAGGAATTCTCCATGAAGTATGATGAGAACCATGATAGTTGGTCCGAGACTTTGGTGGATAAAGTCCCTTTGGGAATAAATGGCATCCCCATCAAAAAAATTGAAGGTAGTACTAAAAAATATAAAGGGAAGCAAATCACTACTGAGCAAACAAAAGTCCCTAAAAGGAAACATCAGAATTTCATTCCCCCTTCTGGATCAAACACAGAGTCTGATGATGGTGCTCAGCTCGAGCATAGGAGGAGAAAATAGAATCAAGAAAATGAAAAGCAGAATTAGAGAAGGGAGGAGACAAAAATAAAAGGAAAAGAGAAGAAACACCCTCTGAAGAATCTAGAAGAATAAGAAGAACATGAGGAATCAGAGGAACACGAAGAATTAGGGGACCAGGAAGGAATAGGGGAAAGCTCTGAGTAAACTTCTGAGCATCAAGAGATAGGTGAACAAATGGTCGAGATAGCTGAGGAGCCTCCCCCAAAAGAAAACCCCAGAGGGGAGCAAACCCTGACAAAAGTAACAATGGGCATTGATGACTCGGTCCTAAAGCAGATCATAGAAGCTTACACCAAAAAATCGTAGGGGACCGACGACACCAATCCACCAAAGGACTCAGGTATGTCTCCTATCAATATCGATACTCCTTCCTCCTCTCCTCATTCCCAGAATAATTCCCCTTCCCATTCTGAACATCGAGATAATCCTTCTCCCACATCTTCTCATCAGCCTCCACCATCGCCATCACCTTCTCATCAGCCTCCACCATCACCATCAACTCAAAAACTCCACCAACATCCTCCTCTACTCACACAGGTTCCCCCACTGAACAATTGAGTATGGAAGCCCCTCTAGCCACCACTCCTTTCCCTTACTCCACCAACCTGCTAAGCTTCCAAGCCATGCAAACTGCTTCTCCCGCAAGCAACCCTACCATTGCTAAATTCAAGAAATTGAAGAAAGCCACCCTGAACGCTGCTACATGGCTGAAGTCATGGAGCTCCCAAAGTTCTAATGATATAGCCCACATCAGAGAAGGATCAATGTTGGATCCCATCAGCATGCAATGTTCCACCATGAAGATGACCCCACTCGTGCAGAAGTCGAGAGAAAGAAATGACCCTAGAGGACTACCAAGCTGAGGTAACCATAGAAGATATCACTCAGCTACCAATGGATGATGAGTGGGGCAAGGCTCAGACTCACATGGGAATAATTTATCTAAACATTGAGTTCTACAAAGAAAAGTACCTTTGGGCTGAACAATCAAGAAAGCATTTGGAGGAAGCCTTGCACCAACAAAAAGCAACATAAAAGGCTTTGAAAAATGAAGCCAAAAAATGGGAGCAAATGTTTAATGAAGTGGCCCCCTACAAAGAGAAAGCAACAAGGTCAAAGAACAAATTCAAGTATTGCAACAATAGGTCGAGGACCTTAAAAAGAAGCTATCCAACATCACTGATAAAACTAGTGGGTTGTCTAAGGAAAAAGCAAGGACAGTCAGAAGGAACATGATTGAAAGCATCAACAAGATGACCCCAAAGGCTAGGCCCACACTCTCATATCTTCTCAAAATCAAAGATACATTGGGCCAAGTAGAAGATGAATTAGAAGCATCTTTCAGGCTCCTAGAAACAAGGCTATCAACAACCAATAAAATTCAAGTCCTGGTGGATAGCACGCAAGCAATAATTGGATACAGAGCATGGGATAAGAATTGGTCCCAGGCCAAATTAGTTGCCAAAAATTTCTTCAAGAGGCACAAGTTGGTGACCAAAAGTGCCAAGCTCATACAGGAGCTCAAAGCAGAGGCTAAGGTAATTCTAAAACATATAAGCATAGCTAAAAATTATGGCATGCCTAGCTTCTGGGACAAGGATTCAAATCTCCTAATAGAAGATGAATTGAAATCCACCTGGAAGAAATTTTTAGAAGATGAATCAAAAATTGATAGCTAGGAAGAGCCTATTCAAGAAGAGCAAATTTTTAGCATGGTTCAGGATATTACCCAGATGAACTCTTGCCTACATGAGCTGTATATGAAATCAAGAACCCTATCATATGACAAGGTTGAAGAGTTGGAGTATCTGTACAACACTTTCAAGGAAAAAATAGATACATATGAGGAAACCTAGAGGAAGGCCTGCACCACCTATAACGAAGTAGTAAAAGAAAAGGACAAACAGGAAAAAGCTAAGAAAGCTTCGTCAAGTAGTGCAATAGCTCCTAACCAAGGTGAAGCAGAAAAATCTAATGAAGAAGATACTCCAGAAGAATGACCACCCCAAAGAAGGAAGCTTTTTGTGCTTGGTATCATTCCCCTTCTTTCCCTTCTTTTTCTTAAGTTGTTTTTGTTTACTCCATTCCCCAATGGATAAAGGCTCTAGGTTCTGACATTCTACTAACATAATTACCCCAGGAGGCACCAAGAATATTGGTCAAAATGACCACACCTAGGGAAATAAGGAGTAATCTTCTCAATATTTTGCTAAGTATGGAGAACAATCATGATGATGCGATATTTTGAAGGTAAAGTAGGACTAAGGTGAAAATTCATGATCATGTAACATTTTGAAGACCTAAGGTAGGACTAAGATGAAAATTCATGATCGGGCAACATTTTGAAGACCTAAGGTAGAGCCAAGACCAAAATTCATGATGACATGACATTTTGAAGGTCTAAGATGAAGCTAAGGTGAAAATTCATGATAGCACAACATTTTGAAGAGCTAAGGGTCAAGCTAAAGCTAAAATTCATGATGGCACAATATTTTGAAGGCTAAGGGTAAGAGGTAAAATTCATGATTAATGATATTTAAAGGTGAAGTTGAGCTAAGGTCAAAAATTGTGAGGATGCAATATTTTTGAAGGCTAAGGGTCAAGCCACGGATAAAATTCATGATGGCATGACATGTTGAAGGTCAAAAGTTGAGCTAAGGTTAAAATTCATGAGGATGAATTTTAATAAAATAAAATTAAATTTTAAAGGTAAAACAATAAAGTGAAAATTCATGAGGACATGACATTTTGAAGGCCAAAGATCAACTCATGACCAAAATTCATGATGGTGTGACATTTTGAAGGCCTAAGGTAGAGCTAAGGTGGAAATTCATGATCGAGTGACATTTTGAAGGTCGAAAGCTAAGCTAAGGTAAAAATTCATGAGGATGTGATATTCTGAAGGCTATATGGACCATGACATCTTTGAAGAGGTTAAAGAAGATCACCATAACTAGAATATCTCAACTACTTCCTATTGAAAGCTCCATACTCTCTTCAACTACTTCTTTACCATAATGAGCCTACGGGCATACTGTTGTAACAACTTTCAGTTTTTTGTTATGTAAAAACTCTTATATATAGAATGAGCGACCCAAAAAAATGGTCGGCTCTTAGGTGTTTACAAGGCTATGTATGCAGACTTCTAAAAGTTTAATAAAGAACATCCATTCTGGTTCTTGGCTCACTGGTGTTTCAAATCAAGTATGTATGTGTTGTCTATTGCTATATAAATCTAAATTGAATGTAACTTGCATTAATTCTTATTCTAAATTCCTGCAATAAAGCTTAGTTAGATCTGCAATTAACTTCATAGATAAGCTTACACTTAAATAAGTATTCACCAAAAGTTTTAGTTTCTCTGTTTTGGTTCTCTGTTATGCTTCTCTGCAAAAGACTGCAATAGTTGCTTTGTTGTTACTTAATCTGTACCATTTTAATCCTCTAGCTATCACTATATTTCCCTCTCTTTATGCATTTCCCTTTTCCCCCCATTTTTCCTAAAAGAAGCAAGGAACCAACCTCCTCTGGAGATTGAACCAGGTAAACTCTGTGTTAGCCTGGTCTTTCAATGTTGGCAAAGTCTTGGGTGCAAACGTAACCAAAGGCAGATTTTGCTCCAACACTTCCCTTGTGTTATAAATTAGCAAAAACGAATACAATTTATCCCCCATTTTGTTTGTAAAATAAAAAATGTTTTGGTGGAATTTGGAAGTCCTTCAATTTGCAAAACAATTGTGCAATTTGGCTTTGAATTTTACAAAAAATAATAATTTGCAAAACAACACAAATACCTCTTTAGCAAAAACTTACTTTTCATTTTGTTGCATGGGGTTGAAACTCGTAATCTTCCGTAGCGTAGTGCCTTGTCACTAGCTTGATTGACCAGTTGAGCTAGCACTCCTGATAGGTGTGAAGGGTTAGCACTTAATATTTGAAAGTGACTGGAGAGAATTATTAGAAAATATTTATTGGGATTTTAGTCCCACGTGCACCATGTAGGTGCAAAATGGAGAAAATAAATCTAATAACTCATGAATTGATTTTTGATTACCTTCAGGTAATTGATCAATGATGAATGCCCTTTTGCCACCACTGACCAATGAGACTCTACCATGTTAGCACACCAGACTGCCAATGATACTCTGCCAAGTCAAAACTTTTATCCACATGCGTGACACATAAACTCTCAATTTTTGTGTAGCAAGGGGTCCATTGTTGTTTATCTAGTGCATCAAGTCCAATCTCATTAGGGTTTGTCACCATCCAGTCCTATCTAGTTGATGTCCATTCAGGTCGATCACATCATCAAGTGTGTCAATTCTAGTTGTACATCCCTTAGAGTCTGCATCATAAGGATCTAGGTTAGTCTAGGGGGATCCTATACCTTGATATTTGCACCCCCTCGAGATCCAGTCCATTGATCCACATAAAAAACTATGCCAAGGAAGTCCAATCCTGAGTTAGGGATCTTGCACCTCTGGATTTGTGCCCTGCCTCAAAAAACATGAAATCCAACTTGATCACCTTGACTCACTTCTTTGGTGCTCCCACTCTGATACTAATGAAGGTAAGTCTGAATATTCACAAATGTATTGATAATGATTCAATAAATAATATATATCTTAGGCTAAGAATAGCCTAACAAACTTATGGTTTGAATAACTAACCTAATATCCCTAACCACCTAGATATATATGCAAACAATATATATTCACTTAAAAATAACAAATGTTATTAATATAATAACTAACCTAAGTAGAAAATATAATGTAATAATATAATCTACTCTAACAATGAGTACTATAACACAAATCCCACCGCAAGATAAAGTATTCTTTTTTTGCGAAAAATATCCCAGAAGGGATGCCACTTTCGGGTAATACCCAAGGAGGCAATGGTATCTCTTCTGCCAAAATTACCCAAGGCTCACACCTAGCCTACCTCCTTTGACATACTCAAGGAGAAAACATGAAACAACAAAAATCAAGAACACACAAAAAGATTAAAAAAAACAAAAAATAAAAAATATTCTACTTGAGTGTGTCAAAAATATAAAGCACAACCAAACACACACACAATAAGATAAAAAAAACACACAACATGAACCACATAGAAAAAATACAAGAACAACATAACAAAACACAAACATAACAAAAAAAAACAAAATACTACAAAGACACCACCAACAAAAACATGAAAAACAATAACAACCAAAACCTAAGAAATAATTAAAATAAAATAAGAAAACCAACAATAGACAAAAAATAAAAATAAAAACATAGAAAACACTCACACACCAAAACACAAAATACCTGTTAACACAAACATACAAAAACACAAGCACAAGAACAACAAGAAAAACACAAAAAAAACAAAAACATAAGAACAATAAAAAAACAACACAAAAAATACAAAAACAAAGCAAAAAAAAAAAACACACACACATATAAATAGAAAAGAAAAAAGAAAAAAATAGAACACAACAATGACCTTTCTAGACCAAAATACTATTAAGGTAAGAATCAACAGAGGAAACAAAATATTAGATTGAGCTAGGGAACTAAAATACCCTTATCGAACCAAAGAGAAGCAAAAATAAAGCAAGAATAAACTAGGTACCTCCAGAACTAGAGCCATCCAAATAAATGATAGAAAGAAGAGCTTCCCTTATTTGTGAAGCCCACCATCTAGGAGGGTGGTCGTAGCAAGTAAGATCACCTTTGTCCAAAGCCCAATTAGCTAAAGCATCAACTCTCTTGTTATGATCTCTGACTACATGATTGTAATCAACTTTCAAAAATCCCATCTAGATTAACTGAATCTTCTCAATAATTCTTTTTATTGTCCAATCAACCTTATGATTCTTAGAAGGAGACTTCAAAATATTAATCATGAGTTGAGATTCAGACTTGTAGTACCTTTTCCCATCCAACCTTAGTAGCCTCTTGATCTTAGTAATGATTTTGAGAAGAAAATTACATAAAGCAATAATTCTATAAGATGAGATATGTTTAACCTCTTGAGCTTTTGGAATAAGTTTTATTGATAACCTTCAAACTTTCTTTAGCTTTCATAGCTTCTTCCATCACCTCTACTAAATTAGCATGAAGGATATCCCAAAATTATTGGTAGAAATCAATGGGAAAACCATCAGGACCTGGGGTTTTCCCTTTTTGCATTTTAAAAACTACCGAGTTCATGCCATCCCAAGTGTAGAAAACATCTCCAGAATCTGATTTCAAGGAAGAAATAAATTTGTAAGATCTTTGATCTAGAAGATATTTGTGGAATAAATTTATGTTTCGATCACCTTCTTTGAGCCATTGAATTCTAGACTTTTTCTTCCATAAGATTTATCTTTTTTTCCATTACTCTAAATGAGTTATGAGTTTAAAAGTTCATATGCACTTGTACTCTCTATGAGGCCATCTAAATGGATTTTCTTATTCAATTTTTCAAGTTGAGAAATAACTTCATGTTTTTTTATGAACATCCCCAATCTCCTTCTAGTTCCAATTCTTGACTTTGGATTTAATGTATTTCAATATTCTGGCAAAATAGATCTTAGTACCATACCTAGGTTTACCTTCCTTCCACCACTGTTGCACTTAAGGTTTAAATTAACTGTCTCTAAGCCACATTAACTAAAATAAAAAAGGAGAGAAACTCATATTGGTTTTCCATATTTCCATCATGATAGGCCAGTGATCCAAACCAACATTGTTAAGAGTATTCACTTTAGGAATGTGACCATGGATTACGAAATTATCAGAGAGCAGGAACCTATACAATCTATCCATTATACAAGCTAAGCCTTACCTTCTATTAGACCAAGTCATAAGGCCATTATCTGATTGGATGTCCACAAGATGGAAGTTTGTAATATATTCGCTCATGAGGTTAGTGCTCCTATCCAAATTTCTATTTGATACCATTTTCCTATCTAGAGAGAGGATGGTATTGAAATATCCTTAGATCAAGATCCAAGCTTCAGGAAAATGAGAGATAATATAAGTAAAATTCTTCCACTATCTTTTTTTCCCTCCAAATTAGTTGGAGCATAAACAGTAATGCAAAGCATAATTTGGTTGGAATGTCTGCTTTGAATAGCTATAGCCAAAAGACCCAAACTACCAACCACATGATGAATAACTACCTATTTTGTGTCCCAAAGGTAAGCAATGCCACCAAAAGTCTCCTGGGAACTGAGGGAAACCACTTTTCCAACTGGCCAAAAAAATAGTAGCAATTGATTCCATGTCCTCTATTGACATCTTCATTTCTTGAAGGAAAACAATATGTGGATGATTTACCTAAATCATTCTTCTAATTTTATTTTGTTTTGAAAGAATCCCTTTGAGTCCTCTAATATTCCAAGTGATGATATTCATTAAAACTAGGGCTAAAAAAGTTTGAAATGGCACTAATCTTACCTTCCTCTACAAGATTTTCACCTTCTTTTACCATATAATATTGTTTAGTCTTATGACCTACCTTTTGATTAGAATCCATATTCAATTTTTTTTCTTTATTTCTTGACTTACTCCAATTGAATCTGAGATGGATTCTAGCCTTGAAGAATGCTTGTACATAGTCAAAATGTTACTAGAAGGTTCAACATAGTCTATATTGGGACCTATATTATTTGAAGTTTTAACATTTAAAAGATTGTTTTTCTTGTGAATATTTTCTCCTTTTTTCTATTGAAAATATTTGATTTGTTGGTTTGTATTTGATTTCTTCCCTTTATATTTAATTTGTGTTTCTAAGATTTTTGTTTCCATTGTTTCCTCTTCCTCACTTGGGACCTCATTTGTGGAAAGAATTTCAAACATATTAGCAGATAACTTTGATTGATCCTTCATAACTAGGTTTTTTAGTGTTCTTCTTCTTAGGCATTTGGAAACCTGCTGAATTTATATCTTCTTTCTTTTGATCTAGAATTTTATTTGGCCAAACACTAGCTAAATGATCATATTCATGGAAAATTCTACAACAAAAAGGAATGTTCTCATAGTCCTCTACTTGCTCTCAAGTGTCCTCCCCAGATTGTAAAGTGGTCTTTTTAGGTAGGGATTTATCAAAATCCATTAAAACACAAATTCAAGCATAAATAATATGTTTAATTTTTTTAGTACAATCAGTAGTCATCATAAATATTCCTAAAGAGTTTCCAATTGAAGAAAAAATAGTCAGATTCCAGAATTCAATTGGGATGCCAAAGAGTCTAACCCACATGGGACCTATATAAGACATCTCTTCTTCAGCTTTAAATTTAGTATGTTAGGGCTTCATGAAAATCCCTACCCTTCCAAATAACCAAGGACCCCCTTGAAAAGTTTTCTCTCTATATTCATTATTAGAAAATAAAACAAGAAAATAACCATTTGGATAAATAGAGATTTGTAACTCACCTTTAATTTTCCATATTTTTGTAGCCCAAACTTTTAAAGTATATAATCTTGGACGAAAACCCACGAAATGACAAATAAGTCCTATTTTTTCCATATCTTCAATGCCACTCGAATGTTGCCCATATCAAGCTTAACAATAGGAGTTCCATTATTGCTTTAAGAAATCCTGACTTTGTATTCTTGGGATCAATATTAGTCATTATTATAGGTTTACGAGAAGCCCTAACATTAATATTAGCATTAGGTTGACGTTGTCCACAATGGATGACATCCCTAAAATTTAATTTTGGGGATGATTCTTTGAAATTCTTACCCTTGTAGGGGTTTCCACAATAGATTTATTTTGTGGGTGCACCTTAGCACCAGATTCACTTGATATCTAAGCTATTTTTTGGTCAACTACTTGAAATTTGTTTCATGATATTTTTAATCCATACCCTAGATATCGTGGAAAGGTATGATTCACTTTTCTTTTGTGAAATAAATTGGAATTTGTTGTCACTCAAGTTCAAAGCATGAAAATTTGTTGAAAGATAAATTTCTAGCCCATATTGGATCCCCTACAGCATTTCCTACTAAAATATTGAGCAGAAACCACAAAAAAACTGTCCTCTAGGGCCTGAAGGTCCCGAAAATCAACCTATGCAACTGCTTGCACTTAACCCAGATGAAACCCTTGCATAGTTGCTTGCCAAAAATATCATTCACATATAAGGATTCACTAGGATATTTGTTACTCCAAATGATGTAAAAATTGGTGGAGATATTTTTGGATTTTTCAGGTATCTAACCTCAAAATTTTAGCTCAATCCAAGTCTGGATGAGTGAAATATGACTGAAACAAGTTTGATAGTTTGGGCAGTCCTAGGAAAAATCGAGGATATCAATTTCTTCCAATAATTTTCTTCTCATTAACAATTCTTACAATATAAAGTATTCTTCAATGAATACTTGCTGAAAATTCTCTAGTCTTATGTACATGTTAAGAACCGTACTACTGTGAGAGTGGGTAATAGCTACCTCAAAGTGGATTTTTTGGAAAACGTATTTCTATGAATATTCAGATTGCCCAAGAATAGAGCTCTAGTTTTGAAGAATATAGTATATCCGATTGAGACTCATAGGTTTATTACGACACTCACATATATGAAGTCACCTATAGCAGCTAATATTTTTGGTTCTATAACTCATGGAATTAAACAGAGCTAGTTGAAGACTAATGAGTTGGCATGTGCAATGAATTTTATCATGGCCCATCTATCTAGAGAATCATGAGCTTTGTAAATACCAATATGCATGGCAAAATATGTGGAAGGTTTTTACAATGGTATGAAGTACAATTGGGGAACATATCTATAGGAATAGATGCAATAGTTGCTGACAATTAGGAGGAAGATGTTTACAATGACCTTTCATGCCATTGGAATTTTATTAGATGCAGTATTTGGAATGGGTATTCCCTTTCCTAGTAGGATCCAACCATGGGAATTATCATTAGATCAACCTACCATATTGTGATGGGAAAATACTATACCCCTATTGAAGGCAAATCTAGAGAAATTGAAGGCTAAGTAGATTACAAGGTATCCATTACCTCTGATGTTGGAAGAGGCTGATAATGCATCTGATGAAGATGTTCATTCGAGGAGGAAGATAAGAAGATAGTTGGAACCTACCTTGGAACAATAGGTATAGGTCCTACAGTTGTAGGAGCAGCCCATATATTTTGAAGAGGAGGAGAAGGTAGAACAATAAACCATCCCTATAAGGATTCAAACACATAGGAAATGGGAGAAACAAAATAAGCTTTTGTAGAAAGAGCAATCCGAGTCAGTGCTAGAGGAAGGGAACTTAGAATTAAAAGGGTTGGGTTTGCTAAATTTAAATATATCAGGTTTGGAAGAAGTAGAAGGGCAATGGGATCTCTAAAATTTCTCTAGACCTCTGATTTTTAATTTTTTGGATTCATCCAAATTTTTGGCTAGAAATGTAATGGTACCACTAGCTCCAAAAGCAAAATTTGTGATGTAAGTTCCACTTGAGGAACCTACAGGAACAAAGAAGATAAAAACTGTGATGAGAGGAGGTAATATCCAATCGAAGCAAACAAGTACATAGACACCACATGAAGAGTTTACTCCTGACTAGACAGTTGTAACTCTAAGAGAAGTGTAATCAAACCCTTAAGAGGAAGGATTGACAACAAAGTAACAAGAGGGCTTACCTAATACGCAAGAGGAATTCCAAGTATTGGTGAAAGAGTAGCAATATCAAAAGGAAATCATTAATATTGAGGAGATAAAATTATCAAAATAAGGAGATACAAGTAAGACAGTAGTGCACATTCTGCTAGAAGAAGAAGAAGGACAAACCCCACCATAGGATAATACTACAAAGCTTTGCATAAGGTTTTTATTAGAAGTACCTCACTTTGGTATTTCAAGGGATGAAGGTGAAAATATTGATGAGCAGGTGCAACACTTCTTTCGATAGACTAGTGAAATATTTGCCAGTGCCAAACTAAAATTTTGTATTGGTGGTTTTGGGCAATTGAAATAGTGGAGGGATAAAACCTTCACTGAATTAGAAAATATTATGGAATAGGTGTGCAATGAGGATCATATGAGGCAGATAGAACACATCCATGTACAACATCCATGGTTATTCCCTGGGGGAGATGTAACCATGATGCTTGGGAGATAGGATTTATCAAAGGGAGTGAAGATCAATTACCGTGCATTTCCATGCATATACTTGGATAAGAAAACCTATCAGACTTATCCTTTGAATACATTGGGTACAAAATTTTGAAGAGTAACTTCAGAATTGGCCTTCACTCTAAGTAAATTGAATTTCTTGACGTACTAGATTGACTGGCTCAGCTTGGGACTTGAACAAATTTATCAAACCAAGGAAGTACAGTGGGAGGAAGTGGAAGCTACTCGAAAGGATATGGTTGTGATGGAGGAAGAACTATCATGCAACAAAAAAAATATCAAGAAAATATTTAAGAAGGTAGAAATATAATGGTCTAACATCAAGCAGGATTACGAGGATAAGCTATGCTCATAGGAAGAAGAAAAGTAGTTTGTGATCCAATAGGTGGAAGAGCACATGAAGCATTTGGAAGCTCAACTGGCAGCATAAAATTAAGAGTTGGCCAAACAAGCAAATCAATTGAAGGCAGCAGAGAAACAACTATAGGGAAAATACCATAAGGTTTAGGATATGGTAAAGGATGCCACATGCTATAGTGAAATCATCATGGATCACAAGGCTCTGCTTAAGGCTAAGGATGAGAGCATGGCAGCTTATGAAGCCAAAATTCATAAAAATTTGCAATTTATTACAAAGAAGAATGAGAAATTAGCCATAGAAAGCAAAATAGAATACCTATTGATAGAGAAGCTACACAAGAAAGCATCCAAGCATGAGAAGGAGCTAGGTGCACTATTGGCTATTACAAAATAAAAGACCAATGAGTATGGGTTAAAAGCCTTAGAATTTAGTCAATATGAAGTGTGACTGAAGGATGAGTGTACCATCTTACGATGGTAGCTTTATGAGTACCACAAAGGTTCATCGGCCAAAACTAAGAAGGCTAATTCGATGAGGAAACTAGATGATTTAAAGGGGAGGGTAGATGTAAGCAACAAATACACCTCCCAGAAGAAGTGATCCTTGGATTTGCATAGTTTTTTTGAGTTTTGCTCAATTTTGATTAAAATGTATGAGTGTCAAAATGTACAAGCATGAGAAAAATGTACAATGTTGCAAATGTACGATGTGAAATGTCAATAAAATTAGGTGAAATGTACATTTGGGGTTAATTTGATAAAAAACAAATTAGATGTTAGTAAAACATTGTAATGAAGTTTTTTTGAGTTAATTTGGGATGGTAGTTGTAAGTAATGTGATGTCTCAGAAATCGATTTGTAATGGTCTCGATATGCATTATATAGCCCCCCATTCATTTTTTTGGTTATTCATTCATGCTCATTCATAGTTGAGGTTATTCATTGATGAGTCTATTCATGGAGTATTTGATTGTTCTTAGTAGAACTATTGTTCATTTTTGATATTGCGATCGATGATGGAAGATATATGTACAAGAATACTTATAATATAAATATGACAAAAATTCTCCTTATTTCCGTATCCTTGTGAATTCCACTGTATGTTTTGGTTGTTGTAGGTTATGTAGTTAATGTTTGAATGCATATCTTGCTATGTTAATGGATGGAATTACATCGTGAATGATCATGATTACTCTACAAACTTGGTGTGAATATGGGAATTGATTAAATGATGAATCATTATCATACAAATATGATACCAAGAAGTTTTATTATTTCTAGAATTGCCCATGATGAATACAATTCATTGCTAGTGAATTAGGGTTTGCATGTTAGGAAGAATTGGAGGAATTATCATATAGAAACATCCCAAAACTTGTCTTGGAAATATTGGTTGTGCAAGCTGATAGATTTGAGTATTATTTGTAGCAATGGTTCATACAAACCGTACAAGTGTTGTACCAATTCGTACAAGTTGTTTGTTTACCTGATTTGGTAATAAAGTTGCAACCCAAAACCTGCCAAATAAGGAAATATTGCTAGTTTGGAGAAATCGATTACAAAACTAATCGATTTAACTTGTAAAACCTATTATATTGAAATGGATGAGTACCAAATCATACAAGGTGTAGTTTTGTATGATTTTTATTGTACAAATGTATGATTTGGTGATCATACAAGCTCTTTTGGTAAATTGACATAGTGTACGATGGAGACCATATAAGTTGTATGATTTGTGCAAATTGGGTTTTGAGACTTTGGTAATAATTTCTAGAGCTTTCAAATCACCTCCCCTCTAGGAATACTACACCCTAGCTGTACAAATGCTATTGCTACCCTTGCATTACCTAAACATAAAAAAGCTTTCAATCCTTCTTGGCCACATAAATTTCATCAAAAGGTTCATCCTAAACTTTGCAACTAACATTAGGTTGATGACCCTCATGATAAAGAAGAATCAACCATTCAACTAGATAACTGAATTTCAAGAGGTATTTGACGAGATAAATAGGACTATTATAAAGGATTTAATGCTAGTAAACTCAAGCTATGATAAAGACTTCATCATCTATACATATTATAGAGAGCTCAATATTGTGGCCTTGCTTACACACAAATATGAATATTAGAATGAGCACCCAATTACCTTATTTAGCCAAAATTTAGATTCTACAAGAAGAAATATTAGTTTATTGAAAAATGTTATTAAAGGACTAATAAGTAATAAGATCATTACTCACATCATCCATTCAAGTGTCAAATAATACATAATTGATGGTAAAATTAGTGAAATGAGGGTTGGTGCAATCATTAAGATCTTAGAGTATGATATAGATATAAATTACACAAAGCTAATTAGAGGAAGAACCTTGTCTCAAAGGATGGTTGAAGGTGTTGTTAATAAGGAGACTAACACAAACACATGTTTTATTAGTTTAGATAAGGGGATGTTGGATTGGGTAGATTAAAAAATCAAATATATGCATGTAGGTATATATTCACTTGGCCTAGACATGACTCAATAAAGAGCTTTTTTATTATCAAATACTCATTTTTAGCTCATAGATGATGTTCTATTCGAAAGGAACTTTGATGAAATTCTCTATAGTTGTGTTAAAATAGAGCAAACTTAACCACTCATTTAGGAATTTCATCAAGGATTCTCAGGAGGCCATTTCTTAACCCAAACAACTTCTACAAAAATAATGAAGGTTAAATAATATTGGTTAAATCTATTTGTAGATGTACACCATTGAGTAAGAAGATATAGAAAATATAAATTCTTTACCAGAAGAAAAATGAATGCACCCATACCCCTAAAGCCTATATTATCATATGAATCATTCTCTCCATGGGGATTGGACTTCATCAAGATGATTAACCTTCCATAAAGCAAAAATCACAAATGGATCCTTACTACTATAGATTATTTCACCATATGAATAGAGGTATTTCTGATAAAGGAGGCTACTAAGAAATTAATTATAGACCTCATGGAGGTAATTATCACCAGGTTTGGTATCCCTAATATAATCATCATAGATAATACTAAGATATTTTTGGGTGTCAATATTTTTTAGTTTGTGCTTCAATATGGCATATATTTAAAAGCCTTATCAAATTACTACTCCCAAGTTAATTCCCTAGTGGAGTCCACAAACAAGAACTTGGCCTATATTCTAAAAAGGTGTGACTAAAAAAATTAGTGGCAATGGTATTTCTATATCTAAAAATCCTTATGGAAAAATTGAATAATTTTGAATAAATATTTGGGATGTTCTTCTTATGCTCTATTTTATGGCAAGGAAGCTAAATTGCTTGTGTCTATAGAGTTGGTTGCACTTCAACTATTGCATCAACTAGACCTTTAGGAAAATGATGTCATCACTATAAGGATGGGAGAACTAGTCAAGCTTGAATAACTAAGAAAAGAAACTAGAGGAAAACTTCTAAAACACCAAGGCATAGCCAAAAGATGGTTCAACAAAAGAGCTACCCCTCAAATCTAAGGTTGGTGATGTGGTGCTAAAATGGAATGAGGACAAAAGCAAGTTGGGTTACCATACTAAATTTGATCCAATTTGGAGTGGGCCCTACATAATACATGCATGCAAGGAGTAGAATTCATTTGAACTTTCTATAGGGGATGGTGAAATTTTTAAAAACCCAATCAACAAGAATTATTTAAAGATCTATCCTTGAGTTCTCTCTTAATATCTATATATATTTTTATATATAATGTTTTTATTTTTTCTTTATTTTTCTTGGTAGGCTCTAGCTCTAAGGTTTTGGTAGAGATCCTAAACTATAGAGAACCTATATACAAAGGAAGGCTAAGGTTGTGGAAAAATATATATCTAGCTCTAAATATAGTGATGCAACTAGATGTTGAGGATTTACGAGCCATTTGATATTAGAATCCATAGCCCACATAATCCACCAAAAGCCTAGGGTGGAAAAAGAAGTCCTACAATTGGAGGAACATGAAGATTTGAATGAATAATGAATTATCTATTAGATTTTGATCACAAGCTAGGCTAGTGATAGTCCTCCAAATTATTTAGATCTATGAATGACATAGAGTTATAAGAAGGACTATGACACACAAATTCCTAGGAAAACATAAATGATCTGATCCAATATCAACCCATATTATTTAAATTTCTTCTAATGGAGATGTATCACCAAACTTTCTATGGACCATTCAATTACAAATAAATAATCCATGCTATTTTGGGGAGGACCATTTAAAGTAGAAAAGGAAAAATTCCATGGATCATTAGATCCTAGATATATTTTCTATGCTAGTTTGGAAAGGTCCTTAAAATACATAAGTTAGTAAGCAAAATACTTTGTATGTCATCCAATCACAAGAGGAGGCAACTTATTTTCACTCCAATATCACTTGGAAGGTGGAACTAATTACCATTCATGAGTTTAATACCTTGATTTTGATGATAGCCTTCACATCAACACTATATAAATGAAAAGAAAACCTTAAAAAAGAAAAATTCAATGATGGATGGTATTGGATCTATCATGATCCTCCCTTAGCAGACTTATCATTTGATGGATTGTGATATTGTTATATTATTTTGCTAATGGAAGGACTGACTATTTCATGATTAGTTTACGCAAGACATCTACTTCTTAAAAGGGAAATGTTATATTCTATTGATGAAATGATTATTTTTTGTAGGTGTAGTTATGCAAGAATGTATATTTTTTATGGAAAATATGATGTATGGAATAATTGGTTATTTCCTATTGGGTTATGTTAAATATATTTTCATGTAATAATGTGATGCCACTAATGGAATTGCATTGTCTATAGGAATAGGTTTATCTCATGATGGGAAGGAAGTAATCACCAAGAATGAGATATACTAAGAAAAGGAAAGACATGATGTCTATTTTGTCATTCAACTCGAGTAGCGAGAAAAAAATACTCTTTAATCATAATTTGCATACTATGAAACTACTTAATAGAATTATATTAAGTAGATAAAACTCTTGGATATTGCTATTAATTTTATTTGGTAGTAAATTTATAGGTGAATCCTTGCAAACAGTAACAAGGAATAAGCATTGATTTTTCTTGATTTGATTTTTAATTAAGGAAATATATTCCTTGAAAGGGATTCGATGTGAAGAATCAAATAACTTAGTGAGGATGTTTCAAAAACTACCGTTTGAATTGAAGTCAAAGGATACCACAAAATTATGGGTTAAAGAGAACAATAATGTTAAATTTTGAATTGGGACATCAAGGAAGGCATTGTTAGCTATCGAGGTAAGGTGGCATTATCGTAAAAAATGGTGGTGTAATGGTTTTTTTTTTTACTTTGAGGCTTTGGATTTGATTGTGTATGAGTGGAAGAGTAGGTTGGGTCCTTTATTGATGTGGGGAAGAAAAACTCAGACGTAGGGGAGAAAATTATTGGTCTTTTGGATCGGTCAGGTAGTCTTGTTGGTTTCGAGTGAAAAACTTGTTGGTCTCGAGTGAAACACTTGTTGGTTTCGGTGTGAATCACTTATTGGTTTTGGTGTGAAACACTTTCTATTTTCAGGTGAAACACTTACTAGTTTTTGTGTCAAACACTTGTTGGTTTCAGGTGAAACACTTGCTGGTTTTGGTGTAAAAAACTTGCTAATTTTGGTGTGAAACACTTACTAGTTTTGGATGAAACACTTGTTGGTTTAAAGTGAAAAACATGCTGGTTTTGGTGTGAAATTTTGGTTGACTTGGGAGTGCATCGAACATCATGGAGATATCATCATATCAGAGGAAGATGAAGTGGGAGGTTCACAAATTGGACAAAGATAGACTCTTTTGTAACTATGAATGTGTCCCTATGTTTTTGACATATAATTTTTATTTAATAAATTTATATACTATGTATAGATGTGCCAACCATAAGTTTACATTTTTTGGTAATTCTTTCTTGAGGAAAATTCACCATTATCATTTGGAACAGTATGACTCGAATTTCCTATATAGAGGCTGATACGTATGTTGGTAATATTTAAAGTAAAATTTTCCTGTAGGAAGCTCCATATTGGGTATACATATTTTTTTCTTGTAAACCATTAGACTACCTATAGCTCCATATATAATATGGACAATAGAGGAGATAATTCTATGGGGTAGGAATCGACTTGAGTAGTTAATGGTTTGACTAAAACTTTAGAGGTATCTCTGGAACGTAGCTGGTATACCTCTAATGAGATCAGAACCACTATAGATATATGTCATTGATTGATTAGAATAGGGTCATTGATTGACTTATCTTGATGTTCACCATTTAATTAGTATAGTGGGACGTCTCTTATTTAGGTAGTTTCCCAATGAAGTAGTGCTCACTAGCTTAAATAATTATGGACCTCTAGAAAAAATGTGGGAAGCGGGATTAGGATAGAGATTTCACTGTCACGTGAAATAATTGAACTCGGTCTTCCATACAACATCATCAACTAATTAATTTGGAAAATACAAATGTGTTTGTAATAAGATTCCAACATTAATGGTATGATGGAGTTAAAATGTTGGATCTTTACCCAGTACAAACCGTGGAGAGTGGGTTTAGTGTAGTTGAATGCTTTGAGGGTACTGCTATTATAGGAGTAGGTATTTTGGATTACCTCATTAAAAAGGATTGGGAAGGTAAATTTTTGGTTAAAAAATTTTAGAACCTTTGGAAACATCTCTATGTAGATGTGTGGTTTCTTTTAACTTTTGTTTCTAGTATATAATAGATTGTGTATTCTCTATGTGCAAACTCTATTTACTATCATGTATTTGATGGTAGCTATTTGGGAGGACCTGTAACAATATTTCTTTTCAACGGTTTAAACCATTTACATGCTGGGATTTAAGTTCCAATTTATTTAATTATTTCAAAGTGAGTTTGAAATAAGGACAGATGGTATTATAGCTCGATTTGGAATGTAATTTTTAATGGGCAGAGAATATCTTGTTTATAGTAGGTTAAATGTTTTATTACATAGATTAAAAGTAGCTTCTTGGTATTGTTACCTACACTCCAGAAACATGGATTTGTGTTGTATTTATGGATAGAAAGAATTACCCATACTAATAAATGAAGGGAATAATAAATGCACCCAAGTAGGAGATAAGGATAGATGAAAATATCTTATCTCTTTGTAATATATTCACCATTTTGAAATTAAAGAGAATATTTTCAATGATAGGTTTTTCCTTCTTTCCCAGGGTAAATATTTTGTTGTGTGCTCATGGATGGAATCTTGTTTAAGTTAAATGTATCTTTGCTTAAGAGCCTTTGCTAAAGGGAAATTATGTGATGTTATGTTCTTGAAAGTGTTTAAGCTTAATATTGCATGTTTAATAAAGGTTTCATTTCATGACCTTGATGTGGGTGTTATTATGTTCTTTGTTATGAATTAAAATTTCTTTGGGTAATGAAGAAATGTGGGTTTGATTTTATGGTAATGACAATTAGTCAACAAAATCATATATGATAAATCACTACTCTAACATCTTAAAAGACCTTGATGGACTAGATAAGGAAAGACTCTAGTAGATGAAAAGAGTGTTGCTTTTGTGATTATGTAATTTCTTTGATGTAAATGAATAATCTAGTCTTTGCAAATATTGTTTGTCAATATAAGAGAGAAAAGAGCCTTTCAAGAATTTGTCTAGATCATTGGAAAATAATGAGAAAGATATTTGAATCCCTTTATGCTGGAGCACCTACTTAGATGGACTTAAGTAGAGTGTGACTTATGGCGTGCCCTTCTCAATGGATTGAGGAGAGGTAAGTTAGCTTGTTGGAGGTTAACGAGAAAGATAACTTGTTTACTAAGGTAAAACACCTAGTACACTTACATAGATAGATGTATGTAAGTGGTAGGGATGGGTGTGCCTCAAAGAAAATACTAGGTAGTAAACTGATTGAATTGGAGGAATGTTTAGTTAGGAGATAACTATATATATATAGATATATATTTATTATTATTATTATTTTTTTTATATATATATATATATATATATATATATATATATATATATATATATATATATATATATATATATATATATATGTAAACAAACAAAAAAACTTAGGGTTGATATGGGGTAGAAATTTGAGGTTATGGCACTTGGTATCAAAGCATATTTCGTAGGGATGCAAGTTTCCTTGCGCAAGATTAGATAGAGTACAATAGGATGTGTACTATGTAGAGAATATACCTGTGAAAATATTGTACCTATTAAAAGCAAATCTCAACTGTCTAGTTTGAATAACTAGATAGTTAGTAGGAGAAGAAATTTAAGGATGACTTGATCTCTACTATCTCTCCTATGTGTGGCTAGGGATAATGCCACCCAATAAAAGGAGAGGGAATGCTACCCCACCAACTAGGAAAATATGAAAAAATAATGAAGAGGTTGAGACCCCAAATATAGGTATTGATACTCCTAATAATGAGAGGGAGGATCTTACTACAATAGTTTCCCTACTAAGGGAACAAATGGAAACACAAAAGTAGTTGTTATAATCTTTAGTGAATCAAGTTTTACAAGATGGAAATTCTAGGATGGAATGAGAGAATTAAACCCTTACAGAGGCACAACAAGTCAGGGTCCAACTAGAGGTTGAGTTGGGAAAAGATATGAAACATCTAAAATCTTCCAAGTTCAATGGAGAGGAAGATGGTGATAAAGCTAAAGCTTGGTTGAAAGAGATATAAACCTACTATAATATGAAGAACTATTCCAATGGTACCCGAACGTCCTATGATACCTTGCATTTGTAAGGGGTTGGTTTGGATTGATGGGAAATGCATAGTGGGGAACCAGGGATTGAGGTTGCAATTGATTTGAAAAGGGAGAGCTTTGTGATAGCCTTCAAATAAATATTTCTCATTGAACACTTCTACATCAATAAATTTGAAGATTTCACCAAACTTAGACAAGGAACTAGGACTATGAAGGTTTACTATCAAAAATTCATCAAGCTACTAAGTGCGTGCCTATGTATAATGAGAAACTGAAGATACATAAATTTATTCTTGGAAGCTCAACTATTGATACTATTGATAAAAGGTAAGATTTTTGGTAGAGATGTTAGAATTCTAATTGATAGTGGTGCCACAGATAGCTTTGTTTTCACTATATTAATTAATAATATACCAAAAAGGCTATGAATCTTAGGACATGTATGGAAGGTCGAGTGTGGCTCAAGACAGACATAATACATAGATCACTGTTACCCTATGACTATATTATCTTACCTAGTGGTACAAATGTAGGTTACCTTTATGTAGAACTACTACATGCTTTTTATGTAGTGCTAGGAATGGATTGGTTACAAGAACATAAGACTATAATTGTTAGCTTTTGATGTAGTATGCAATGGGAGATAGCAATCACAAGATGCAAAATAATATGAAAGAAAGTAAATATATGAGATGACTAAAATATGCTATAAATAGAAATGATGAAAATGAATACAATGTAGCTATGGAGGAAATGGACACTCCATGAACAAAGCTACTGGACTACATTGCACCCATCACCAATATATGGTGATCTACACAACACTATGCTACTACCTATGAATATGCTCTGAGCTTCTATATTCTACTTGTTACAATGAGGCCCTTTTTATATAGGAAGATAGGTTCCTTGGCCAACACTCTACCTAGTTGTGCAAGGGATACCTTGCACATATACAACTTGCACATTGACACTTGTGCATTTATTACATTGCATGAAGTAACTAGATAACTTTCCCCTAAAGTAATCTAATATCCTAAGTATGTACCTAGGAAGGTACATTTACATGACTCAAATGATGTAATATAATCTATTTCTAACACCCCCTTGTATTACATTATTTGGGTATTGAAGACTTTAGTCTTCAATGTGGATCTTCTTCCATTAGATAGTGGAATTTGTATTCTCCTTCATTGCTTATTGTGATCAGGTTCAACAGGTAATATGTGTCTTCATATGATGCAAAGTAAGTTGTAGTTGAAGGTCCTTCTTTCAATTGACTTTGCATTGTATTCCTCCTTTATCTACTTTGTCTTCTTCTTCTCTAGCTTTACCTTTGAATTCGGTCTTTGTGCTTTCATAGGTGGTTGTGTTTCTACTTGGTTCTTGTAAGGAAGATTCTCCTTTCCTATCTTCAATCTATACATAATCTTTTGAACAACCACTTAAGCCATCATAATAAGATCTTGAATTAGTAGAACTTGAAGTACCAATGTTGCATGAGGATTGAAAAAGTTTTCCTAGATATGATTCATTTAATTCTGTCTTCTTTTTGAGTAGTTCTATCAATCCTTTTTGTTCTACATTTTCATCCTTGTAATGTTTGTATGTGAGCAATGCCATGTATAATATGCTCACAAAGTCTAAGGAAAGTGAAATGTCACTTTTTCCATTGTCAATAGCTTCATTGAGACAGGCTTGAAGATAACATTCCATAGTATCAAAGTTATCTTCTAAGGCTTCACTATGAATTACCTTTGAAGTTAGGTCTAACATTCCTTTAGATTTCATGAGTAGATTCATGATCCCAAGTTTTATGGCACTGGCCTTCTCTTTTCTGAAGGAATTATTAGTGTTTGTTGTGTTTTGAGAAGTAGACATCCTTATAGCTCCCTAGTTTTAGATATGGTAGGATATAACTCCCTAATATATAAGCTTGATTTGATAAAACCTTTATTAATCCTTAGGTTTGTAGGCTTCCTTATGTCTCCCTAGTAATGAGAGTATATACACCTAATGGAATTTTAGGTTTTGTAGAAAGCTTATATCTTCCCAATTATATAGAACTTGATAATATTTGGTAGATGCTATTATTATCAAGTTTTGTAGAATGCCTTATGACTCCCTAGTGATTTTGGAATATGATATAGTGCTCTTGTAAAATGTAGTTCAATTTTTGGTTGATTTTGTAAAGTTTTGTAAATATCAAAAATCAAACTTTCCTAACACCTTATTACTCCTATTGAACTAAGCACTTTTCCAATTTTGAAGAGGTTTTAATGTTGGATTTCTTTTGTCCCTTTTGAGAAATTTTGAGACAAGAATATTATAAATTTCCAACCTTAACAAAAACCTTAATAAACCTCTTTTAATATCCCTTAGGATTTGATTTTAGTGTTTCTAATTTTCAATAACCTAATTTGGTGTTGTAACCCTTATAACTCCCAAATTTGGAAAATTAGAACACAATAATATTTGCAAATATCAATGGATTAATTCCAAGTAGTATCCCTTATTTCTCCTAGGTTGTGTTTTGCAAATATTAGATTACTTTGATATTTAATTTCCCTAAGTTTTTCTTTCAAATAAATATTGATTTCCTTTAATACTTCAACCTTAGAATATAACCTTATAACTCCCTTTTTAATGAAAGCAAATTAGATAGAGGAAATTTTACCTTAATAAAGCTTTGCACCTTTATGAAATCGGATGTGTATGGTTATAATCTATCCTTCTTGGGTGCTATGAGTAATGACAGATTCTTCAATGTGCTCCTTGGATTCAATGCCCTTCTTTAATGCTTCCCTTGACCTGTTTGACCAAGAGTTCTTACACTTCTCTTTGTTGCTTCTGAATGCTCCCGAATGCTACGTTCTCCTTGGTCCAAGGCACCTTTAATAGGTGGTCAATATTTTGATGAGTGACACGTGTCACAACGATTTTATTCAATGCTCCAAGGATTCTTTGGACACTTGGTGGAGTCACCAACTCTATTCTAATGCCTGTTACAAGTGTCACCTTTGCTTGGAACATTTTTATTCCCTCTTTGTGCATTGTCCAAGTGGCTTCTCTGCTTCAACGTATGTGAGGCCTCTTACTATAACGCTTTTGGCTGAAAGTAACTCCTCTTCCACATGGAATATGGGTACCAAAACTAATGTTGTAACGTCTCCTTTCACATGTGTGAAATTCAACATTCCTTTGTGGGTGTTTTAAGGTTCTTTTGGAGAATGACAAGTGGCACCTTATTTCCTTTGCATGCCCTTGTCTTATCAATACCTTCTTGCAAGCCCTTCAATGTATTTTTCCACCTTGTTCTTTGTTGTACTTCATTGGTGTTGAGATATTTCCAGCCAAGCAATGCTTATGGTGGAGCTTTGGTGGAGATTTGGTGGCTCTTGAATGGATTTCGAATGGCAGCACTTTGGTGGAGACTTATTGATGCTCCAATGATGGTATTGAATGCTCCTTGATTGGACGTATGATTCCAATTTGCTTGCTTTGATTTCCCTTTCTTATATGCTTTTGGATTTGTCTCCTTTAGTGAGAAATGTGACACCTTTCTTGTGCTTTGCAAGTTACCTATTATGGTTGTCCAACCCGTGCATGATGTGAGCCCTTTTTGAGAGGCTTCTTTATGCTTGGAGTGTGCTAGTATTCGACTTGCACTCTTCTTGAGAATAATGTGCCTTTGAGGCACCTTCAAATCTTCCCTCTTCCTACTTAGAATGTATTATATAAGTGCAATACCATGTAACAATATTTGTATATAAAAACCTTTTTATTGCACCCTTTCTTGCACTCTTTTTGCAGGTCTGATTTTCTGGTTTTGTGGTAGATTTTTGAATGCAATGTAAGGGTTTTGAGGATATCTCTCTTATTATACAATTTTTGCTTTTTGCCTGGTTATTTTAAAAATGAACCCAAGCTTGTAACCACTTGATATAAGATACCTTTTCGTTGTATCTTTCTGCACTATTTCTTTGTAACAAAAACCTTATTGTGCTTTGAATTTGAGACTCACCAAGTCTCAATTTGAGGCTTCCTTTGCTGATCTTCGATGGCTACTTTATTCTCCAACACCTAGAGGATTCGAGGCTGATTTGGTGGCTTCTCTTGGCCACTAAATGTTGCAGATTTTTGTGCACTAATGGTGTCTTTAGACACTTTATGATAATCTGATTTTGTGCCTTTATCAAGAACACAAACACTAAGCTTTTTGAGAGTAATATAGTAGTGCAAATGAACCCACTAATATTTCACTTTTAATGCACTAAAAATCACACCTTATCACTCCAATAAACTCTCAAAATAATTTATAAGTGCACTTAATCAATTTATTACAACTAATCAAGAATAATCTGAAATGAATCTTCAAGAGTTATTCTACAATTTCACTACAAACAAAGTTGTAGGAACTAGTCTTCTTTTTCTTTCTAAAGTAGATATTTGGTAGTTGATAGATAGTTGTAATTTTGTAATCTAATCAAATCCAAAGCTAATTGTAATTTTGTAATCTAATCAAATCAAACTAATGTGCAAATGAACCTTAAAAGGAACTTTTCCCTTTTGCACTTTTGAAGACTGTAATTCAATTTTCCTCTTTTGCAACTCTAATCCAAATTAAGGTGCTTTAACAAATTTGATAAGTAATCCAATTAATGAATCTACTTGCACCAATAGTTGCTTATATTTTTGAAATATTTTGTAGCTCTTTTTCCACTTTTTTAGAGGATGTAGATCTTGGTGTCTAAGATCACCAAGTTTCTACTTTGAGTAGGATCTTGTTGCTTAGTTTCTTCTTCACCAAAAGGTGGTCTCAAAATTTCTTTTACGAGCCTAGGTTTTGATGATTTGATCCTTTAAGCAATATTCTCCTTTTTCTGTAGATATAGATTTGGAGAAGTATTTGTCTCTGAAATAGTGCCTTCTTTCTGTGAGAGGTAATCTTCAAATCTCTTGGATTTGGTAGGCTTCTCCTATCTTCAAGTCTTCTTGTCGAATTCTAACTTCAAGTAGGATCTTCTTCTCAAGATTCTGAATGTCTTGAGGTCTTCTGAGATTTGGCACTCCTTGCCAAATTCTTCTTCTTCTTTTGGGCTTATTGTTGAATGGTGATAATTGTCCCAAATATTTCACTATAATCTTGTAGTGAATTTCTCCAATGAGTTCTCCTTTGATGATTTCTTCAGTAAGGCTCTCCAAGCCTTTTACTAGATGCTCATTGAGACCTCCCCAAGGTCTTTGATCTTGCATCTTCTTCTAGTCTTCCTTGAGATATTTTCTTCAACCTTATGCTCCTGGAAGTGTTGGTGGTGAGATCTTCTTTTGGATATCTGATTCTACTACTTTTGGATTTGAGCAGAACTCTCCTAGTCCTTCTTCTTCTTCAAGACTAGAAGTTCTTCAATGAGATCTTCTCTCAATCTCTTTACCTTCAATTTTGCTTTAGGTGTTGGATTGATTCTGAAGAAGATACTCTTCCTAAATTTCTTGTAGGAAGTTTCCCAACTCACTGAATCTCCTTTCCTTGCAACAAAGTATTAGTACTAAAATCTTAATCTGCTTCTAAATTAGATACTCTCTTCTAGAGTCTTCTTCAGGATCAAGGCTTCTATGGCCTTTTTTTAGTATCAAGGCTTCTGTGGCCTTTTCTATAGTATCAAGGCTTTTGTGGTCTTTTCTTATGGGACAAGGCTTCTGTGGCCTTTCCTTGAATATCAAGGCTTCTATGGCCTTTTCTTATGGATCAAGTCTTCTATGGCCTTTTCTTTTGGAACAAGGCTTTTGTGGCCTTTTCTTCTAGATCAAGGCTACTATGGCCTTTTCTTCTTCTATGAAGTTCTCAATCTAGCAATGGAGATATCTAGTCTCCTAACTTCACCATGACTCTTCTCTAGAAGTCTTCTTTCATAGTATTCTTTTCTTGCACAAGGAACTAATCTCTGCACTATGAAGGCATGCTGACCTTCGAGCAATGAAGTTGAAGTCTCCTAGCTTTCTATTGTAGGAGGTGTCCCAATCATCTGAGAATTAATTTTCTACAACAAAAGAAACTTTGGGTAATAGTTAACAAATTCTAGATATCCTGAATGATCTTCACTAGTTGATTTGTCAATCTAGTGGATTGAATGTTGAGTCCTAGTCTTCACAAGTTTTTCCTACAACTTTGTGGAAAGACTCTAGCCAAATGTAATCTCAGTATTTCTAGAACTAAGATTTCTTTCAGTCCTCACTTGTGGCTCTCCCTAATTCTACCACCTAGACTCTTTTGAGATTTTTTGATAGTGGCTAGTCTAGTAATGCGTTAGGTTGACAAAAAAACTTAGGCTCAATGATAATGGTGGTTTTTCTATTGATCTATTATGGCTAGATCTACCATGGCTCTGATACCACTATTAGCTTTTGATGGAGTATGCAATGGGAGATAGCAATCACAAGATGCAGAATAATATGAAAGAAAGTAAATCTGCGAGATGACTAAAATATGCTATAAATAGAAATGATGAAAATGAATACAATGTAGCTATGGAGGAAATGGACACTCCATGAACAAAGCTACTAGACTACATTACACCCATCACCAATATATGGTGATCTACACAGCACTATGCTACTACCTACGAATATGCTCTGAGCTTCTATATTCTACTTGTTATAGTGAGGCCCTTTTTATATAGGAAGATAGGTTCCTTGGCCAACACTCTACCTAGCCGTGCAAGGGACACCTTGCACATATACAACTTGCACATTGACACTTGTGCATTTATTACATTGCATGAAGTAACTAGATAACTTCCCCCTAAATTAATCTAATGTCCTAAGTATGTACCTAGGAAGGTACATTTACATGATCTAAATGATGTAATATAATCTATTTCTAACAATAATCAATTTCCAAGATAGATATATTGAGTAGTATAAATATGGTGGGAAAGTACAGAGGGTGTATAGCCTATAGGGGGCTTTTCTATCCCAGATCCTTTATGCAATGCAACTTAGGAAGGTAATAAAGAGAGGAGTATTATATGTAGTGAAGCTAAATGAAATAGAAGAGGAAAAGAAGAAAGAGGTATTTGAGAAACACCTATTAATTTAGAAGTTTAGAGATGTATTTATGGAGGAGGATTTACCTAGATTACCCCCTAAGCATGAATTTGATTTCACAATTGAACTTCAACCTAGAACAAAACTTATTCATAGAGCTCCTTATAGAATGAATTATATTGAGATGCAAGAACTAAAAGTACAGTTACAAGGATTATTGGAGAAGATATTGTCTAGACCAAGTGTGTCACCATGGGGTGCACCAGTGTTGTTTGTCAAGAAAAAGGATGGTTCCTTGCGACTATGTATAGACTATAGGATGTTAAACAAGGAAACCATTAAAAAATAGATATCCTCTACCCATAATTGAAGACCTATTTGATTAGCTTTAAAATAGGTATTCGATTTTGGGTAAAGGATAGGTCTTCAAATGCTCCAACAACATTTATGAATTTGATGAACAATATTTTCAAGAGGCTTTTGGAAGGACTACTCCAAGATAACCACTCCAATATCTAACCTTCAAAGGAAGGTAAAATAATTCAAGTGGACAGATAAATGTGAGGAAGATTTTGATCTGCTTAAACAAAGACTCATTATATCTCCCATACTAAAGATACCAAATCCTCAGGGTAGCTTTTTTGTGTGTATAGATGCATCATTAGAAAGTTTTTTAGGAGTGCTCTCACAAGATCAAGAAGTAATAGCTTATGGATCCAATAAATTGAAGCAACATGAGGTCAATTATGCAACCCATGATCTGTAATGTGTAGCAGTAGTTTTTGCTCTTAAAATTTGGAGACACTATTTTTTAGGTAGACCCTTTGAGCTAATAATAAACCATCAAAGTCTAAAGTACATATTTACTCAACATTTATTAAATTCTAGGTAGAGATGATGGATGGAATTTCTCTTGGAATATGATTTTAGTATTGAATACATTAAAAGGAAGGAAAATAAGGTTGTTGATGCACTCAGTAGGAAAAGGTACATATCAATCTTGTCTTGAATTTATGTAGGCTTAATGGAACAAGTCAAGGTAATGCAGTAGAAGGATGTGTTTTGCAATCATATCTAGGAAAATATAGAAAGAAAATCCAATGAAAGTATGGATTTCAACATTAAGGATGGTTTCTTGTGCTTTAATGATAGGGTAGTAAAACCTGAGGCTGGTGATCTAAGGAAATGATCATAAATAAAGCATATAGATCTTCATATTCTGCTCACCCAGGAGGGGTAAAAATGAGAGAATATGAAGAAAACATTCTATTGGCTAGGAATGAAGAGGGACATAACTGAATTTGTCACCCAATATCTTGAATACCAGAAAGTAAAGGTAGAAAATAGACATCTTGTAGGACTATTGTACCCTCATGATGTACCAACATAGAAATGGTAGGTGATTTCAATGGATTTTATTATCGGTTTACCAAAGATAATATTCTAGCATGATGCAATCCTAGTTGTGGTTGATAGAATGATCGACGTTACACACTTTATACCCAGAAATACCAAGGATGATGTTGTGATTGTGGCTAATAAATTTACCAAGAAAATATTCAAGCTTCATGGTTATTTTAAAGTGATCATTTTAGATAGGAACTCGAGATTCACATATGAGTTTTAGCAAGCTCTACATCGAGCCATTGGCACTAGGTTAAAAATTAGTTCTGCATATCACCAAGAATATGATGGGCAGATTGAAAGGGTAAACCAATATTTAGAAGACATACTTCACATGTATTGTATGAATCAAAAAATCCAATGGGAATATAACCTGCACTTGGAAAAAATTTCCTACATTGGTCACCATTCGATATTAGGTATGGCACCATTTAAAGTTCTATATGGCAAAAGATGTAGGATACCATTGTCTTGTGTCAATTTAGAGGATAGGATTGTACTTGGATCGAATATGGTCAAATAAATTGAGAAAAAAGTAAGGACAATCAAAGAAAAACTTAAAGAAGATGCAGATCATAAGAAATTTTATTTTGAGCTTAAAAGGTCACCAAGAGAGTTTGCAATAGGTGATAGGGTGTTTTTAAGGGTGAGACCAAAGAAGAGTGCTATTAAGTCCATAAAACTAGACCCTCGTTTTGTTGGACCCTTTGAAATTATAGATAAGATCAGTATTGTAGCATATCGACTTGCCTTACCACCCAATATGTTAAATATTCATAACATATTTCACATATCATTGCTTAGAAAATATATAGCTAACCATAATCATGTGTTGGACTTTTACAATTTTTAGATGATGGATCTAGAGTCTATAGATGTTCGACTAGTAAAAATACTTAATTTTATTTCCAAATAGATGAGGAAAGGAACCTTAGAGCAATGCAAATTCCAATAGCACTGCTATTTTGAGAGGAATGCTACTCAGGAAAAAGTAGCAGATATGCAAAAATATTTTCATTTTTTGTTTGAAAATGATATGTAATGGTTATTTTATGTTTGAACTATTTAAAACATAGAGGACTATGTTAAGCCTAAGGGGGGTAGGATGTCATGATCCTCCCTTGGCAGACTTATCATTTGATGGATTGTGATATTGTTATATTGTTTTGCTAATGGAAGGACTAACTATTTCAAGATTAGTTTACACTAGACATCTGCTTCTTAAAAGGGAAATGTTATATTCTATTGATGAAATAATTATTTTTTGTAGGTGTAGTTATGCAGGAATGTATATTTTTTTATGGAAAATATGATGTATAGAATAATTGGTTATTTCCTATTAGGTTATGTTAAATATATTTTCATGCAAGAATGTGATGCCACTAATGGAATTGCATTGTCTATAGGAACATATTTTTTTAGTAATACTTCTTATAAATATCCACCATGGGTATTGAATCTGGTTCACATCACCGATAATGCAAGTGGCATACTTGTCGGTAGACCACACTCACATCTCATTATCAGAAGGAAGTAATCACCAAGAATTAGATATACTAAGAAAAGGAAAGACACGATGTTTATTTCATCATCTAGCTCGAGTAGCGAGAAAATAATGTTCTTTAATCATAATTTGCATACTATGAAACTACTTAATAGAATTATATTAAGTAGATAAAAGTTTTGGATGTTGCTATTAATTTTATTTGGTAGTAAAGTTATGGGTGGATCCTTGCAAATAGTAACAAGGGATAAGCATTGATTTCTCTTGATTTGATTTTTAATTAAGGAAATATATCCCTTGGAAGGGATTTGATGTTAAGAATCAAATAACTTAGTGAGGATGTTTAAAAAACTATCATTTGACTTGGATTCAAAGGATACCACCAAATTATGGGTTAAAGAGAATAGTAACATTAAATTTTGAACTAGGACTTCAAGGAAGGTATTGTTAGCTATTGAGGTAAGGTGGCATTATCACAACAAATGGTGGTGTAATGTTTTTTTTTTTGTTTTGAGGCTTTGGATTTGATCGTGCAGGAGTGGAAGAGTAGGTTGGGTCTTTTATTGATGTGGGGAAGAAAAACTCAGATGTGGGGGAGAAAATTGTTGGTCTTTTGGATCGATTGGGTAGCCTTGCTAGTTTTGAGTGAAAAACTTGGTAGTATTGAGTAAAACACTTGTTGGTCTCGATGTGAATCACTTGTTGGTTTTGGTGTGAAACACTTGCTAGTTTTAGTGAAACACTTGCTAGTTTCAGTGATACACTTGCTAGTTTTGGTGTTAAACACTTGTTGGTTTCAGGTGAAATACTTGTTGGTTTTGGTGTGAAACACTTGCTTATTTTGGTGTGAAACACTTACTATTTTCAGGTGAAACACTTACTAGTTTCAAGTGAAACACATGCTGGTTTTGGTGTGAAAAGTTGGTGGAATTGGGAGTGCATCGAAAATCATGGAGATATCATCATATCAGAGGAAGACAAAGTGGGAGGTTCACAAATTGGACAAATGTAGACTCTTTTGTAACTGTGAATACGTACCTATGTTTTTGGCATATTTTTTTTATTTAATAAATTTAGATATTGTGTATAGATGTGCCAACCATAAGTTTGCATTGGTTGGTAATTCTATCTTAAGTAAAAGTTACCATTGTCATTTGGCACAGTATGACTCGGATTGCCTATGTACAGGTTGATACTTATGTGGGTAGTATTTAAAGTAAACTTTCCTATAGGAAGATCCCTATTAGGTATACATATGTTTTTCTTGTAAACCATTAGAGTGCCTATAGCTCTATATGTAGGATGGGCAATAGAGGAGATAATTCTATGGTGTAGGAATCAACTTGAGTAGTTAATGGGTCGACTAAAACTTTAGAGATATCATTGAAACACAACTGGTATACCTTTAATGAGATTAGAATCACTATAGATATATATGTCATTAATTTATTAGAATAGGGTCATTGATTAGCTTTTCTCAGTGTTCAGCATTGAATTAGTGTAGTGGGACATCTTTTATTTAGGTAGTGTCCCAACAAAGTATTTCTCACTAGTTGAATTACTTATGGACCCTTAGAAAACATGTGGGAAGCAATATTAGGATAGATATTTCACTGTCACATGAAATAATTGAACCTGGTCTTCCATACAACATCATCAACTGATTAATTTGGAAAATGCAAATGTGTTTATAATAAGCTTCCAATATTAATGGTATGATGGAGTTAAAATATTGGATCTTTACCTAGTAAAAATTGTGAAGAGTGGTTTCAGTGTAGTTGAAATCCTTGAGGGCACCGCTACTAGAGGAGTAGGTATTCTGGCTTGCTTTGTTAAAAAGGAATGGGAAGGTAAATTTTTGGTTAACAAATTGTAGAACCTTTGGAAACATCTCTACGTAGATGTGTGGTTTATTTTAACTTTTGTTTCTAGTAGATAATAGATTGTGTATTATCTATGTGTAAACTCTATTTACTATCATGTATTTTATGGCAGCTATTTGGGAGGACCTATAATGATCTTTCTTTCTGATTGTTTAAACCATTTACATGTTGGAAGTTAAGTTCTAATTTATTAAATTATCTCAGAGTGAGTTTGAGATAAGGAGATATGGGCTTATAGCTCGATTTGGACTGTAATTTTTAATGGGCAGAGAATATCTTGTTTATAGTAGGTTAAATATTTTATTACATAGATTAAAAGTAGCTTCTTGGTATTGTTACCTACACTCCAAAAACATGGAGTTGTGTTGTATTTATGGATAGGAAGAATTATCCATAGTAAGAAATAAAGGGAACAATAAATGTACCCAAGTAGGAGATAAGGATAGATGAAAATGTCTTATCTCTTTGTAATATATTCACCATTTTGAAATTAAAGAGAACATTTTCAATGTTGGGTTTTCCCTTCGGGGTTTTTCCTAGGGTAAATATTTTGTTGTGTGCTCATGGATGGAATCTTGCTTAAGTTAAATGTATCTTTTATTAAGAGCCTTTGCTAAAGGTAAGTTATGTGATGTTATGTTATTAAAATTATTTAAGCTTAATATTGCATGTTTAATAAAGATCTCATTTCATGACATTGATGTGGGTGTTATTATTTTCTTTGTTATGAATTAAAATTTATTTGGGTAATGAAGAAATGTGGGTTTGATTTTATGGTAATGACAATTAGTAAACAAAATCATATATGATAAATCACTACTCTAACATCTTCAAAGACCTTGATGGAATAGATAATGAAATATTCTAGTAGACAAAAAGAGTGTTGCTTTTGTGATTATGTAATTCCTTTGATGTAAATGAATAATGTAGTCTTTGCAAATATTGTTTGTCAATATAAGAGAGGAAAGAGGATTTCAAGGATTTGGCTAGCTCATTGGACAATAATGATAAAGATATTTGAATCCCTTTACGTTGGAGCACCTACTTGTTTGAACTTAAGTAGAGTGTGACTTATGGTATGCCCTTCTCAACATATTGAGGAGAGGTAAGTTAGCTAATTAGAGGTTAACGGGAAAGTTAACTTGCTTACTAAGGAAAACAAACCTAGTACACTTACATAGATAGATGTATATAAATAGTAGGGATGGTTGTGCCTTAAAGAAAATAATAGGTAGTAAATTGATTGAATTGGAGTAACATTTAGTTAGGAGATAACTATATATATATAAATAAACAAAAAAACGCAGGGTTGAGATGGGGTAGAAATTTGAGGTTATGGAATTTGATATCAAAGCAGAGTTCGTAGGGATTCAATTTTCCTTGCATAAGGCTAGATAGAGAAAAATAGGATGGGTACTATGTAGAGAATATACATGTGAAAATATTGTATCTATTAAAAGTAGATCTCAACTTTCTAGTTTGAATAACTAGATAGTTAGTAGGAGAAGCAATTCAAGGATGAACTGATCTCTACTATCTCTCCTATGTGTGGCTGGGGACAATGCCACCCAAGAAAATGAGAGGGAGTGCTACCCCAACAACTAGGTAAACATAATAAAATAATGAAGAGGTTGAGACCCCAGATATAGGTTGAGATCCCAGATATAGGTACTCATACTCCTAATAATAAGAGGAAGGATATTACTACAATAGTTACCCTACTAAGGGAACAAATGGAAACACAAAAGTAGTTGTTGGAAGCTTTAGTGAATCAAGATTCACAAGCTAGGAATTCTAGGATGGGATGAGAGAATGAAACCCTTACAAAGGTACAACAAGCCAGGGTCCAACTAGAGGTTGAGTTGGGCAAAGATATGAAACATCTAAAATATTCCAAGTTCAATGGAGAGGAATATGGTGATAAAGCTAAAGCTTGGTTGAAAGAGATATAAACCTACTGTAATATGAAGAACTATTCCACTGGTACCCTAAAATCCTATGCTACCTTGCATTTGCAAGGGGTTGGTTTGGATTGGTAGGAAATGGATAGTGGGGAAGTAGGTATTGAGGCTATAATTGATTTGAAATAGGAGAGCTTTGTGATATCCTTCAAATAAATATTCCTCACTGAACACTTCTACACCAATAAATTTGAAGAGTTCACAAAACTTAGATAAGGGATTAGGACTATGAAGGTATAGTATCAAAAATTCATCAAGCGGCTAAATTACATGCCTATATATAATGATAAAATTAATATACATAAGTTTATTCTAGAATTATGTCCTAAAATAGGGTATGAAGTGAATATGCGAGAACTTAGTACTCTTCAGAAGGCCTATGATCTAGCCAGGAAAGCTAAAACTTATCTCAAGCCTTACTTCAATAATGAAGGGGCATCTGAGTAAGATAAAGAGGCATTGAGAAAAAGAAATAGTGTAGGGTTAATGAAATAGGAAAGTGAATAGAAAAACAAGATTCCCCCTAGATAGGACAAAAGGAATGATAGGAAACAAGAAAATTTTATGAAAAGGTTTAAAGAGAAGAACCAAAATTCTACCAATTGTAACAATGGTGATAACCGATCACCAACATAGGATCAGACCAACCCTTCACATGCAGTGAAAACAAAATATGGATAAAAGCAAAAAACACATCCAATATCCAAAGCAAGAGTTTATGAATGTGGTGATCCACATTATGCCAATAAATGTCCACTTAAATTCGGATTAAGTTTGAAATGAAAGAAACCAACCTATAAATAACCTGTACATAAAATTTATGCAATAATAGAGAGTCGGAATCTGGAAGGACAAGCCACTCCACTATTGATAAAAGGTAAGATTTTTGGTAGAGATGTTAGAATTCTAATTGATAGTGGTGCCACAGATAGCTTTGTTTTCACTATATTAATTAATAATATACCAAAAAGGCTATGAATCTTAGGACATGTATGGAAGGTCGAGTGTGGCTCAAGACAGACATAATACATAGATTAGTGTTACCCTATGACTATAATTATCTTATCTAGTGGTACAAGTATAGGTTACCTTTATGTAACATTACTGTATGCTTTTGATGTAGTGCTAGGAATGGATTGGTTACAAGAACATAAGACTATAATTGTTATATTTTGATGTAGTATGCAATGGGATATAGAAATCAAAATATGTAGAATACTATGAAAGAAATTAAATTTATGATGTGACTAAAATATACTATAAATAGAAATGACGGAATACAATGTATCTATGGAGGAAATGGACACTCCATGAACAAAGTTACTGGACTACATTGCATCCATCACCAATATATGGTGATCTACATAGCACTATGCTACTACCTATGAATATGCTTTGAGATTCTATATTCTACTTGTTATAATGAGACCCTTTTTATATAGGAAGATAGGTTCCTTGGCCAACACTCTACCTAGTTGTGCAAGGTACACCTTGCAAATATACAAATTTTACATTGACATTTATGCATTTATTACATTACATGAAGTAACTAGATAACTTCCTCATTAAGTAATCTAATGTCCTAAGTATGTACCTAGGAAGGTACATTCACATGACCCAAATGATATAATATAATTAATTTCTAACACCCCCTATATTACATTATTTGGGTATTGAAGATTTTAGTCTTCAATGTGGATATTCTTCCATTAGATAGTGGAATTTGTATTCTCCTTCATTGCTTACTGTGATCAGGTTCAACAGGTAATATGTGTCTTCATATGATGCAATGTAATATGTAGTTGAAGGTCCTTCTTTCAATTAACTTTGCATTGTATTCCTCCTTTATCTACTTTATCTTCTTCTTCTTCTCTAGATTTACCTTTGAATCCAATCTCTGTGTTTTCATAGGTGGTTGTGTCGCTACTTGGTTCTTGTAAGGAATATTATCCTTTCCTATATTCAATCTATATAGAATTTGTTGAACAACCACATAAGCCATCATAATAATATCTTGAATTAGTAGAACTTGAAGTACCAATGTTGCATGAGGATTGAAAAAGTTTTCCTAGATACGATTCATTTAATTTTATCTTCTTTTTGAGTAGTTCTATAAATCCTTTTTGTTCTACATTTTCATCCTTGCAATGTTTTTATGTAATCAATGCCATGTATAATATGCTCACAAAGTCTAAGGAAATTGAAATATCACTTTTTCCATTGTCAATAGCTTCATTGAGACGGGCTTGAAGATAACATTCCATAATATCAAAGTTATCTTCTAAGGCTTCACTATGAATTACCTTTGAAGTTAGGTCTAACATTCCTTCAATATTTCATGAGTAGATTCATGATCCTAAGTTTTATGGCACTAACCTTCTCTTTTCTGAAGGCATTATTAGTATTTGTTGTGTTTTGAGAAGTAGATATCCATATATCTTCCTAGTTTTATATATGGTAGGATATAACTCCCTAATATATAAGTTTGATTTGATAAAAACTTTATTAATCCTTATATTAGTAGGCTTCCTTATGTCTCCTTAGTAATGAGAGTATATACACCTAATGGAATTTTAGGTTTTGTATAAATCTTATATCTTCTCAATTATATAAAACTTGATAATATTTGGTAGATGCTATTATTATCAAGTTTTGTAGAATGCCTTATGTCTCCTTAATGATTCTGGAACATGATATAGTGCTCTTGTAAAAGTTAGTTTAATTTTTGGTTGATTTTGTAAATATTTGTAAATATAAAAAATCAACTTTTCTAACACCTTATTACTCCTATTGAACTAAGCACTTTTCCAATTTTGAAGAGGTTTTAATGTTAGATTTATTTTGTCCCTTTTGAGAAATTTTGAGACAAGAATATTATAAATTTCCAAACTTAGAAAAAAACCTTCATAACCTCTTTTAATATCCGTTAGGATTTGATTTTAGTGTTTCTAATTTTCAATAACCTAATTTGGTGTTGTAATACGTATAACTCCCAAATTTGGAAAATTAGAACACAATAATATTTTCAAATATCAATGGATTAATTCTAAGTAGTATCCCTTATTTCTCCTAGGTTGTGTTTTGCAAATATTAGACTACTTTGATATTTAATTTCCCTAAGTTTTTCTTTCAAAAAAATATTTATTTCTTTAATACTTCAACCTTAGAATATAACCTTATAACTTCCTTTTTAATGAAAGCAAATTAGATAGAAGAAATTTTACCTTAATAAAGCTTTTCACATTTATGAAATCAGATGTGTATGATTGTAATTTGTCCTTATTGGGTGCTATGAGTAATTACATATTCATCAACGTGCTCCTTGGCTTCAACACCCTTATTAATGCTTCCCTTGACCTGTTTGACCAAGAGTTCTTATACTTCTCTTTGCTGCTTCTGATTGCTCTTGAATGCTCTGTTCTACCTGGTCCAAGGCACCTTTAATAGGTGGTCAATATTTTTATGAGTGACAAATGTCACAATAGTTTTTTCAATGCTCCAAGGATGCTTTGGACACTTGGTGGAGTCACCAACTCTGTTCTAACGCCTGTTACAAGTGCCAACTTTGCTTGGAACATTTTTATTCCCTCTTTGTGTGTTGTCCAGGTGGCTTCTCTTCTTCAACATATGTGGGGCCTCTTACTATAACACTTATGGCTAAAATTAACTCCTCTTCCACATGGAATATGGACGTCAAAACAATTTTGTAATATCTCCTTTCATATGTGTGAAATTCAACGTTCCTTTGTGGGCGTTTTAGGATTCTTTTAGAGAATGATAAGTGGCACCTTCTTTCCTTTGCATCCCCTTATCTTATTAATGCCTTATTACAAGCCCTTAAATGTATTTTTCCACCTTGTTCTTTGTTGTACTTTATTGGTGTTAAGATATTTCCAGCCAAGCAATACTTATGATGGAGCTTTGGTGGCTTTTGAAAGAATTTTGAACGGTAGCGCTTTGGTGGAGACTTCTTGATGCTCCAATGATTGTATTGAATGCTCCTTTATTGGATGTATGTTTCCAATAGGCTACTAGATTTGTCTCCTTTAGTGAGCAATGTGATGCCTTTTTTGTGCTTTGCAGGTTACCTATTATGGTTTTCCAACCTGTGCATGATATGATCCCTTCTAAGAGGTTTCTTTATGCTTGGAGTGTGATATTATTCGATTGCACTCTTCTTGAGAATAATGTTCCTTTGATCCACCTTCAAAACTACCCTCTTCCTGCCTAGAATGTATTAGAGAAGTGCTACCATGTAAAAATATTTGTATATAAAAATATTTTTATTTCACCCTTTCTTGCACTCTTTTTGAAGGTCTAATTTTCTGGTTTTGTGGTAGATTTTTGAATTCAATATAAGGGTTTTGATGATGTCTCTTTGATAGACATCTTCCCATTTTTTATTGGTTATTTTACAAATTAAAGAGACAAAAATGCAACACCAAATAATAATATATAAAAATTGAACTCAAAAGACAATATTGTACAATGAATGATTTTATATTAATGGGGGGAGCCTCAAAATTCCATTGTTACAAGAAGGATCTTTGAATCCTTTGATACATATTTTACAATAGCTAGGGTTCTCTGAAACCCTAGAAAAATAATGCTAGTGGTATCTTTAGAATGCTTTCTTGCTCCCAGTAGAAGTGAGTAGGCTTTTTATTATTCGATGCTGGGCCACTCCAACTTAAGCAGCTGCACAATGATAATGTAATACTTCCAGATCTACACACAAGAAAATAAAAAATAGGTTAGTAGCAACTGTGAGGGCTCCACAATGTGAGGTCGTCTATAATTGATACTAAAACCCTAGCTATATGATGTAAATAGCATAAACAAAATTGAAAGTGCATAAAATGAAATAACAAATGAGATATTTACCTTGCTTTATCTACCATTTTCTAATTTGGTGTAATCTATTATAGTGTATTAGTGCAGTGATGCCCTAGCATTGCTCGAGGGCTATGGGGACTGTAGAACTCTGGTGTAAAACACTCGTAGGTGCTTGGAAACTATTGGAAATGTGTGTGGGTGCTCAAGAATAATGGAGGATACCCAAAGGTGCTTGGCGATGGAGGAGAAGCACCTAAATATGCGTAGGAATGATAGGGAGCACTTGAAGACATTCAATGATTGAGGGGAAAGTCTACAAAAATATATCTAGTTGAGCGAAGAAGGTAGCAGCAGACATGGAGGCTATGGCAAGTGAGGATAGAAGAGAAGAGCACTTTGATACTCTAAGGAACTCAACAGCAAACTTCAACTCTGGATTTAGGGATTACTCAGGCTAGCAAACACTTCATAAAACTACTTAGGGGTTGAGCCATAAAAATGACTCATACTTATAATCTCACCTAGGGCACATTAGGGTTTTAACGATAGAAATTGTACAGTCAAAATTAAAATGTGACAGAAGGTGGAGATTAAATCTGGGGTGTGGCATGGATTTATATGGATGAATGGATAGGATTAAGTGAAATTGGATGGTTGGGATTAATTCACTTATATAAATATATATGAATAGTGGGTAGAAATGGGAGGAAAGTATAGATGAAGGATAAGTGGTAAGGTTTTGGTGTCTACAGATGCTCCTATTTGTATTGTATTATGTAAAACACAATCTAGTGCAAAAACACAAGACACCTATTTGGGTTAGGTGTAGAAGTAGATTCTCTCTTGGGATGTGAAACATGAGCTTGAAGATAAAAGAATGAAACAATTCAGATTTTTGTGTAGCTTACCCCCTCAATTGGCAAGTGAGTTTGCGAATGAATCTCACAAGCCAATTGAAAAATCTATGCAAATGAATGATGGAAGATATGAATGATGGAAATGTGATACCATTTTTTCTCCAACGGTGGGAAGTGGATTGTTGAAAAATGTGAAGTTATTTTGTCTATTTTTGCCCCAATAGATGAAGATATTTGTGAAATATGTGATGAAATATGTGTTTGTTTTTGCCCCAACAGATGAAGGGTTTTGTGGAAAATGTGATGAAAATGTGTTTGTTTTTGCCCCAATAGATGGATAAATGTTTGCCAAGTGTATATGTCATGATCATGTAAGATGTATCCCATTATGGGAAATTCAAAACCAGATGTAGTTACCCCAAATTTGGGGTGATTCGATGTTGCTGAAGAATGTGCCTTCTAGCGTCATTGATATGCAAGTATGAATATGCAAAATAAAAGGTAGTCAACTTCAGAGGGCCAACTAATGACTGCTAGATAATTCCTATGATTGAAACAAATCACCCTAGCTAAGACTAATTGCCATGATCACTTTCAAGGAGATGTGAAATGATGAAATGTGATTTTGTCCATGTTTTAAGCCCCACGAACTAGGCCATCAATGACAACTTTTGTGCAAATTGGTCTTGGCAAGGTTTCACCCAAAAAGTGAAGTACCAAATGTGATTGTGATCTCACACAAGGGGATATGGAATGATGAAAATGACCAAGTGTCCTTATGGTAAGTTATTCATCCTACTGAATTACATGGATGCATATCGTTGTAATCGCCAAGTATATAGGATAACCCACTATGTACAAGGTTCACTTGAATGTTGTTTGACCTTGGAAAATATGCAAATTGTGATATGGATGATGTGAAAATGATGTATTAATTATGAGAATTATAATTATGGTTATTTTGTAAAGTTTTGAACCAATTTAGAATGCTTTTGTAACTTGTTAGGCAAATTTGCGATTTGTGGTCGCAAATGAAATTTATGCATCCAAATCAGTTGGAACCTTCACAAAACTTGTTAATATGATGAAACATATATGTGGATGCAATATGGAGTGATTTGGTGGGGATAACACACTATTTTGGAAATAAATTGTCTTTTTGTCAAAATTGATGCCAAACGCTCGTTGGTGCTTTTGGCATGCAAAAATGCCCATCTGTGTTTGGGCATTTTGTAAATACCCTGGTGCACTTCAATGCACCAGGGAATGCCCATGGACATTTAAAGGCACTTGAAGTAGTTATAAATAGCTGGCAGGATGAGAAATGAAACTCATTTGTGCATTTTTAAGGTTTAGAAGCTACGTCTGGGAGAGTGGAGTGAAGTGAGGTGAAGTGAATTGGTCACGAAATCCATCGTGATGGAGGGAGCAGATGTAGGGGCCAAAACTGGATCTAGCATGTGGGATATTGAGGTAACTCTTTTTTTTAGTATTGTGTAAAAATTTTATGTTTTTTTTTTTTTTTAACATGTTTAAATGACGTGTTTTGTGTTGTGCTGCAGCTTAGGATTTTGGAGGCTCGATACCGGTTCTTGCCTTATATTTCTAAGATGAGGAAGGTAGTATTGAAATAGTAGTGGGAGTTTATATAGGATGTGGGGATAGCAAAGGTAGCCTAGGTTTACATTGTGAGGGCGAATGAGGGGTACCTCTCTACATTGACAGAGGAGTGGGATCTAGATAGGGGCACATTTTATCTCCCCACCAGACAGATGACCCTGACCTTGGAGGATGTATATTACATCCTCAAGGTGCTAGTGTAGGGGGAGTGCATCAACGTTGGATGTGATAGAGGAATAGATATAAAGAATATGGTTGGTGATGGTTGGCAGGTGTATGCATGGGCTCCTATCTTATTGGCGTAGGTGTATCGAGAGGTCTATGAGGTGGGGAGGTAGGGGAAGAAGGGGTTAGGATGCAAATTGTTGTTGTAGTGTTAGATATGGGAGAACTTTAGGGTGACTTAACTAGAGGGCTTACCAGTGGTAGGCTTGGGTAGGGAGGAGCCCTACACTAGGATATGGGTGGTGGCTAAGGAGGTTCAGTTGATTCGGCTTGTGCAAATAAGCCAGTGGTACCAGGATTTATAGGTTGGACTAACATCCACCCAAGTGATATGGATGCCATGGTGGGGTAGCATATGGACCAAAGATGGAGAGCATCTATGAAGAGTATGATAGACTAGGTGGGTGGTTGGGATAAATTAGAGTGAGACTGAGTATTTTTAGTTTTCATAAGTACTCTGGTAGTTTAGCCTAAGGCAAGGGATTCCTAAGGATTTGGTGCTCTATAGGAAGCATCGAGAAGATACAATGCTACTATGTGTGAATCCATGGATTATGGCCTATGAATATGATGATGAGATAGATCTCTTGTATGGGGATGATGTGGGGACTACTCTATTGTATGATGCATGGGTTGCTACACAGCCACCATGGGCATTGACTCTAGTATCAACTGATGGATATGGGGGTAGGACTAAGGATGAGGGGATCCATAAGACCCACAAGCGATAGAGACACCTTCAATTATATATTCAAAGTATGAGGACTAAGGGTGTAATGAGGTAGGCTCCTGAGAGTGGAGGATATGGTAACTATGGGGACAATGTGGAGGAGACTTTGAATGGGCCTCCAAATCGAAGCAAGGAGGATTGGGTGAGGTTGGAGTAGCAGGTAGCAAAGTGGAGTGCAAGGATCATGAGGCTCTAGGTAGAGCTACAAGAGAGGGAGCATTAGCATAATGTTGATATAGCACACCTTCATTCTCGAAATAGGTATATCAAGGTATTATAGGATAGGTTTATGGAGCATCATATTCCACTTTCTAATCCTCCAATCTCATCTATATCTGAGGTTTCTAGGCATAGCTCTAGGTCTAGGGCTCCTTATAGGTCATAGGGATCCTCTTGGAGGGCTTATTTAGTGTTGAGATGCACCTTTTTTATATGATACTTGGTGCTCCATTGTATGTTGTCTTTTGGTACTCATTGTATATGTGATATTTATAAATATATATACATGGCTTTTACCTTTTGTGTTATATGTTTGTGTGAATGCTTTTTGTGTAATAATTTTGTATAATGCATGTGTATATGTATGATTAATGCATATGATATGTTATGTATGATTAATGCAATGTGAAATGTATGGATGATTAATGCAAGTTATGGAATGCATATGTTCTATTGATCATTTATAGTTTAGATCTTGCTTGGCCAGTTTCTAGCATTGTTGTTTAATCAGGACCAAACTTGGTGGTATATGGGATGAATGGCTCATGAAGTGACATGGATGTTGACATGGAAGAAGATATAGATGTTGATATTGAAAAAGATATAGATGTTGATATAGAAAAATATATGGATGTTGATATGGAATACTGATTGTTTTGTAGAGACTCAGACATGCTAGTGATATCAAACAAACTCACTAAAATTACATAATCCCTCTAGGACCAAATGTATGTGCAGTGAATTCCGTTACCAAATCAAGATTATGGTAATAATTCGAGGTAATAAAGAATCAATGTGTGTGCAAGTTATTTCATTGACTCATCTTGAGTAAATTCGGTAAACCTATTATGGATGAATCCAAGAAGCTAACTTATTTGTATGAGCATTCAGAGGTCTCTTTTAAAAGAGATGTGTCACCATGCATGAGCATACTCCACTACCATTCAAGCATCTATAGCTCCGGTGGAGGCTAAATCTATAGTCCACGATTTGTATTTTTGATCTCTTAAGTTTTGGGGATGACTACCTAACCGTTTGACTGGAAATGTAGTACGATCCTTACAACCCAATGATCAATGGTGTGTGATGTAAAATATTTAGAGTTTTTATTAGGGATTTTCTCCTACTCTTTATTTTATTTTTGGAATTTATGATAGTGGTGAAAAACATTGTTTGGGTGGACTATGTTGCATGATGGGACTAGCAAGGATGACCCTTTTCACTTTGAGATGCAAACAAAGTATGGTGTTATCCCTCTTTGACACAAGATGTTGTTTAGATGTGAAATTGTTTTGGTTCAAGAATTTTTTGGAGTCAATTTCCAAAACTTAATATTTTCTTAATGTATATGTGTGATGGTCCTAAAAGGAACTTGACATGTATTTTTTGAGGTGGCTTAAAACACTAAGAGTGCTTGGGTGACAAAAAACACCTAGGAATTATGGAAATGTGGCTTTGCAAATGATAAGTCTAGCTTAGTGGAATGGTGTGGATAATGATGTGAAGGTGACCCTGACTAAGGCGACATGATTTTATTGGACCAATTAAAATCTTGAACTTAATAAATGATCCTAATATGAAATGTGTAATGTGATTGTGAGTGCATGAAGTGCAATATTTTTGTAATGAAGTGTATGCAAATGAAAATGCAATGTTGTTAATGAAATGGATGCAATTTTTTTTGTGTATTAGCCATGTATATATACATATATATAAATCTCATTATGCATAGAATGGAAAACCCAGATGAGGAGGAGCTAATACTGGCGAAGAAGCTAGATAATACTTAATATCATCAAAGGCTTTTTGAAACTCATTTGTCCAAGAAAATGGCACCCGCTTTTGTAGTAGGTGATTGAATGGCCTACATTTTTTAGAAAATTGCATAATGAAATGACGAACGGATTGGATATTTCTTTGTAAACTACATAATTCCTTTAAGTTAGTTGGGGGAGGCATCTCCATGATGGCCTTGACCTTGTTTGGGTCCACCTCAATACCTCTTTTGGAGATAATGAATCCTAGAATTTTGCCCGAGGTAATACCAAAGACACATTTCTTGGGGTTCAACCTTACATTATGCTCTAGAAGTCAATCAAAAACTTTCTCCAATACACCAATGTGCTCTTGTCAAGTTTTAGATTTAGCCAAGAGATCATCCACATAATCTTCAATAATCTTATGCATGTAGTCATGGAAAATGTATGTCGTGGCACGTTGATAAGTGACACCTACATTTTTTAGACCAAAGGGCATCACCTTGTAACAAAAATTTCCCCAAGGTGTAGTGAATATTGTTTTGTGTTGGTCATCAAGATTTATTCGAATGTGGTTGTATCCTGAAAAGCTATCCATGAGTGAAAGCATTTCATGGCCAGCACAAGTTTCAACAAGAGTATCGATGTTTGGTAGAGAAAATTCATCCTTAGGACACACTTTTTTAATATCTTGAAATTTAGTGCAAACACATATCGCCACATTAGTATTACGAATGGGTACCATATTTTAGAACCACACGACATAATCAATGGGTACGATGAAACCCACATCTAATTGATTTTGGAGATCTTATTTGACCAAGATGACAATGGTAGGATGCATCCTTCTAAATTTTTGTTTAACCAGTTTAACATCAAGATGTAAGGTGAGATTATGAATAACTAGACTAGGGTCAAGACCAGGCATGTCCTTGTAGGACCATGCAAAAATGTCCTTTTTCCTCTTGAGGAGAGTAATTAATTATTTTTGTTCTTCGGTTGATAAAATTTTACCAAGATTGATAATTTAGGGATTGTCTTTTTATAAACTAAGGTTCACATCGATGGTATCTTCAATGGACATGTGGGAACCTTCCTCAAGTTGACGGGGCGTAGGGATCAGATGAATGTCATGTAAGATGTCATCAAACTCTTCTAGATTATCCTAATTTATATATGTTTCGAAAACCTTGTTGGACATTTTGAGTCCCTAAGATAAGAGTTGTCATTGATGTCAAAATTATCTATCTAAGTAAGCACTATGTTTGTGTTTCACAAAGAGTTTCATGAGAAGCAAAGGTTTTTGATCAAAGGTTCAAGAAGGGATGCATGGCATTTGGTTCCAAAAGGAGCTTCAAGGGAAGCTTTGCAAAAGGTTTTTATTTAAAACCATGGATGGCATATTTGAAATGGGTTTTTCTTAAAACCCAATTTGGCTTTTCATTTCATCAAAAAATGTGCCCCGGTGATGGAGATATTTAATTTTAAAGATTTAGTTTAAATTTAAATTTAAATTTTAAAATTAAAATTAAAATTTTATCTGTCGATGTCATGAAGGAAGTTTCAAAAAGACCAATGTTTCCAAAGCAAAGGGAAGGTATATAAATATGCCATTTAATTTTTTAATTCAATTATTCTTGCTCGTTGATATTTGCGCTTGGTATTTGTGAAGAAAAAGAGCTCGTATTTTTCATTTAAGTGATGTAGCGAACATTAAATGGAGATAACGACCACTTCCCAAAATGCATTGGGCAACGTGGACTAGTGGCAGCTTGGATTGTGCAAATGTATTGGTGACAAGGAGGTTGCACGTTCGATTCCCGCAAGCATCATTTTTGGCTTTGTTCTGTTGAGGCACCCAAGGTGCATACTTTTCGCTTGGTGGAAGAGGGTGAAGGATAAGAAGCGGGTGGTGCTTCTTTTTCACCAATGATCCCATAGCTCGTGCGGCAGCTTGGTCACGGCTAGGGCATTCGTGTTGGGGCAAGACAAGGGTTTGATTCCCCTCAAGGCAGGTATTAAGGTTTTTATTAATATTTTTTTTGGATTGCCTAAGGTGGAGTGATAAGGGGTAAAGGTAGTTCGTTAGTTGTTTTTTTGAGTAACCTTAGGGAATAAGGTCATGGTGGTTGTTTGAGTTGTGAATTATTTTTATTAGTGAATTTTTGAAATTGTTAGGAGTAATAAGGATTTTTGATAAAGTTATTTTTAGTGAAAGTTATTTTGAGTAAGGGTTTTCTTTTAAAAAGAACTTTGATGGATGTTAAAATAAAGTAGGAGTAATAAAGTGTTATTTGGATATTATTGTTGTGTTATTACTCAAGATCTCTAACCCTTGTTAAGAGTTGAAAAATAAAGTGTGTTGAGTGTGACAGATTTAGTGGACAACTCATAAGGCATAAAAAAAGGTATGAGTAATACTCTCCATTGATTTTATTTGGGTGGTTGATTTTTGAAATATCATTGGAGTGAAAAGGATTGATTGTGGTTTCCTTTTCAAAAGTGGTTGAGTTAATGCTTCAAGTTTTTTTGGATTGTGAGTTGTGATTAAACCTTGTTTGATAAGCATTGTTGTTTAGACCATTGGTTGAGTGAAGTACTTTGATTTTATGCTTCAAGGTTTTCTAAATTGAGAGTTGTGATTAAAACCTTGTCTTATTATCATTGTTGTTGAAGCCAATGGGTGATGCAAATAACTTGAACTTGAGTTAGAAAAGAACATGAGTATCATTGTTATGTAAGATTTGTTGTTGAGCATTGTTGGAAATATTTTGAGTTAGTTGATGCATGTTTGGACTAGGGTTTATGAGAAAGAGTTGTTTCTTGAAGTGATTGATTGAGTAGAGTTGATTGAGCCTATTCAAGTGGTTGCATGAAGTGGTTGTTCCATGAAAAAAACTATTCTATATTATGATTGAGTTAAGATTGAGCTGAGTTGAGATTACTTTGAGTAGAGATTGATATTTGAGTATAGAACATATTGAGTCTCTAACAATTCTCTTTATGCTTCTATAAGATTGAGCTGAGTTGAGATTGCTTTGAATTGAGATTGGGATTTGAGTATAGAAATATTGAGTCTCTAAAAATTCTCTTTATGCTTCTATGAGATTGAGTTGAGATTTTGTTAAGCTGATTTGAGGCAAGTCTTTGAGAAGGCTTATGGACTATTTTTGTGTAAGCTTTTATGAAATCTTGATATGCATATTTGAGCAAGTCCTAGAGATGACTTATTGAGCAGATTTGAGCAAGTCCTAGAGAGGACTTATTGAGCAGATTTGAGCAAGTCCTAGAGAGGACTTATTGAGTAGATTTGAGCAAGTCCTAGAGAGGACTTATTGAGCAGATTTGGACAAGTCCTAGAGAGGAATTATTGAGCATATTTGAGCAGGTTCTGTGTGGACCTATTGAGCAAATTTAAGTAGGTTATGTGTGGACCTATTGAGCATATTTGGACAAGTTCTGAGTGAGCTTGTTGAGAAGATTTGGATAAGTTCTGATTGAGCTTGTTGAGTAGATTTGGACAAGTTCTGAGTGATCTTTTTGAGCATATTTGAGCAGGTTCTTAGTGAGCCTATTGAGAAGATTTGAGCAGGTTCTGAGTGAGCCCATTGAGCAGATTTGAGCAGGTTCTGAGTGAGCCTATTGAGCATATTTGAGCAGGTTCTGAGTGAGCCTATTGAGTAGATTTGAGCAGGTTTAAGTGAGTCTATTGAGCAGATTTGATCAGGTTCTAAGTGAGCCTATTGAGCAGATTTGAGCAGGTTATGAGTGAGTCTATTGATCAGATTTGAGTAGGTTCTAAGTGAGCCTATTGAGAAAATTTGAGGAGGTTTTGAGTGAACCTATTAATAGAGCTTTAGAGGTGATAGATTACAGAGGACAGAGTCTTAGTGGATAGAGATCCAGTAGCTAGGATAATTGAATATAGATCTAAGTGAGGAGTCTTCAAGTGGAGAGAGATCCATCAGTCAGTGTAGTAGAGAGACAAAGTCTTCTAGAAGATCACTAGCTAGAGTAGAAGGTGAAAGAGTTCTCCTATGGAAGATATCCATGAACTTGAGATTAGGAGATCAACATATCCTTTGGATAGAGGTCCATAAACATTGTAATTGGGAAGGATTACCAAAGATATTGATTAAGAAATTTTTGGTAAAATATTTTCTTCATGGAGTAGTCTGCATTGGGTGAACCACACTAATTGTGGTGTCTCTATTTGTGTATGACTATTGGTGCATTACTTTGGTTATTTCTATAGATATTGACATTGATTATATTGACTAATACTGTTTGGAAAAGAAAATTAAAAAGTGGTCGTATACTGTTCACCCCCACCCTCTCAGTATAATATTGTATTCTTCAATTGGTATCAGAGCCAGTTCCTCCGAAAGAAGTTTAACAGCTTGAAGGAAGATCCTACAAGAACACATATGGAAAAGAAAGGCAAGAGTAGAAGCATGAGATACAAGAAGAAAATAACACCTATGGTCATGAAAGAAAAGGAAGATGATTTTAATATTGTTGTGTTGGGAGGACACATGGAAATAGATTCAATAGATTAATCAAGTAATGGAGAAACATCCAGACTGATAAATTTTTATACCAGATGTGGGAACACAGGTCACCATGCAACTTATTGTCCACAAGAATGTTTTGTTTGTGGTCAACTTGTCCATGATCCAAGATATTGTAATGGGTTCAGTAGTAGTGAATATGAAGATGATATCCTTGGAAATGAAATCCTGGAGATTGGTTCAAGAAAGGATAACAGGGATAATCAAAACAAGTATGAAGAAGAAACTCTACTTTCAATAATAGAAGAAAAAGAAGATGCTTTAGAAAAATAAAAAGGGGAAGCCACTCTTAAGGAGCTTATTTAATTGAAAAAAGAGAATTTAGAATTGAAGGCTCAACTACAAGAAGATCAGAAATGTAAGCCAAAGCTTGTACATGTTATCTTTGACTTGAGAGATAAGGTTGAAAAAGCAAGAAGTGTTGAAGAAGGTATGATTAAACAGTCAAAGGAAAAAGAGATAGAAGGAGAAAGGCTTATTATTACTATTGAAGAACTAAAAAGGGATAACTTAGGATTAAGGGTTCAAGCTCAAGAAGATGAGAAAGATAAAGTAAGGTTTCTACAGGAACTCACTAACTTTAAAATCAAAGTTGAAGAGGCAAGAAAAATTGAAGAAGGTATGGCCAAAAAATTAAAAATAAAATATCTAGAGTGTGAAATATTAGAGCATGAGATAGTTTCACTAATTTTAGAAGTAAAATATTATAAGGAAAAGCTACACAAGTTTGAGGAAAATTCAAAGACCTTGGAAAGGACTATCAATGCACAAAAATCATCAGTAACCATAACAGGACTTAGTTTTAAAGAAGAACAATGGAAACATGAAGTAGAAAAAGGAGAGTCAAGATAAAACACCAGAAAAGAAGAAGAGTCAAAAGAAGTAAGTAAAAAAGAGAGTGAGACCTCTAAGGATAAGTTGGACAATAGAAAGTTCAACATGGAAAGGAATAATGCACAAGTTAAGAATAGATGGAATAGGAAATAGGTAGAAGATACTAAGAGACCAATGGAGTCTAGGCAAGGTTTATTCAATGGAAGATGCTTCTCTTGTCATAGGTTTGGACACATGGATTCACAATGCTGAATACAGTGAAGACAGGAATATGGAAATGGACAACATTTTCATGGGTATTGCTACTCATACAATGAGTTTGGTCACAAGGCAATGAATTGCAGGGTTCATGACATAAAAGGATATGGCTTCACTAGGAGAAATCCTAAAACAATTGCACATATAAGGAATAATAATATTAAGTGTCACGATATCGTGACATGTTGTATTTTTGTGAGCTGAAGCAAAGAGAAAGAGCAAGGAGAAAAAGTGTCACGATATCACGACATGTATTTTCACGGGCCGAAGCAAAGAGAAAGAGCAAGGAGAAAAAGTGTTGCGATATCGCAACATGTTGTATTTTCACGGGATAAAGCTAAGAGAAAGAGCAAGGAGAAAAAGTGTTGCGATATCACGACATGTATTTTTGCAGGCCAAAGCTAAGAAAAAGAGCAAGGAGAAAAAGTGTCACGATATCGCGACATGTTGTATTTTCATGGTCCGATGCAAAGAGAAAGAGCAAGAAGGAAAAAGTGTCGCGATATCACGACATGTAGCATTTTTGTGGTCCGATGCAAAGAGAAAGGTAGAGAAAGAAAAAGTGTCATGATATCATGACATGTTGCATTTTTGTGACTCAAGAAGGGCAGATAGGCAGAGTAACAAAAGTGTCACGATATCACAAGATGTCGCATTTTTGCGACTCAAGAAGGGCAGGCAGGCAGAGTAACAAAAATGTCATGATATCACGACATGTCTCATTTTTGTGACTCAAGAAGGGCATGCAGGCAGAGTAACAAAAGTGTCACAATATCACAACATGTCACATTTTCATGACTCAAGAAGAGCCTCAAAATAGAAACGAACAAGACTTCCTAGCGAAGCCAACAAGACTTCTGATGTTCCAATCATTCCCCATTCATCTTCCATCACCATCGCAGCCCCTATCCATCCATCGCATTCGTTGCCACCCCCTATATATGCTTCTACAAATTTTGTACTAACCTGTAGGCACCCTCTAGAGCTTGTGAGGCTCGCTACAGAGCTTGCAAAGTGCTCACCAAAGCCTGTTGTATACTACAGGTGCTCTCTAGAGATTGATGTATCCTGCAGGTGCACACCATAGCCTACAAAGCTCATGTCAGAGCCTACCAAGTGTGTGTCTGAGCCTACTGCAACTACAAAAATGTGAAGCTAAACCTGCTACACCATGCCATCTATAAAAATGAAATGAAAGTAAGGTATATCTCATCTGAATGTATTTTATCTCATAATTTTTTGATCTAGCATATTTTTTGACTTCATTGTTAACTAGGGTTTTATTGATGTCTAAGGATCTCACACTATAGAGCCCTCATAGGTATTACTAACCCCCTTGTTCTATTTTTGTGTATGAATATCTGCAAGTTCTACACATTGTTGAACAGTTGTTGAAGTTGGAGTGGCCCCACACTAGATACTCGAAGCCCACTCAACCTGTTGAAAGCAAGGACACACCAAATTTGAATACACTTTGTTGTTATTACTAGGGTTTCAAAGAATCCTAGTGCCATTGTAAATCATTGTATCAAATACTCACATTTAGTACTGATTATAACAAAAGAGTTCATTGGCTCCCCCCCCATTTTATTGAATATATCCATTTGTGAAATATTTGTATTTCCTTGTGTTATTTGATTTCCTATTATTATTTAAGTGTCGTGTCTTTGTCTTCACAAATGGCGATCACGGTGGGACCCCATAAGGGTTTCATTATTTGATAGATCTACCTTTCTAACTTAATTTTATTTATGTTTGTTGCATTGATTTACAAAAATGTAAAAGTCATCGAATTTATCTCTAGGGTTTTCTGAAGCAGTCTATAGCATTTTTAGAGATTACACAGACATTTAAGAGCATTCGTGAAGCATTAAGAAGCATCTGCAGACAACCATAGGTGCCATCCCATGCCTAGAAAGCACCCTGATATGCCTACGTAGGCACCCAGCTATGCTTGGCAGTAATTTGGAGTAGAGCTAAGGCTTCCAAGTAAGTTTCATAACCCTAGGTTGCCATTTAGCGATTTACGTATTCTATTTTTTGTTGCTATTTTTCATTGTTTTTGGGTTCAACACTAAGTAATCTGGGAAATAATTGGTAGCAATTTGAATCTAGGGTTTGTGTGTGTTTCATTATACCAAATTCAATTTTTGTTCTAAAGTTTTAGATCTAGGTGATTGTATTTTTGAGTGCATATGAAACAAAAAAGCATCCTAGATCTTGCATTTTAGGGTTAAATATCACTCTAATTGTGCATATCTAAATAGGAATAACATTTTAACGCATAAAGTAATCCTGCCCTAAGCTGGCCCCTTTGGCAGAGAGGTGGATGAACCCTCTGGTTTCTCTTGTGATTTTAATCATTTGTAGGTAGGGGATTTTAAGGGTGTACTCTGCACTCTTTAGGTGAAATTTATGTCTTTGTGTTGGCTTTTGATTTAGATTAGTGAAGTTAGTAATATTTAATATTGTTTGCACACCATAGAGAACAAGAAATATAATAAAATAAATCACACACACTTGCACAATTCACATTTTTAATAGTAGTGGCTAGATTTCATCACCAGCCATTGCTTGAGATTTGGTGATGGTGGCCATGATTTCCATCCACCAAGCTCTACCCTAGAAACCATAGGACTACCCCCAAGCAAACTTGTTGGAGGTCATTACCAACAAGAATCTCATTGCCCTGGCCAGCCATAGTTTTTATCTTTGTTTTCTTTAAACAAGATTAAGTTAAATCAAAACACACAAGCCAATAATTCTAAAAAGAATCTCACATTAACGAAAGAAAATAATTAATGAACGAGGTAAGCCACACATGGTGAAACCTAGGATTGATTGTTTTCTTTACTTTAAATTTTGAAAAAGTTTTAGTTTGTGTGATTTTGATAAACTTTGAATCTTTAGTTTAACTAACTTATGGTACTAACGAGACAACAAAAGAAAGTAATAAACCAAAGTTTTTTAATGGAAAACATTTCCCATGCTCCCGCTACTTTGGTAGCCAACCCATCCAGTATGGTTCAGACTACTTTATCTGGATCATCATATCCATACCTACCTCAAGTAGGATCCCTTCCACACAATGTGGAGAAAGCCACCACCCACATAGACATGGACAAAGTGAAGGCCATCTACAAGTCTTCCAACTATGTCTTAGAGCCCCTTAGACAAGAGGGTTTTGAATAACCCAAACTGGCTACCGCTTGCCTCACCCAAGGACATCATAATTTTGTTTATGAATATGGTGTGCCTTCTTCCATGAGCCAATCACATCAAATCCCAAGTGTTTGAAACACTTACCCCACGTCTACCTATTCTAACCCCTTGTATGAGGAGCATTTCAATGCTGCCTCACAAGTTCTTAATCTCCAAGTTGTCACATCAAATGTAACTTGCACCATGCCCCCATCAACCCATTCCATTCCTATGGGTCCACCCATCCATAGTCCTCATACATCATATCCTTTTCATTCACAATCATTTCCTCACCAACCCCATCATCATCAAATTCATTCCATGACCCTCAATTCATCACACCTCCAACAACACATTCAATCTCATCCATTCATTAATCCATTAATCATATCTCAAGTCACTCAACAAGCTAACCAAGGCTTACATTCAGATTGTCAACACACTAAAATTCTACAACAAATTTTAACTCGACTCACTAACATTGAGTTATAATTTATCCGTCTTCAGTGTCAACAACCACAACAGTTGAAAAATCCAAGTTCACAATCCACATCTCAAGTTTTTACACATGTACTACAAATTCAAAGTCCAACACAATCGGACACAAGCACCAAACACCCCAAAAAGCCTCATCGCAACTACACAAGACTTTTAGAATCTTATGCAACCATTTTTCAAAGGCTTTATGAAGCACAAGAAATTGTACTTCCAAAAATAAAATCAAGTGATCCTAACAAGCAATATGCAAAGAATTACAAGAAGCACTTGTATTGTCCTTATCATCAACAAGCGGGCCATAACATCAACAACTGTAAAGCATTCAAAAATGTTGTCCAATTCCTTATTGATCTGAAATTCTTCACCCCAAATGATCCAACTAACTCATTTGATTAAGACATTAGTATCAACTTAATCACCAAGGAAAGCAAAGACTCTCAGGATATCACATCCTCCTAGTCATCCACGTCATTCTAATTTCAAAAAGCTCCAAAGGCACTTAAGCCCTTTGGTCACATACCATTTTGAAAAGCCCCAAAGGGACTCAATCCCTTTGGTCACATAAAATTTCAATTTCAAAAAGCTCCAAAGGCACTTAAGTCCTTTGGTCACATATCAATTTCAAAAAGCTCCAAAGGCACTTAAGCCCTTTGGTCACATATCAATTTCAAAAATCCCCAAAATTCTTAACACCTTTGGTCAAATATAAATTTCAAAAATCCCCAAAGGTCTTAATCCCTTTGGTCACACATTAATTTCAAAAAATCTCCAAAGGTTCCTAATCCCTTTGGTCACACATATCAATTTCAAAAAGCTCCAAAGGTTTCTAATCCCTTTGGTCACACATATCAATTTCAAAAAGCCCCAAAGGTCTTAATACCTTTGGTCACACATATCAATTTCAAAAAGCTCCAAAGGTTCCTAATCCCTTTGGTCACACATATCAATTTCAAAAAGTCCCAAAGGTCTTAACCCCTTTGGTCACATTCAATTTCAAAAATCTCCAAAGGTTCCTAATCCCTTTGGTCACACATATCAATTTCAAAAAGCTCCAAAGGTCTTAATCCCTTTGGTCACACATATCAATTTCAAAAAGCCCCAAAGGTCTTAATCCCTTTGGTCACACATATCAATTTCAAAAATCTCCAAAGGTTCCTAATCCCTTTGGTCACACATATCAATTTCAAAAAGCCCCAAAGGTCTTAATCCCTTTGGTCACATATCAATTTCAAAAAGCCCCAAAGGTCTTAATCCCTTTGGTCACACATCAATTTCAAAAAAGCTCCAAAGGTTCCTAATCTCTTTGGTCACACATATCAATTTCAAAAATCTCCAAAGGTCTTAACCCCTTTGGTCACATTCAATTTCAAAAAGCTCCAAAGGTTCCTAATCCCTTTGGTCACACATATCAATTTCAAAAAGATCCAAAGGTCTTAACCCCTTTGGTCACAATAAATTTCAAAAAGCTCCAAAGGTCTTTACCCCTTTGGTCACATATCAATTTCAAAAAGCCCCGGAGGTCTTAATCCCTTTGGTCATACATCAATTTCAAAAAATCTCCAAAGTTTCCTAATCCCTTTGGCCACACATATAAATTTCAAAAAGCTCCAAAGGTTCCTAATCCCTTTGGTCACACATATCAATTTCAAAAATCTCCAAAGGTTCCTAATCCCTTTGGTCACACATACCAATTTCAAAAAGCCCCAAAGGTCTTAATCCCTTTGGTCACACATATCAATTTCAAAAATCTCCAAAGGTTCCTAATCCCTTTGGTCACACATATCAATTTCAAAAAGCTCCAAAGGTCTTAACCCCTTTGGTCACATTTAATTTCAAAAGGCTCCAAAGGTTCCTAATCCCTTTGGTCACACATATCAATTTCAAAAAGCTCCAAAGGTTCCTAATCCCTTTGGTCACACATATCAATTTCAAAAATCTCCAAAGGTCTTTACCCCTTCGGTCACATATCAATTTCAAAAAGCCCCAAAAGTCTTAATCCCTTTTGTCACATATCAATTTCAAAAAGCCCCAAAGGTCTTAATCCCTTTGGTCACACATCAATTTCAAAAAAGCTCCAAAGGTTCCTAATCTCTTTGGTCACACATATCAATTTCAAAAATCTCCAAAGGTCTTAACCCCTTTGGTCACATTCAATTTCAAAAAGCTCCAAAGGTTCCTAATCCCTTTGGTCACACATATCAATTTCAAAAATATCCAAAGGTCTTAACCCCTTTGGTCACAATAAATTTCAAAAAGCTCCAAAGGTCTTTACCCCTTTGGTCACATATCAATTTCAAAAAGCCCCAGAGGTCTTAATCCCTTTGGTCATACATCAATTTCAAAAAAGCTCCAAATTTTCCTAATCCCTTTGGTCACACATATCAATTTCAAAAATCTCCAAAGGTTCCTAATCCCTTTGGTCACACATATCAATTTCAAAAATCTCCAAAGGTTCCTAATCCCTTTGGTCAAACATACCAATTTCAAAAAGGCCCAAAGGTCTTAATCCCTTTGGTCACACATATCAATTTCAAAAATCTCCAAAGGTTCCTAATCCCTTTGGTCACACATATCAATTTCAAAAAGCTCCAAAGGTCTTAACCCCTTTGGTCACATTTAATTTCAAAAGGCTCCAAAGGTTCCTAATCCCTTTGGTCACACATATCAATTTCAAAAAGCTCCAAAGGTTCCTAATCCCTTTGGTCACACATATCAATTTCAAAAATCTCCAAAGGTCTTTACCCCTTCGGTCACATATCAATTTCAAAAAGCCCCAAAGGTCTTAATCCCTTTTGTCACATATCAATTTCAAAAAGCCCCAAAGGTCTTAATCCCTTTGGTCACACATCAATTTCAAAAAAGCTCCAAAGGTTCCTAATCTCTTTGGTCACACATATCAATTTCAAAAATCTCCAAAGGTCTTAACCCCTTTGGTCACATTCAATTTCAAAAAGCTCCAAAGGTTCCTAATCCCTTTGGTCACACATATCAATTTCAAAAATATCCAAAGGTCTTAACCCCTTTGGTCACAATAAATTTCAAAAAGCTCCAAAGGTCTTTACCCCTTTGGTCACATATCAATTTCAAAAAGCCCCGGAGGTCTTAATCCCTTTGGTCATACATCAATTTCAAAAAAGCTCCAAAGGTTCCTAATCCCTTTGGCCACACATATAAATTTCAAAAGGTTCCAAAGGTTCCTAATCCCTTTGGTCACACATATCAATTTCAAAAATCTCCAAAGGTTCCTAATACCTTTGGTCACACATACCAATTTCAAAAAGGCCCAAAGGTTTTAATCCCTTTGGTCACACATATCAATTTCAAAAATCTCCAAAGGTTCCTAATCCCTTTGGTCACACATATCAAATTCAAAAAGCTCCAAAGGTCTTAACCCCTTTGGTCACATTCAATTTCAAAAGGCTCCAAAGTTTCCTAATCCCTTTGGTCACACATATCAATTTCAAAAGGCTCCAAAGGTTCCTAATCCCTTTGGTCACACATATCAATTTCAAAAATCTCCAAAGGTCTTTACCCCTTCGGTCACATATCAATTTCAAAAAGCCCCAAAGGTCTTAATCCCTTTGGTCACACATCAATTTCAAAAAAGCTCCAAAGGTTCCTAATCCCTTTGGTCACACATCAATTTCAAAAATCTCCAAAGGTTCCTAATCCCTTTGGTCACACATATCAATTTCAAAAAGCTCCAAAGGTTCCTAATCCCTTTGGTCACACATATCAATTTAAAAAAGCTCCAAAGGTCTTTACCCCTTTGGTCACATATCAATTTCAAAAATCCCCAAAGGTCAAAATCCCTTTGGTCACACATATCAATTTCAAAAAGCCCCAAAGGTCTTAACCCCTTTGGTCACATTTAATTTCAAAAAGCTCCAAAGGTTCCTAATCCCTTTGGTCAGACATATCAATTTCAAAAAAGCTCCAAAGGTCTTAACCCCTTTGGTCACATTCAATTTCAAAAAGCTCCAAAGGTTCCTAATTCCTTTGGTCACACATATAAATTTCAAAAAGCTCCAAAGGTCTTAACCCCTTTGGTCACATTCAATTTCAAAAATCTCCAAAGGTTCCTAATCCCTTTGGTCACACATATCAATTTCAAAAAGCTCTAAAGGTCTTAACCCCTTTGTTCACATTCAATTTCAAAAAGCTCCAAAGGTTCCTAATCCCTTTGGTCACACATATCAATTTCAAAAATATCCAAAGTTCTTAACCCCTTTGGTCACATTCAATTTCAAAAAGCTCCAAAGGTTCCTAATACCTTTGGTCACACATCAATTTCAAAAAGCTCCAAAAGTCTTAACCCCTTTGGTCACAATCAATTTTAAAAATATCCAAAGGTCTTTACCCATTTGGTTACATATCAATTTCAAAAAGCCCCAAAGGTCTTAATCCCTTTGGTCACATATCAATTTCAAAAAATATCCAAAGGTTCCTAATATCTTTAGTCACACATATAAATTTCAAAAAGCTTCAAAGGTTCCTAATTGCTTTGGTCACACATATCAATTTCAAAAAGCTCCAAAGGTTCCTAATCCCTTTGTTCACACATATCAATTTCAAAAAGCCCCAAAGGTCTTAATCCCTTTGGTCACACATATCAATTTCAAAAAGGCCCAAAGGTCTTAATCCCTTTGGTAACATTCAATTTTCAAAAAGCCCCAAAGGTCCTAACCCCTTTGGTCACATTCAATTTCAAAAAGCCCCAAAGGTCTTAACCCCTTTGGTCACATTCAAATTTCAAAAAGCCCCAAAGGTCTTAGCCCCTTTAGTCACATTCAAATTTCAAAAAGCCCCAAAGGTCTTAACCCCTTTGGCCACATTAAATTTTCAAAAAGCCTCAAAGGTCTTAACCCCTTTGGTCACATTCAATTTTCAAAAAAAAAAACCAAAGGCACTCAATCCCTTTGGTCACATAAAAATTCAAAATAAAAAATCTCCAAAGGTACTCAATCCCTTTGGTCACATCAAATTACAAAATAGCCCCAAAGGTACTCAATCCCTTTGGTCACATCAAAATTCAAAATCAATAAGCTCCAAAGGTATTCAATCCCTTTGGTCACATTCCAATTTCAAAAAATTCCAAAGGCTCCTAATCCCTTTGGTCACATTCAATTTCAAAAATACCAAAAGGCACTCAATCCCTTTGGTCACATAAAATTTCAATTTCAAAAAGCCCTAAAGTCACATAATCCCTTTGGTCATAAGCTTCCCAAGCTAGGGGGAATAGAAAAACCCGATCCAATGAACATCATACACTTGAAAGCATTCCATGCTTACTGTGATTACTATATATGTATATATACATGGCTAAAAAAAAATTGCATTTACATAGGCATGCTTTCATATAGGAATCTGTACATACATTTTTCACACTGGCATTCATACTTGCATTACATTTTACATGCATTCTACCATATTCATTCATTGTACAAATTGCATTCATCCCATCCCATGTTCAATGATCTTGTATGGTAATGATGATATAGTCATAAACAAAAGGTCAAGTTATAACAATTGGGGGTACCTAGTTTGAAGAAATCATGTGACCCTCGCAAAAGCCATATGTCAAACCACATCCCATGTCAAAAATCATAAGGTCTAGATTTTAAATCACTCAGCCATTAATAGTGTAGCAAGCAACATCCAAATGAATGTCTGATTTTCTTTAGGACCAAAAACACAATTTATACACTAAGAAAGTCTTGAGCATGGCCAATCGATCACGAAACCATCTTGAACCATTCACATTACATCACATCTTAAAAACATTATGAGATAGGGGGGGCTAGTACCATCCTTGGGTAGTACCTTGAGGCGAAAAGGAGATATCCCTCACTTGTCCCATTACGTAACATAGTCAAAAATAGTGGTTTTCACCACTACCAACATTGCTCCAAACATAAACATAAAAACATTGAGTAGTAAGGATAGGGTTAAAATTCTAATCACACCTTGGTTGATAATATGATTTCCCAAAGCTCTATTGAATTATTAGAAGGTGATTTATATGTTTACATGACATCCACTATGGGTTACCCTATGGCCCATTAGAGGAGTGAAATCCAATAGGGATAAAAATGATCGAATTTTATGGTCAAAGGATAATTTGAAGAAATAAATGAGAAATGGTCCAAAATGGAAACCATATCCCTTTATTTGGATCATTCTTATAAATTCAAAACCAAAGGATGTGGAGGTGATGCAAATGACTAATTATGAGGGAAGCAATTTTTCCTATATGGGAGGCTTTACTAGGAATTAGAATCCTAGCCTAAATGGAGGTCCTATGGGCAAAACCTAACTAGGTATCATCCCATGACTATTGTCATAAAGTCCCCATGCAACTACATGATCAAGCAATCATACATGAACAAGCAAGATATGCAAGATGTGTAGGTTATATAACATATGATAGGCACTCATGCAGTATGACTAAGCAATCATGAAAATACATTATGCAAAGATAGATGGATGTGAAGTGCAAAGCTAATTATTGATTTGGCATAAATTACTTATGATAATAGTCATACATGTCCAATGAAGGTATTATGATGATAGGCTTACGGTATATTAGCCAATCAAGATCCATTGAAAACCTTGATCATCCTCAAAATGAGGTCAAGTCCATCAAGAACCAATGTGTGATAGTGAGTTCATTTTCTATCTTGAGCCTGGTTATGATGCAAATCAATATCGAACCAATGTGTGTGCCTATGAAGTTCATTTACCACTCTTGAGTATGGTAATGACACAAGCCAATCAGGAACCATTATGTGTGTAGATGGTGAGTTTGTTTACCAATCTTGGATAGGGTAATATTGAGCCAATCATGGAGAGAACTAAAAAGTTAGCTTATCCTTATGTGTGTTCAATGGTCTCTTCATAAGATACGTATCGCCATGCATAAGCATACTCCACTACCAGTTAAGCATCCATAGCCTCGATGAATATTAGCTCCATAATTGAATAATAGGATCTCCAAGCTTTGGAAATCAGATTATTAACCACTCGAATCAAATCCTGATGATAATTAAACCCTATCCTTACTATTTGAGCCCTATAATTATTATGTATTTGTAAAAATAGTTAGAGCTTTGGGGAATTGAATTCCCAACCACTCAAATTGAGTTTTTATAGGAATTTTACCCTATCCTTATTACTCACTCTTTTGTTTTCTTTTTTGTACAATTTTTGTAAAGAATGCATTGTTGTATTATGTGCATAATGGAAAAAGCAAGAAACTTTTCGCTTGAAGGTTCAATCCAATCATGGTATCATCCTTCCCTAACGCAAAATTTTTATCAACAAATGTGACATATGTTTGGTTCAAGAATGTCAAATCCAATTTCCAAAACTCAAATTTTTCTTAGTGAGAATTGTATTTTGGTTCAAGAGAGGTTTTTGATCAATATCAAGCATCAATATTTTATTAAGATGTGAATCATGTGGTTGGTTCAAGATGGACTCTTAATCAGTCGAGGAGATCAAGATTACCTATGAACATGATGATATTTATCTAAAATTGAGGTGGCATGATGGATAGGTATGACCATATGACATACATAATTGAGCTAATCAAAATTAGAAGGTGCAACATGCAAGCTATATTATGTATGATTATGGCTATGCAATGTAATAGTTATGCAAGATGGGCTATATACAAGATGATTTGTGCAAGATTTTCTATGTACAATATGCAAGGCAATCTACGCATAGTATTTTTTATTATTTATTTAAGGTGCATTATATACATGGGTTATTTAAGTTCTTTACCATCCAAGGAGGCACTGGCTTAGGGTGCATCTTCCTAAGATTTTTTTTAACAGGTTTAGCATTAGGTTGAACCACTAAATGATGCATGATGATGGATGGATCAATACCAGGCATATTTGAATTAGAGTCCTCCTCTAAACTGTTGGAGGTGATTTATATGGCATTATATTGGGTGTCAGGATCACCATTAGAAGGATTGAAAGGTAAGAATTGATGGACTTTCTCTCTATCTTTCCCATCGATAGTAGTAGAGGACGAAGGCACAGGTGAATTCGATGGATATGGTTGCTTTGTGATACTACCAATCATGCCTATATGATGGTTTGGAGGAGGTACATTTTGGTATTTTACCTAATGTATTGATTTTTTACCATGATTAGGTAGAGGATGTTGAAATATCTCCATGTCTTGATTGGTGATATGCATTTGTTGCACAGGAGGTTGAGTAGTGGCTGGAGGGTCAAGATTTGTGGAAAGATCCTTTATAACTAAATTGCCATTATAAATTATATCTTGTACCATATTTTTTAACCTTCTACATGAATTTATTAAGTGCTTATCAACCCTATGGAAATCATAATATTATCCTGACTTGTACCAATCAACAATATTATCAAGTTGTCTAATTTCAAGTAGCTCTATCATGTTGAGCAAGGTGCAGCGACAGTATTGTCATTGTTGTCAACACAATCAGATAGATCGGTTGATGCAATGGACAGGAGTTCAGAGGCTACTCAAAGTATGTACAGTGATGTTAAATGCTTATGAGGATGTTTACCCACCTTTTTGCATATTTTCCAAGAAGACCGAAGTGGCCCATATGCTAAAAATCAAAGAAAAAGCAAAACACCGCAAAAGAGAAAAAGTGTCGCGATATCGCGACATGTTGCATTTTCACGGCCAAAAGAGAAGAGAAAATGCAAGGAGAAAAAGTGTCGCGATATCGCGACATGTTGCATTTTCGCGGCCAAAAGAAAAGAGAAAATGCAAGGAGAAAAAGTGTCGCGATATCGCGACATGTTGCATTTTCATGGGCCAAAGCAAAGAGAAAAAGCAAGGAGAAAAAGTGTCGCGATATCGCGACATGTTGTATTTTCGCGGGCCAAAGCAAAGAGAAAGAGCAAGGAGAAAAAGTGTCGCGATATCGCGACATGTTGTATTTTCGCGGGCCAAAGCAAAGAGAAAGAGCAAGGAGAAAAAGTGTCACGATATCGCGACATGTTGTATTTTCATGGGCCAAAGCAAAGAGAAAGAGCAAGGAGAAAAAGTGTCACGATATCGCGACATGTTGCATTTTCACGGGCTAAAGCAAAGAGAAAGAGCAAGGAGAAAAAGTGTCGCGATATCACGACATGTTGTATTTTGTGGGCCAAAGCAAAGAGAAAGAGCAAGGAGAAAAAGTGTCACGATATCACGACATGTCGCATTTTGGATGCAAAGAGAAAGAGCAAGAAGGAAAAAGTGTCGCGATATCGCGACATGTCACATTTTTGTGACTCAAAAAGAGAAAGGCAGAGAAAGAAAAAGTGTCATGATATCGTGACATGTCGCATTTTTGTGACTCAAAAAGGGCAGGCAGGCAGAGTAAGAAAAGTGTCACGATATCATGACATGTCACATTTTTGTGACTCAAGAAGGGCAGGAGCAGAGTAACAAAAGTGTCATGATATCATGACATGTCACATTTTCATGACTCAATAAAGGCAGGAAAGCAGAGTAACAAAAGTGTCACGATATCGCGACATGTCGCATTTTCGTGACTCAAGAAGAGCCTCAAAATAGAAATGAAAATTCATGGAAAAGAAAATGAATAGTCATCGAAGGAGAAAACAAATGCATGCAAAGGAAAAAAAAAAAAAGGAGAAAATGAATATGTGGAGAAAATGAAATAAGAAGGAGAAAATGAATAGTATCAAAATAGAAATGAAAAGCTTTTGGAAACCAAAATGCATGCATGCACAAAGGAGAAAATGAATAGTCATGACCGAGAAGATGAATAATCATGGTAGGAGAATATGGTGTCAATTCTTTGCATGTAACGTGTTTGACGAAATGCCTACTCTATATATACAAAAGGAGTTACATAAAGAAGGCGTTACAATTGACAAGTGGCGTATGAGAATATGAAAGGAGTTACAACTGGAGTTACAAAGAGAAAGGATGGTTATAAAAGGAGTGTTGCTTGGAGAATTTAAGGTGGATTTTATCTTGTGAAGAGAGCGAGAGGAGAGCGAGAGGTGCGAGAGGAGCGAGAAGGGTGTGTGTTTTGTGAATTGTGGGAGATGTTGAGTAAGCAATAGACCAGTCAGGGTCTTGTAAAAGTGAAGGCATTTCTATGTCAATCTTCTAGTTTCAAAATTGAAGTCCAAGTTGGTGCTTGGCATCGTGGGTTGGTGCTCCTTCTAGTTGGTGCTGGTAAATCAGGGTTGGTGCTCCTTTGTGGTGAAGATAGGGGTTGGTGCTCCTTTTGGTGTGATAAATTAGGGTTGGTGCTCCTTTCTTGGTGAAAATAAATCAGGGGTTGGTGCTCCTTTCTTTGGTGCAGATAAATCAGGGGTTGGTGCTCCTTCCAGTGGGTGCTGGTAAATTGATTGTAAAGTTGTTGCTTTGCAAAGGCTAGATTTGGATGGGAGTCCAAATAGTCAATTTTTGAGGAGTAGCCAAATCGGTGAACCTCGGTACATCTTGTGTTGTGTGATGCTCTCTTGTTATATTTGCTTTATTTGGTTTTAAGTTCTCATTGTTTTGGCTTTAAGAGTTGAAGATTTAAGTTTTAAAGAGCTACACTGATTCACCCCCCTCTTAGTGTCATTGTGAGACTAACAATTGGTATCAGAGCCAGGTTCCCTTGTCAAGCTAAATCAGCTAGGGTTGATCTTGGATTAGTACACAATGGCAGGTGGTGAAGGCTTCTCATCAAACAAAGCACCATTGTTTGATGGAACTAATTACGCATTTTGGAGACTCAGGATGCAGACATATCTTTGTGCTTTGGGATACGACATTTGGGATTCAGTAGATAGTGGATACACAATACCCACCACTTCTCCAACCGATGTTGCCGGTAAGAAACTATTTGAGAATAACTCAAAAGCAAAGAATGCTATCATGTGCGGATTAGTGGACCGTGAACTGGTAAAAATTATGAGTTGTAAAATGGCAAAAGAAATATGGGACAAACTGAGGAGCATTCATGAAGGAGACGCTAAGATCAAGGAGGCCAAGTTACAAACACATCGAGCTCAGTTCAAAGTATTAAAGATGAATGACAATGAGAACATAGAGGCATATATGTTGAGAGTTAATGAAGTCATTAATGCGATTAGAGGACTCGACGAGGAAATCAAAGATTCTGTCATCGTGAAAAAGGTATTAAGATCTCTTCCTCAAAGATTTGATTCTAAAGTTTCAGCTATAGAAGAAGCTAAAGATCTAAATACTTTTAGTATGGATGAGATGCATGGTTCTTTGACTGCATATGAGATGAGAATAGGAAAATCTAAACCCACAGATAGAGAAGCTGCTTTTAAAGCCCATAAAAATATGAAAGCAAAACAAGAATCCGAGGAAGAAGAGACATCAGATGAAATGGAAGCAAACTTTGTTCGAAAACTAAAAAGGGGAAAAGGAAAATACAGAGGAAAGTTACCGCTTAAATGTTTCAATTGTGGAGGCATTGGGCATTTTGCAGTTAATTGTCCACTTAATGAGAAGAACAAAAGTGATGAAGGATCGCACCAAGAAAGAAGTGACTGGAAGAAAAAAACAAATTTCAGAAAAGGCAACTTCAAGAAGAAAAGTTTCATCTCCAAGAATGTCAGCTCATCAAAAGACAACTGCAGTGAGGATTCTAAAAAGGAAACAGGTGAAGCTCTTTTCATGGCACTCAAAGAAGAAAAAATAGAAAAAGAACAGGAATGTGATGAAGAAGAAATTGATGCAGAAGTAAATTTGGAAGAGGAACTAATTGCAGCTCTGGATGTATTGAAGATAGAAAGGAAAAAGAATAAGAAAATTTCAAGAAAGCTTGAGGATGCAAATGAAATCATAACCAGTTTGAAAGTACAGATAGAAGAATCCAAGAAAATATCTGAAGATCTCGAAGTACAAATAACCATGAAAATAGATTATTGCTGCAAACTAGAAGAAGAGACTGTTGGTTTAAGAATGCAGATAGAAGAGATGAATCGTAAAATTAGTTGTCATCACAAACGTGAAGAAAGTTCTATGAAGCTGGATAAGATCATAAATATCCAAAGGACTACAGGCATGAAATTTGGTTTGGGCTTTGTCGAAGGAGAATCATCAAATGGATCAAAGAATGAAGATAAGAAACAGGTTGATCAAGAAAAATTGACTCATGCAAAAGAAAGCAATAATGCAAGGCACGAAAGGAGAATTGACAATGATGGATTCACCAATGTCACACATCAAAGAAGAAGAAGATTTATGACTCCTACGACAACATGGCAAAGACCATCACCCAGGTTCAATCATCTCTTTTCTGGTTACTGTTTTAAATGCAATGGTTATGGACATAAGATTTCAGATTGCAAGTATAACGTAGGACCAAGGAATTTTACCAAGAGAAATGTTTTTTCACCTTTGATGGATTATGCAAGAGAATGTTATAACTGTCATAAGTTTGGGCACATTGCAAGAAATTGTCGAAGTACATTTGCATCAAATCAATTTCAGGGAAGAAAATTTCAACCAAATGGAATGAGACAAAATAGAAAATTTCCTCAAAAACATGCACAAGCTACTGAAAAAGAAAAGTCAAAACAAGAGCCCAAAACTGTAATCAAACCAGAGTGGAAAGAAAAAGATCGATCTAAGGAAGAAAAGGAATCCCTGATCGTACAAACAACATTTAAAGCACAGAATAAATCTGCACCATGGATACTTGATAGTGGATGCTCCAATCATATGACAGGTGACAAACAAAAATTTGAGAAGTTACAACAATATGAAGGTGGTTCAAGAAAATTTGGAAATAATGATGGAGCTAAGATAGTTGGCAAAGGTTCAGTTAAGATTAGTGATGGAAAAATCAAGTCAAAAGAAGTCTTGTTTGTGGTTGGTCTGAAGCATAACTTGTTGAGCGTAAGTCAGATTTGTGATAGAGGTCATGAAGTGATTTTTAAGAAGCAGGGTTGTGAAGTCAAAAAAGCAAACAGTGGAAAGTTGATAGCAACTGGATCGAGGACATCGGGCAACCTGTACACTCTCTCAGAGACTTCAGAAGGAGCTTGCTTGATTGGACAGGAAGAAGAAAATTGGTTGTGGCACAAGAGGCTTGGTCATATCAGTTTTGACAATCTAGTAAAAATTAGCTCAAAAAAGGCAGTGAGAGATATTCCCACCATTGGAAAACCATCAAATAGCATTTGTGCCTCATGCCAAAAGGGGAAGCAAACTAGAGTCTCATTTAAAACAAAAGAGTACTACACAAGCAAACCTTTGGAACTAATACATACTGATTTATGTGGACCCATGAGAACGCAAAGCATAAATGGTGACAAATATTTTATGTTGTGTATAGATGACTATTCCAGGATGACATGGGTACTATTTTTGAAGCTTAAATCAGAAGCTTTTGAGATGTTCAAGGTTTTCAAAAACCAAGTTGAGAATCAAACAGGAAAAAGGATTAAATGTTTAAGATCAGATAGAGGAGGAGAGTTCATTTCAGAGGATTTTACAGAGTACTGTGAAAAATATGGTATTAGAAGACAGTTGTCAGCAGCCAGGACACCTCAATAGAATGGTGTGGTAGAAAGAAAGAACAGGACAGTGCAAGAAATGGCACGGACTATGTTGACTGAGAGCAAAGTAGCAGACATATTTTGGAAAGAGGCAGTCCATACTATGGTATACATCCAAAATAGGTGCATGTTGAGGACGCATGAAAGCAAAACTCCTTATGAGTTGTGGTTCGGTAAAAAGGCAACAGTAAGATACTTTAAAGTTTTTGGCAGCAAGTGTTACATCAAAAGAACTGAAGAAAACCTTGGTAAGTTTGAAGATAGAGCGGATGAAGGTATTTTTCTTGGCTATTCGTCAAAAAGCAAAGCTTACAAATGCTACAACAAGAGGCTAAGGAAAATTGTGGATAGTGCCGATGTTAAAGTTGATGAAGGCAGGGAACGAGTAATTAGCTATGAAGAGAACTATCCAATTGATGAAGAGGTTATTGAAGAAGATGAGGAAAAGGAAATGGAAAAGAAACAAAAAATTGACTCAGATGATTCAAACAGGGATTCAAAAGTGGAAGAAAATAAGAAATTCAAAACAAGCATAAAGATCATCCTAGAGAGCAAATAATTGGAGACCCCACAGTTGGTGTTCAAACAAGAAGAAGAGTAGTAAGCAACTACTCTCTATTATCCAACGATTGAGCCCAAAAATGTTGTTGACGCAAGCAAAGATGAAAGTTGGATGAAGGCAATAAATGAAGAATTAGATCATATCGAGAAAAACAAAACTTGGGAGTTAGTACCAAGACCCGCAAATAAAAATATAATCGGTACTAAATGGATCTTTCAAAACAAATTGAATGAAGATGGACAGGTAGTCAGGAATAAAGCAAGATTGGTATGTAAAGGCTATGCACAAGTTGAAGGTATTGACTTTGAGGAAACCTTTGCACCTGTGGCTAGACTAGAGGCAATTAGAATGTTTCTGGCTTTAGCAGTTTACAAGAATTTCAAAGTTTATCAAATGGATGTGAAATCAGCATTTTTGAATGGGAAACTCGAAGAAGAGGTTTATATTGAGCAGCCAGATGGTTTCCAACTTGGTGATGATCCCAACCTGGTTTGCAAGTTGAAGAAAGCATTATATGGCTTAAAACAGGCACCCCGAGCATGGTATGCAAGGCTAGACAACTATCTTACTCAACAAGGGTTCAAGAAAGGTATGGTGGATAGTAATTTGTATGTCAAAATAGAAAATGGCCATCTTATTGTTCTTGTTGTATATGTTGATGATATCATATTTGGCAAGCAAAGAAAGATGAGTCGTGTAAAGATTTAGCAAATAAGATGAAAAAAGAATTTGAAATGTCAATGATTGGTGAACTTTCGTATTTCCTCGGGTTGCAAGTTAATCAAAATGAGAAGGGCATATTTATTTCTCAAATTAAATATGTGAAAGAGATACTAAAAAAGTTCACAATGGAGGATTGTAAGCCAGTTAGCACTCCCATGACAACAGGTTGCAAGTTGAGCAAGGATGACAAATCTCCACATGTTGATCAAACCATGTACAGATCTATGATTGGGAGCTTACTATACTTGATAGCTACTAGACTAGATATTTTGCAGGCAGTATGCATGGTAGCACGATTTCAGGCTAGTCCCAAGGAGACTCATGTGACAACAGTGAAGAGGATTCTTCGGTATCTCAAGGGTACTATGGAGTATGGGTTATGGTATCCGAAAGGTAAGGACTTCACCCTTATTGCGTATTCAGATGCAGATTGGGCAGGATGTGTAGATGACAGAAAGAGCACCAATGGAGGTGCATTCTATCTTGGAGACAGGTTGGTCACGTGGCACAGTAAGAAACAAGAGTCAGTCTCCTTATCCACAGTAGAGGCAGAATATATTGCAGCGACAACGTGTTGTACGCAGGTATTATGGATGAAACAAACCCTGAAAGATCTTGGTATTAACTTCAGTGAGCCAATTTTAGTTAAGTGTGATAACACCAGTGCCATTAACATCTCAAAGAATCCGGTTATGCATTCTCGCACAAAACATATTGCTATCCGGTATCACTTTTTGAAGGAGAAAGTTGCGGAAGGTGAGGTTAAGTTGGATTTTGTTCCAACAACAGAGCAAGTAGCGGATATCTTCACAAAACCGTTGCCCAAGGAAGTCTTTGAGTACCTTCGCAATAAATTGGGAGTGGTCACGCTTCCCAAGAATTGACTAGCTATCGGGACCACATTCTCAGGGGGAGCATTTGTGTATTTGTTTATCTTTTTGCTCATGTTTGTGATTTTTGCTAAGTGTAATAATTTTTGCCCCGAGAATGTTGTGCATGGACTCAGGGGAGTTCTGCAGTGACCCTTTGATATTGTTGTCAAAGGGGGAGAAGAGTTACAGGAAATTGCACGTGTGTTGCCAACAATTCCAAAGGGGGAGATTGTTGAGCAAGGTGCAGCGAAGTATTGTCATTGTTGTCAACACAGTCAGATAGATCGGTTGATGCAATGGACAGGAGTTCAGAGGTTACTCATAGTATGTACAGTGATGTTAAATGCTTATGAGGATGTTTACCCACATTTGGGTGAGTTGCATATTTTCCAAGAAGACCGAAGTGGCCCATATGCTAAAGATAAAGAAAAAGCAAAACATCACAAAGAGAAAAAGTGTCACGATATCGTGACATGTTGCATTTTCAGGCCAAAAGAGAAGAGAAAATGCAAGGAGAAAAAGTGTCACGATATCGCGACATGTTGCATTTTCAGGCCAAAAGAGAAGAGAAAATGCAAGGAGAAAAAGTGTCGCGATATCGCGACATGTTGTATTTTCGGGCCAAAGAAAGAGAAAGAGCAAGGAGAAAAAGTGTCGTGATATCGTGACATGTTGTATTTTGTGGGCCAAAGCAAAGAGAAAGAGCAAGGAGAAAAAGTGTCGCGATATCGCGACATGTTGTATTTTCGGGCCAAAGCAAAGAGAAAGAGCAAGGAGAAAAAGTGTCATGATATCGCGACATGTGTATTTTCGTGCCAAAGCAAAGAGAAAGAGCAAGGAGAAAAAGTGTCACGATATCGTGACATGTTGTATTTTGTGGCCAAAGAAGAGAAAGAGAAGAGAAAAAGTGTCACGGATATCGCGACATGTCGCATTTTCGTGACTCAAAAAGAGAAAGAGAAAGAAAAAGTGTCAGATATCGTGACATGTGCATTTTTAAAGAATAAAAAGTGTCGATGTTAAGAGAGAAAAAAAGTGTCACGATATCGTGACATGTCGTATTTTGCGACTCAAAAAGGGCAGGCAGAGCAGAGTAAGAAAAGTGTCACGATATCGTGACATGTCACATTTTTGTGACTCAAGAAGGGTAGGCAGACAGAGTAACAAAAGTGTCACGATATCGCGACATGTCGCATTTTCGTGACTCAAGAAGAGCCTCAAAATAGAAACGAATAGTCATGGAAAAGAAAATGAATAGTCATCAAAGGAGAAAACAAATGCATGCACAAGGAAAGAAAATAGTGGAGAAAAAAAAGAGAAGATGAAAATATCAAAATAGAATCGAAAAGCTTTTTTGGTAACCAAAATGCATGCATGCACAAAGGAGAAAACGAATGACCGAGAAGACGAATAGTCATGGTAGGAGAATATGGTGTCAATTCTTTGCATGTAATGTGTTTGATGAAATGCCTACTCTATATATACAAAAGGAGTTACATAAAGAAGGTGTTACAATTGACAAGTGGCGTATGAGAATATGAAAGGAGTTACAACTGGAGTTACAAAGAGAAAGGATGGTTATAAAAGGAGTGTTGCTTGGAGAATTTAAGTGGATTTTATCTTGGAAGAGAGCGAGAGGAGAGAGAGGGCGATAGGTGAGCGAGAAGGGTGTGTGTTGTGTGAATTGTGAGAGAGGTTGAGTAAGCAATAGACCAGTCAGGGTCTTGTAAAAGTGAAGGCATTTATATGTCAATCTTCTAGTTTCAAAATTGAAGTCCAAGTTGGTGCTTGGCATCGTGGGTTGGTGCTCCTTCCAGTTGGTGTTGGTAAATCGTGGGTTGGTGCTCCTTTCTGTTGGTGCGGATAAATCAAGGGTTGGTGCTCCTTTCGGTATGGTGCTAGATAAATCAGGGGTTGGTGCTCCTTTCTGTTGGTGCAGATAAATCGTGGGTTGGTGCTCCTTTCTATTGGTGCCAGTATAAATCAGGGGTTGGTGCTCCTTCCAATGGGTGTTGGTAAATTGATTGTAAAGTTGTTGCTTTGCAAAGGCTGGATTTGGATGGGAGTCCAAACAGTCAATTTTTGAGGAGTAGCCAAATCGGTGAACCTCGGTACATCTTGTGTTGTGTGATGCTCTCTTGTTATATTTGCTTTATTTGGTTTTAAGTTCTCATTGTTTCGGCTTTAAGAGTTGAAGATTTAAGTTTTAAAGAGCTACACCGATTCACCCCCCCTCTCAGTGTCATTGTGAGACTAACATATCATACCTACATCTAGCAGTTTTTTGAGGACCATGGATAGTGGTTTATTAAGCTTGATAAAATTATGCAATGGGGATTTTTGAGGAGTCTTTAATACAATTTTATTCAAATTTAAGGTATTAGCAGCATTGACATTCATATAAGGTCTAGTATATGTGACCCTTCCCCCCACTACATGTTTGTTTTTGTATTGATTCTTAGGTGTCCTCTCTTATTCTCTCTTTTTTAATTGTCCTCTTACACTAAGATCCTACTCCACTCTTCTAGCTAGATCCATATATTGGTCAAAAGTGGTTATAATATCAATTTCTAATTCATAAGAAAGTTGTTCTTGTAGATTTCCAATGAATATTTCCAACGTCTCCCTAAGTGGTAAGGCAAATTTTAATTTTCCCACTACCTTCCACCAATGTGCTAGAAATTTTGAGAAGCTTTCATCCTTCCCTTGTTTTAGATTATACAAGTCTTTAATGATCACATTTTTCTCGACGTAGACCCCAAATTGATATATAAATAGTTTTGTTATTTTCTCAAAATTCCTCAAAGAATGGGTAGAAAATTGATAGTACCATTTTAGGGCCATGACCCCAAGAATTTTTGGGAAAATTTTTAACATTAACATGTCATCATAGACAATGTTGTGACATGTCATCCTAAAAATTCTCAGATGTTCTATGGGATCCTCAATCCCCTTATAGATAGGCAAGACAGACATGGAAAAATGCTTAGGATAAGGTCTAGAAGCAATAAATAGATCTAGCAGTTGTTTACACATCTTTTTATAACTATACATGGAATGATAAGGTTGAATATGATCTAATCGTGTTGTGATTTGTTTTACCATCATCTCTATATGTTGTGTTCTAGGATCATGGATGGATGATACTACTACATTTTCAAAAGAGGGGTTGTAAGTAGGTTGTGAGGCATAATATGGGTGCATGGTAGGAATGGTGATGCTATTATGAAGGGGATTGGAAAAATAAGCATTACCCTACTGGAATGGGAATGTCATTTTAAATGAGGATGGAAGCGACTGTGATGGCAATAGTGGTGGAAAAGAATAAGGAACAAAGAATTATGGAGGAATTGATTGGGAGGAAAAGGATGAAAGAAGATGAGGTTGCAACAAGGAAGATGTTAATGATAGATGAAATTGTGGAGGGGGTTGATTACAATCAATTGATGTAGTTTGTGGAATTCCCCCAACACTGATGGTTGTGGAAGTAGCATAAATGGGTTTGTGTTGGATAGGAGGGGTAGCATTGTACAATGGATTGACATATGTAGTGTGGTGTGGTGAAGCTAGGTTGTATGAAGCTTGAACCAAGGGTGCATTAGGAAGAAGATGAGAAAATCAGGGTGAAGTTGAGAAGCTTCACCCCTCATAAGGTGGGCTTGTTCTTCTCTGGCTTGGCTAAAAGTAACATGATTGCTCTTTAAAAACTCCCAAAAGTGTTTGAGGAAACTGAATGAAATATGTTCATCAGCCCCATCTATAATATCAAGATCATCTTTGGTTTCCTCATGTTCTATGGGTTTATGTTAGGATTTTCTCGATCAGTTTGATCATCTGCAAGACCTACAATTTTCTTACCATTCCTAAGAGTTATGGTCATGTTTTGAAAAGAATGAGGAAGAAAATAATTTCTTAAAGAATATATCACACAAAATATTATTTCTTATTTTACTGGTTAAAACCACAAATAGAGAATAAAAATACTTTCACTCTTTAGGATTCCCTTGTTCTTAATTAATCTTGTTTGTGTGACTAACTTCTTTCAGACAATTTATTAATGTGGTCTTGATTGTTGGACATTTTGAGTAGATAAGTTGTCATTAATGTCAAGAGTGAGTGGTCATTGATGTCAAGCTTTCAACACTAGTTAGTGGCAATTTCAGTGGGCAACATCAGTTTCAGGTTCTCCAGTTTTAGTTGATCAAGACCCGGTTTTAGGAAGTCAGATGTGGTCCAAAGGGTAAAGAAAGAGCCCAAGTGAATAATATTATAATAATTTTTTATAATATTATAAAGGGAAGTTTAAATTAATTATAAATTAATTAATATAATTTTTATTATAAATTAATTTATTAATTAATTTACTTAACTTATAAGTTATCTAAATTAATTTTAATATTAGTTATAAGTTAATTTATATTAATTTTAAACTAACCCTAAGGTGGGTTATTAAATTAAATTTGAATTTTAAATTCAAATTATTAAGCACAAAAGTGGGGAGAAAATACCCATGTGTGTATAAAAGGGAATTACCCACCTTACCCAACATTACCTTTACTTCGAATAAAAATTAATGTGAGCTTGTGCGAATCGTGTTGCATCTAAGTGGAGTGATTGCTTTGGTTTTCATGGGGAGTCAATAGCGCATGAAGGGACAGTAGGAAGGAAGCCTTCCTCCCTTCACGTGGGTGCCTCTAGCCCATGCGGTGGGCTCCCAAGTGCTAAGGTGCTTAGGCTTGGGGAGACAATGGTTCGAATCATGCCAAAACCCTTTTGGGGGAAGAAAATGTATGCATTAAAGTTTGAGCACCGAAAATTTTGGGGGTATTAGTTGAGCATTTAAAAATTAATTTTTGCATATTTGATTTAGTTTGTAAGGTTGTAAGGGGAGTTATAAGGCTTATGCAAAATTAAATTTTTGGTGTTATTTGCTTTAGTGTTTGGAAAGGGTAGTAAGGTGTTTTAGGAAGATTGTTTGAAAACTTGTGGTGTTGGATATTATTTTAAGTTGGAGTTTATAAGGTGTATCAAATTAATTATTTTTCATGTATGATTTGATGGATGTTAATTTTTTAAAAAGGAGCAATAAGGCATAATTGAGTTGTGATTATTTTTTGTTTCTAACGAATATTTTGAGAAAGTGTTGAAGTGTTATTTTGTCATTTAACCATTGAAATTGGAAAGAAGTAAATTGTGATTGAGACAAGTTTTCTAAGGGCACTTCTACATCAAACAAAAAGTATGGGCACATCTTCCTAGTGAGTGTTTTTTGAATGTTGTGAATGCAAATTTTGAGTGAAAATGAATGTTTGGTAAGCATTGTTGAGTGTGTTTTTGAATTAATGCTTCAAGGTTTTCTGGAATAAAGAGTTGTTGATAAAACCTTGTTTGATAAGCATTGTTGTTGAAGTGATTAAGTTGAGTGAACTTGAACTAGGGTTTGCAAAGAACATGAGTATCATTGTTATGTGAAGTTGAGAACTATCTTGGACTAGGGTTTGTGAAAGAACATGAGTATCATTGTTATGTGATATTGTTTGATAAGCATTGTTGGAAACATTTGAGTGAGTGTTCATAAGTTTGGACTAGGGTTTATGAGCAAGGATTATTTCATTGAGTGATTGGTTGAGAAGAGTTGGTTGAGCCTAGTCAAGTGGATGTGTTGGTGTGATAGTTCAAGTTCTATGAAACAAATTGTTCTATATTCTAAATTGAGTTGAGAAAGTGATTGAGAGTTTGTGAGTGTGAAGCATATTGAGTCTCTAATAATTCTCTATATGTTTCTATGGTAAAAAGAGTGATTGAAAGTAATTGAGCATTGAGGTGAATGTGAAGCATATTGAGTCTCTAAAAATTCTCTATATGTTTCTAAAAGAGTGATTGAAAGTGATTGAGCATTGTGATGAATGTGAAGCATATTGAGTCTCTAACAATTCTCTATATGTTTCTAAAATAGTGATTGAGCATTGTGATGAATGTGAAGCATATTGAGTCTCTAACAATTCTCTTTATGTTTCTATGAGATTGGACAAGTTCTAGTGTGGACTTGTTTAGTACATTTGAGGCAAGTCTTAGAGAAGACTTGTGGACAGATTTGTGTAAGATTTTGTGGAAGTTTACAATATAGTTTGAATAAAGAGATTGAGATCAGAGTTGGATAGTTATAGTAAGGAATTGTTGAGCATATTTAGACAAGTTCTTGAGAGGACTTGTGGACAAATTAATGTGAGCTTTTGTGGAAGCTTACAAGGTAGATTTAAGACAATTCTTTGAGAAGACTTATGAGCAGAGTTGATTGATTTATTTGTTCAAACTTTGATTTAAGGTTTGGGGTAGATCTAGTAGTGTTGATTTATGATTGGATCAAGCTTTTTGTTAAATCTTGAGGATAAATATTGAGGACAGATTTGTGCTAGACCGAAGGACTGTGTTTAGTGTAGATGAGAGGATAGAGATTGAGGAAAAATTTATGTTAGACCGAATGACTGTGTTTAGTATAGATTCGAGGACAGAGTTTGGTGCAAATTTAAGGACAATTTTGTGTGAGACCAAAGACAAATATTGAGAAAATTTGTGCTAGACCGAAGGACTGTGTTTAGTGTATATTTGAGATAGAGCTTTGAATTTGATAGAGTATAGAGGATGACGGTCTCAATTGGATAGATATCCATTAGCCAGGGTAGTGAGGATAGGTGTCTTCAGTGGATAAAGATCCATTAGCCATAGCAGTGGAGGTAGTAGTTCTTCTAGAAGATCACCAATCAGAGCTAAGGAGAAAGGAGTTCTCCTATGTATAGAGATCCATGAACTTGATTAGGGTATTGGTGTCTCCTTTGGACAAAGGTCCATAAACATTGTAATAGAGAAAGGATTCCCAAGAGATTGATTGAGAAAATTTTAGTGAAATATTTTCTCCGTGGAGTAGCCCACATTGGGTGAACCACGTAAAATTGGTGTCTCTATTGTGTGTGGTGATTTGTGCATTGATTTGATTATTGTTGTTGATATTGCTATCTATACATTGCATAATATTGATTGGGAAAGAAAATTAAAAAGTGGTCTTATACTGTTCACCTCCCCTCTCAGTATAAGCTTGTGTTCTTCAATTAGTATCAAAGTGGGTTCCTTCGGAAGATTTTAACAACTTGAAGGAAAAGCTTTCAAGAACACAATAGATTCTAATAATATTTTCTCATATAACTCAACACCAATATTTTATGGAAGTGATTATATATTTTGGAGTATGAGAATGAAGATTCACCTAAAGGCACTTGGAAATTAAATTTTGGAAGCAGTTAAAAATGGATACATACCACCAGCTGATCCACCTACGACTAAGGAAGGTAAGATTCTACAACATTACAATTCAAAATAAATGAATGCAATTTTAAGAGGGTTGCATATAATAGAATTCATAAAAGTTATGCACTGTCAAGATGCAAAAGGAATTTGGGATAAGTTACAATGCATATATGAAGGAGATAAAAGTGTGAAAAAGGTAAAGATACGAAATCTCAAAGGAAAATTTGAAGAATTATGAATTATGAATGAGGAAAATATTAGTACTTATCTACTTCGGGTATATGAGGTTGCTAATGCCATGCAAGGACTTGGACTTAAGGTTGAATAAGTTGATGTTTGTGATAAGATCTTAAGGTCTCTCCCAACAAGATTTAGTGAAAATATTTTAGCTATAGAAGAAGCAAAGGATGGTGATTCTTTGACAAGAGATATGTTACTTGGTATTCTTACAACTTTTGAGTTAAGAATAAAATAGGAACCTAATATTCGAAAGGAAGCAACCTTCAAATCAATTAAGAAGACAAAGGGCAAGAAGTCAGATTTAAGCAACGAGTCATCCAGTGATGAAGAAGCTAATTATGGAAAAATAAATAAGGATTCAAGAAGATTTAAAGATGAAAAATATATTAGATGTTTCAATTGTGGAAAGTATGGTCACTATGCAACTGATTATCAAGAAGCTAAAAATAACAATGATGAAGAAAAATAGGATCACAGGAACAGAGAATCGAAAAGATACAAGTACCAAAAGAAAGGCAAGTATGGACAAGGCAAACAAGGAAAGAAGTTCTTCCAAATACAGAAGAGGATTTACTATGCAGACAAGGCAAGTAAGTACTCAAGTGATAGTGATGCTAGTTCTTCAAGTAATGATAAAAATGAAGTCCTATTTCTAATTGAAGAAAAAGAAGAAGTTAAGAAAAGGTCACCAATAATTCTCAAGTGTTTTAGATGTGGTAATTTTAGATATTTTGAATATAGTTGTACAAGGAATGGTTTCAATTTCAATGATGATGAATATGAGGATGCACTTGAAGGACCAGAAGAGAATATTCTAATGGCACTAGAAGAAGAAGAAGGTGATCCTATAGAAGACAAGTCAAAAGAAAATGAAGATGTTGACAAAGGCAAACAAATAGAGGAAGAATAAAAAAAAGGAGGAGTTTATCTTGAGGGAGATCTTATTTATGCTCGTAAGACTCTAAAGAAGGTAAGAAAGAAAAACTTCCAACTTGAGATCCAGTTTCAAGAATGTGATAAAGAGAGAGAAAATCTTATAGATGATCTAAACAAGTCAATGGATAAGACAAATAAGTTCAAGGATAAGTTAGAAGAAAAGGTTTTAGAATGTGAAAAGTTAGAACAAGAAGTAGCTCTACTAAGGGAAGAGTTAGAAAAGTCCAAGGATAAGCTACACAAGTTTGGAAGAAGCTCAAAGAATTTGGATAAGATCATCAAGGCACAAAAGCCTACATCAAGCAAGACAGGTCTTGGTTTTGAACATGATCAAAAGAAATAGGAAGAGGAGTCAACCTCAAGTTATGAAAAAGAAGAAACTTCAGAAGAAGATAGTGTGAGAGAAAGTGAGACTTATGAGGATGAGTTGGATAACAAAAAATTCAACAAGGAAAGAAATAATTCACAAAGAAGAAACAGATGGAACAGGAACCAGTACAAAGAAAGGGAGACTATGAGACCAATGAGGTCAAGGTAAGGAAATTTAAATGGATGATGTTTCTCATGTCACAAATTTGGGCACATGGCTTCACAGTGAAGGACACATGAAGACAGAAATATGGAAACTTCAGAAACAAGCAACTTTTCCATGGGTGTTTCTACTCATGTGATTAGTTTAGTCACAAAGAAATTAATTGCAAGGTATATAACAAGAACAAAGATGGCTTCACTAGGATAAATCCCAAGATATTTGCACCTCTAAGGAATAATAACATTAAGTGTTATAAGTGCAATAATGATGGACATATAGTAAAGTGGTTTAGAGCAGATATTCCAGAACCAAGCATGAACATGAACAGGAATAGGAGCAAGAATAGGAATAGGAACAAGAATATGGATATGGACAGGAACAGGAATAGGAATATGGATATGGACATGAACAGGAACAGGAATATGGATAATAATAGGAACATGAATATGGATAGGAACAGGAACATAGACATGAATAGGAAAATTCAAAGGAATCAGAAGGATCAAATGAGAAGGAAAGAGGACAAAGGTAAATAACAATGCTTGTTGGGAATAGAAATACTCCCACCCCAGTATTAACCACCTCAAGATGAGGTGGGGGAGGGCCTAGCTAAGAGACCCATTCTTAGCCCCGAGCCCCAAAGGTGACCCTTTGCCATTGATGTCAAAGAGGGAGAGATTTGGCTTAAGGAGAGAGCATTGAGTCAACGGTGTTGTGAAGTCCTTCACAATGACCCCAAAATTGGGGACCCACCTTAAATTTTGTGATTTCGAGGGATTTTTGTTTATCCAATTTTGCTCGCATCAAGGTCTTGGAAAATTTGCTTTCACTTTGGAATTGCTGACATATTTGCATTTTGAAGGTTTGAATGTAGTTGCAATGCTTGAAAACTGAATATTTTGATTATTTGCATATTAATTGCATTATTTCAAATCAAATAATTTGATTAAAATCATTTTCAAAGGTTTAAATGATTAATTTTCATTTAAATAATTAAATTTTATTTTAGGGTTAACCCTAAAATTAATGCAAAATTGAAATGGACATATCTTGAGGTAGAAAACTCCGTTTGATCTCATTCAAAACTTGGTAAAAAGATATGGATTTTCTCTTTCTAATGATACCAAACTTGCAAGATTCCGGATGTCAGTTTCACCAAAAAAATAGCAAGGTTAGTTTAGCAATATGAGAACTTTGAAATACTTTTGAAAAAAAATGAAAGTTACGGGAAAGTAAAGTTTGGTTTTGTTTTGATATTATGATTATTGTTTCATTATGCAGGTAATACAAGGGCAAGGGTTTGAAGAAGATAGTTATAAAATCCATTCCCGGTGAAGAAACAGAATAACTAAACTTTTCAAATTATAAATAAATCATTGAGATTCATGGAAAGGGTCGGACATTTTATACAGAGAAGGAGAGGAACGATTGGAAGGAGCAAAGCTACACATTCATTGGAGGAAAATGGAGAAAGCCATTTGCAGAACAATGGAAATTATTGTAAGATTTTATAAATTGTTTTAAGCATTTTGGATCCAGATTTGTGCACAGACTGTATTTGGAATTAATAAAATGTTTATTACAATTTCTTAATAGTTTGTATACCTTAGAATATTGCATCAATTCATTTGATTTCATTGTGTGAATACTGGTGAACATTGGATTGGTTTTAGAATTCTGTAGATGGAAATCTGATCTGTGGATTTTGTCCGAGACATTAATTTAATTTCTAAAGTTTAAAATATTTTATTATTATTTTTATTATTATTTCATTCTGAAAACTATATATTATAACCTAGCATAATTTTTATAAAGTGAAATTATATGGTTAGGTTATAAATTAAATTTATTATTCAAATATTACATCAATTAATATTTGAATTAATAAATTTAAGAAGGGATAAATGAATATTCTATTCCTCACCTTAATTTCATAAGGTTGAGGAACTAGGATTGATATCTCTAAAATTCAATTTGGATTTGATTTATAATATAGTTCTATTTATTTCAGAAGTCCAAATTTCAAATCAGAGATCACATTTACTCTTTTGAATATTTAATTTCATAAATATTTCAAAAGATAAATATTATAAGCAAATCTAATTTATAAACTTTATTTTATCATAAAATCCAAAGTTTATAGATTAGTTTCATATTAAGCCCTAAGATTTTATCATTGACAAGGTTTTGGAACCTTATAAATTGGGCAAGACATTATTTCATTTATTCACCTCTTCTGGGTTTGATTTATAATTTCATAAGGGGGTTTGAATAAATAACTGCTTTATCAAATAGACATTTGGGAAATGAATTTATTATAAATTTATTATATTCCAAAGGTTTATTAAATTTATAAAATTTCATTTACTTTGATCTTTATCAAAGTTAAATTGAAATTTAATACAAAATGCTAGATTCTTTTTATGCTAATTTCATTTAAAGCATTTTGAGACATTAAATTGAAGAGAGGAAATAAAATTTGGTATACTTTAACCTAAGATCATAAAACAAATTTTATTTTGTTGAATTGATATCAAAGACATACTCCACATGATGGATTCAAAATCATTTACATGATCCCAGGCCCCTTGTTAACAACACTTGCAAGACCCTAGAGTTTTATTCTTAGCACTTATATGAGTTTATGCATAAAACATTGAATACAAGAACCTTGGAGATATATATATTTTTCTTTGCAAGAGAGAACTTAAAGTTCTAAGTTGTCGAGTGGTTTTGTGACTTGACAAAATCGCACCTCAACAAATTGGCGCTAGAAGGAGGGCATGAAAGGTAAATATTTGATTTTCATTTGAAATCATTCAAATCTCAATTTAAAAAAAAAATTACAAATTGAAGGGTGTTATTTAATGCCAAGGTTTAATTGATGCATATCTTTTATCAATTGATTAGTCATTTCATGCTTAGTTGCAAGATATATTTCTTTGATTAATAATATTGGCATTAAATTTTGTGTTCTTTGAAGTTCACTAATGGCATCACTTTCTTCAGTAAAGGAAATGATGGCTTCTTGGATAGGTGATTATTATAGCAGTTTAAACATGCCTATTCATCAAATTCTTGAAGGTGTAGAAGTTTGTTTACCCAGATTTAGGCATGATGTGGATCAAGCCAAGGACCATATTCAAAGATACAAGAGTGTGTTAAGTCATTTGCAGCTTATGCAGGGAGATGTTCCTTGCAGATTATTTTCATACCCATTGGATGAGGTTGCGCTTAAGTGGTACATACAATTACCTGTAAGGTATGCTACTTCTTGGGTTAAACTAGAGAAAGCATTTCTCGAACATTTTGGAAGGTTGGATGATTCAGTTATGATGTTAAATCAATTTGTCTCCATCCATAAAAAATTTAATGAACCCATGAGATCATTTAATGATAAATTTCATAGGTTGTATACTGAGGTGGGGATGCATTATATCATTTCAGAAGAAAGAGCTACTCAAATATACATGGGAGCCTTAGATCATGTCACATCTATGTTTTTGGGGAAGGTCTTAAAATTACATCATTGCTTAGAGCTTACAATGAGGCAGTAACATTTGAACAACAATTGATATCTCAAGGTGTTAATATGGAACAACTATACAGACTTAGACCTAAAATTCATGATCAAAGATCACAAATGAGTCAGGTTGAGACTGATAGTTTAGATGTCACAACTTCCTTAGATGTTGAGAATGAGGTACAAGTTTCAGAGTCAATACCCATCAATGAACATTGTGATGATCAAGTTGATCAAAATGTAGAAACTGACTTAGAGCCATTATTCACAAAAGAGGATTGGGATGATCTTATAAAACAAAATACAGAAATTGATCCCATTGAAGAAACTCTTGTCTTACCAAAATATGAATCTGAGGAAGATGAATTCTTTGAAATTGAGGAGAATGAATCTGAGAAAGATGAATTTTTTGAAATTAAAGAAAATGAATTTGAAAATGAATCTGAAGAATATATAGAAGAAATGATAGATTTTCATCATTTGTTTCAGGAGGATAATGAGTGTGATGTTCAAATAGGTAAAGTTAAAGAATTGAATGATCATAGATGTGATTTCATTGAAGATTGCAAGGGATTACAAAAAAATAATACCTCGACGATTATGGTTCAAATGAATGATCCTAAAATATTATTGTTTGAGGAAGATGAATTGTTTGAAAATGAAGATGAATTCTTTATTGAAGAAGGTGAATCTAAAAATGAATCCAAATATGGTATGAAATAAAATATGGAATGTCACAAAGTGCTTCAGAAAGATAATGATTTTGTTATTTCAGATCATGAAGAAGAAGAATTAACTTTATTCACAAGTTCCAAAGAAGTTCTTATCTCAGATGATGTGCAGGAAATTGAAAGCCTTGTGTCACTTAAGGATTCTACAATGCTCATACAACAAGAAATCAGTAGGTCTTCATCTCAGGTAATTAATAAAGGTGAATTTGAAAAGGAAATTATAGACCTATCTGAAGTTTGCACAAAATATATGGTTGAACCTCACCCTTTAACTATAAAAGATAATTTTTATAATGGTTGGGGAAGATATGATGAATGTTTTTCTTTTATACCTACTGATAAGAATTGTTCTTCATCTGATATGCAGGATGCTAAAATTGATATCTTACATGAAGAGTCTACAACTCCTGTACAGTCAAATAATCACATGTTTTCTAAAGCCACGATAAAATCTCATCCCTTAGCTTTAGAAGATAATTACTATAATGGATGGGGTATGTATGGTAAATCATTGTTTTCTCATACTTCTACTGATAAAATTTTTGTTTCACTTGATATGCAGGATGTTGAAACTTCTATTTCAAAAGAAGATTTCGCAATTCCTACACAATCATAAAATGACATGCCAATTGCAGAAATAGAGAAGGTTCCAAAATTGAATCACTTTGAAGATGAATTTATTGAACACCTTGCTGAAATTGAAAATGAAGAAATGGTAAATGTTTCTTATGACTCATTTATTATTAATGAGGATGAGGTAAAGTCATCTCTTTTACCCGTGACTAATAAAAATTTGAGTACAAATTCACATGAATGGTTTGGATTTAATGTTGGTGATGACCTAAAGGAAAATGTTGATCTATCAGAAGTAACTCAGGTGGTTGATCAAGAAAATTTGTTATTTAACACATCTTGTGATCAGTCAGATTTGTGGTTTGAAAAGGATAGGCATACATTTAATTGGGTGCCTAATTTTGGTGTCTTTAATAAACAGGTATTTGATGAAGATGAAGAACTACAAGGTGATCATGATGGAGACCATGAAGAAAAGGAAAAAGTGACAAATGCTCATCAAATCTTGGTAAATGCTAATAATGATGTGTTGAGTATAGATGACGAGGTAAAATCTTCACCTTTCTCATTGGTTACAAAATTTTCAGGTAATGGGTTGCATGATAAGTTTTTGGATGCTAATGCTATCAATGATGAAATGTCAAATGTTATTAACAAGAAGTTGGAGACAAATTCTAAAATTTTTGCCATAAATGAAATGAAGGAAAACATGTTTGAAATGCTTAATCAAATTCATGAGCAATCAACTAGTGAATCTAGGGCACAAATTTTTAATGATCTTCTTATACCAAATGTCCTAGATGCTTGTCAATTCTTGAATGATTGTGATTGCTTTAAAAACTTTGAAAGTGACTTGAATATGAAATTTTTAGAAATAGGTTCTTATTTGCAAAATCTCCTATTTGAAAAGAGGAGCCTAGTTCTAAATTATGAAACAAATTGTGAAATTCACACCTTTTTGAATAAGCAAAGGATAATTGAAAATCATGTTTTCACTTTTAAGTTTAATAAATCAAATCTTAAACATGGAACTGCTTATAATTTTGAATCAAATCAGTGGGATGAAATAGGCAAAATGAGAATTTCTATTGTTTGGCCTAATATTATTTTTATTGGATTCTTATAAAACTTGTCAGGCATGTAATCATATATGTTTTCTAAAGTATGCTAATCGTGTATGGGATCCAGGGAAATGATGGTAAATATTTTGGTAGTGTCTTGTATATTATGTATATTTTTTGTAAATAGTTTTTTGGATTTGTTGTGTTATTGTATATATTTTTTTCATCATGTGATGTGTTGATGTCATGTATTGATGTTGTGTTTTTGATGTTGTTGTTATGTTTGTTTTTGTATGTTTTGTTGTTGAGCTTAATGATAGATGAACTTCACCAGATCTTGTTGGAGTTTCGTGACTGAATGTGTTTCAAGTTGGCATAGTTTTAGGTGAGTCTTCCAAAGAGTAGGGTAAAGCTACCTAGTTTGAGGACCTGTGAAACCTAGAAAAAGGGAAAATGAGGTATTGGTTTATGTCCTTATGAATGTGAACAAAGATAAAGCAAATATGAAAAATTGGAATTGTATTACGAAAACTTCGTATCCTTACATGCACTCGCATTTCATAAACATGTTTCATAACATTGCATACATCACCCTCGCACTCCATATTTCATATCCCATAGAAATATCATTTATCAAATTCAAAAGGTGTTAATTGGTTTTGTCAAAAGTCATGTTGCTTTAATCAGGGGCACTTTCACAAAGGCATTTTGTACAAAATTGTAAAAGACAAAAGCTTCATGTTTACACACCATAGTTTCAGGGTTCCTAAATGTTTTAGTCACTCAACCATTTCTAGTATGGTAGGCAACCACCGAAAAGCATGTCATATTCTCTTAGGATCATTGCACAATATACACTAAATGGGTCTTGAGATCGGGGACTGATGTTGAAATCGTCTGGAACCAAACACAGTTTTACACATATTAAAAACATTTTGGGTAAAATGGTCAAAACCATCCTTGGAAGAAAGTGTAAGGTGAAAAGGGACATCCTTGTCAGTCCTATCATGCAACATAGTCCATAAGATTCATTTTTTACCACAAATACTTGAAAACTCCAAACAAAGTCAGAGTAGTAAGGATAGGGTCAAATTCTCATCATACTTCGGTTGAGAATCCAATTCCCCAAAGCTCTAAGTCTATTTTCATCAATGGATCATAAGGATTCATACTACTCATCTATCAGAAGGAAGGGTAGTCATCCCCAAGGTTCAAGAAATCAAAAATCTAAACACATCATTCACCATTGGATCGTAAGGATTCATACTACTCATCCGTCAGAAGGAAGGGTAGTCATCCCCAAGATTCAAGCAATCAAAAGCCAAATTATGGACTATGGGGTTAACCTCCATCGGGGCTATAGACGCTTGACTGGTAGTGGAGTATGCTCATGCATGGTGATATGTCTCATTGAAAAGTGAGACCTATGATCATTTCAAATGGGCAGGCTAGCCTTGTGTTTCTTTCATAATAGGTTTAATCATTTTGGTCAAAATGAGGTAATGAACTCACTTGCGCACACACTGGTTCTGGATGATAGTAAGGTCATAACTGAGCTCTTGATCTGGTAAGGAACTCACAACACACACTTTTGGTCCTAAGAGGATTAGATAAGTTTTAGTGTGTTTGTTTATTGTACTAGAGTGTTTGAGTCTTTGTAAAACATGTCATTCATATTATTACATCTTGTTAATACATGTTTCAGTTTACGTCATATCATTTTCATATCATCTTATTTTCATGAATGTTCATTTTAGGGCCCCTGATTAAAGTATGATGACAAGCATGGCCAAAACAAAGATTTATATTGAGAATGATCATTAATACATATCACCTGATCCCAACCAGTAATACATCACATTATGCATAAATCATCTCTGATTCTGGTGATTCATATTTGTATTGGTCTATTCACATTCTCTGGATGCTTATCAATGCTTGTGATTCTAATTTTCATGTTTTGTGTGTTTTCAGAGATTGGTTTTTAGTCCGAAATGTCCAAGGACATTTACCAGCAGAGTCGCCAATGTTGTGAAGTCCTTCACAATGACCCCAAAATTGGGGACCCACCTTAAATTTTGTGATTTCGAGGGATTTTTGTTTATCCAATTTTGCTCGCATCAAGGTCTTGGAAAATTTGCTTTCACTTTGGAATTGTTGACATATTTGCATTTTGAAGGTTTGAATGTAGTTGCAATGCTTGAAAACTGAATATTTTGATTATTTGCATATTAATTGCATTATTTCGAATCAAATAATTTGATTAAAATCATTTTCAAAGGTTTAAATGATTAATTTTCATTTAAATAATTAAATTTTATTTTAGGGTTAACCCTAAAATTAATGCAAAATTGAAATGGACATATCTTGAGGTAGAAAACTCCGTTTGATCTCATTCAAAACTTGGTAAAAAGATATGGATTTTCTCTTTCTAATGATACCAAACTTGCAAGATTCCAGATGTCAGTTTCACCAAAAAAATAGCAGGTTAGTTTAGCAATATGAGAACTTTGAAATACTTTTGAAAAAAATGAAAGTTACGGGAAAGTAAAGTTTGGTTTTGTTTTGATATTATGATTATTGTTTCATTATGCAGGTAATACAAGGGCAAGGGTTTGAAGAAGATAGTTATAAAATCCATTCCCGGTGAAGAAACAGAATAACTAAACTTTTCAAATTATAAATAAATCATTGAGATTCATGGAAAGGGTCGGACATTTTATACAGAGAAGGAGAGGAATGATTGGAAGGAGCAAAGCTACACATTCATTGGAGGAAAATGGAGAAAGCCATTTGCAGAACAATGGAAATTATTGTAAGATTTTATAAATTGTTTTAAGCATTTTGGATCCAGATTTGTGCACAGACTGTATTTGGAATTAATAAAATGTTTATTACAATTTCTTAATAGTTTGTATACCTTAGAAGATTGCATCAATTCATTTGATTTCATTGTGTGAATATTGGTGAACATTGGATTGGTTTTAGAATTCTGTAGATGGAAATCTGATCTATGGATTTTGTCCGAGACATTAATTTAATTTCTAAAGTTTAAAATATTTTATTATTATTTTATTATTATTTCATTCTGAAAACTATATATTATAACCTAGCATAATTTTTATAAAGTGAAATTATATGGTTAGGTTATAAATTAAATTTATTATTCAAATATTACATCAATTAATATTTGAATTAATAAATTTAAGAAGGGATAAATGAATATTCTATTCCTCACCTTAATTTCATAAGGTTGAGGAACTAGGATTGATATCTCTAAAATTCAATTTGGATTTGGTTTATAATATAGTTCTATTTATTTCGAAGTCCAAATTTCAAATCAGAGATCACATTTACTCTTTTGAATATTTAATTTCATAAATATTTCAAAAGATAAATATTATAAGCAAATCTAATTTATAAACTTTATTTTATCATAAAATCCAAAGTTTATAGATTAGTTTCATATTAAGCCCTAATATTTTATCATTGACAAGGTTTTGGAACCTTATAAATTGGGCAAGACATTATTTCATTTATTCACCTCTTCTGGGTTTGATTTATAATTTCATAAGGGGGTTTGAATAAATAACTGCTTTATCAAATAGACATTTGGGAAATGAATTTATTATAAATTTATTATATTCCAAAGGTTTATTAAATTTATAAAATTTCATTTACTTTGATCTTTATCAAAGTTAAATTGAAATTTAATACAAAATGCTAGATTCTTTTTATGCTAATTTCATTTAAAGCATTTTGAGACATTAAATTGAAGAGAGGAAATAAAATTTGGTATACTTTAACCTAAGATCATAAAACGAATTTTATTTTGTTGAATTGATATCAAAGACATACTCCACATGATGGATTCGAAATCATTTACATGATCCCAGGCCCCTTGTTAACAACACTTGCAAGACCCTAGAGTTTTATTCTTAGCACTTATATGAGTTTATGCATAAAACATTGAATACAAGAACCTTGGAGATATATATATTTTTCTTTGCAAGAGAGAACTTAACGTTCTAAGTTGTCGAGTGGTTTTGTGACTTGACAAAATCGCACCTCAACAAGGGGGGGCAATGTCCCAGGGGGAGCAGAACAAAAAAATGTCAAGTTTTTGGTAAAAAGAATTTGGGTTGTCATCAATGACAAAGGGGGAGATTGTTGGACATTTTGAGTAGATAAGTTGTCATTGATGTCAAGAGTGAGTGGTCATTGATGTCAAGATTTTAGCACCAGTCAGTGGTAGTTTCAATGGGTAGCATCAATTTTAGGTTCTCCAGTTTCAGTTGATCAAGACCCGATTTCAGGAAGTCCGATGTGGTCCAAAGTGCAAAGAAAGAGCCCAAGTGAATAATATTATAATATTTTTTTATAATATTATAAAGGGAATTTTAAATTATTTATAAATTAATTAATATAATTTTTATTATAAATTAATTTATTAATTAATTTACTTAACTTATAAGTTATCTAAATTAATTATTTAATGATTTTAATAATAGTTATAAGTTAATTTATATTAATTTTAAACTAACCCTAAGGTGGGTTATTAAATTAAATTCGAATTTTGAATTTGAATTATTAAGCGCCGATGTGGGGAGCAAATACCCATGTGTGTATAAAAGGGGATTATCCACCTTACCCAACATTACCTATGCCTTCAAATAAAAATTAATGCGAGCTTATGCGAATCGTGCTGCATCTAAGTGGAGTGAGTGCTTTGGTTTTCGTGGGGAGTCAATGACACACAAAGGGATAGTAGGAAGGAAGTCTTCCTCCCTTCACATGGGTGCATGTGTGGGCTCCCAAGCGCTAAGGCGCTTAGGCTTGGGGAGACGGTGGTTCGAATCATGCCGAAACCCTTTTGGGGAAAGAAAAAGTATGCATTAAAGTTTGAGCGCTGAAAATTTTGGGGGTATTAGTTGAGCATTTAAAAATTAATTTTTGCATATTTGATTTAGTTTGTAAGGTTTTAAGGGGAGTTATAAGGCTTATGCAAAATTAAATTTTTGGTGTTATTTGCTTTAGTGTTTGGAAATGGTAGTAAGGTGTTTTAGGAAGATTGTTTGAAAACTTGTGATGTTGGATATTATTTTAAGTAGGAGTTTATAAGGTGTATCAAAGGTATTATTTATCATTTATGATTTGATGGATGTTAATTTTAAAAAGGAGCAATAAGGCATAATTGAGTTGTGATTATTTTTGTGTCTAAGGAATATTTTGAGAAAGTGTTGAAGTGTTATTTGTCATTTAACCATTGAAATTGGAAATAAGGAAATTGTGATTGAGACAGGTTTTCTAAGGGCACTTCTACATAAAACAAAAGGTATGGGCACATCTTCCTAGTGAGTGATTGTTGAATTTTGTGAATGTAAATTTGGAGTGAAAATTATTGTTTAGTAAGCATTGTTGAGTGTGTTTTTGAATTAATGCTTCAAGGTTTTCTGGAATAAATAGTTGTTGATAAAACCTTGTTTGATAAGCATTGTTGTTAAAGTGACTAAGTTGAGTGAACTTGAACTAGGATTTGCAAACAACATGAGTATCATTGTTATGTGAGATTGTTTGATAAGCATTGTTGGAAACATTTGAGTGAGTTTTCATGATTTTGGACTAGGGTTTGTAAGCAAGGATTATTTCATTGAGTGATTGGTTGAGAAGATTTTGTTGAGCCTAGTCAAGTGGATGTGTTGGTGTGATAGTTCAAGTTCTATGAAACAAATTGTTCTATATTCTAAATTGATTTGAGAAAGTGATTAAAATTTTGTGAGTGTGAAGCATATTGAGTCTCTAACAATTCTCTATATGTTTCTATAGTAAAAAGAGTGATTGAAAGTAATTGAGCATTGAGGTGAATTTGAAACATATTAAGTCTCTAACAATTCTCTATATGTTTCTAAAAGAGTGATTGAAAGTTATTGAGCATTGTGATGAATGTGAAGCATATTGAATCTCTAAAAATTCTCTATATGTTTCTAAAAGAGTGATTGAAAGTGATTGAGCATTGTGATGAATGTGAAGCATATTGAGTCTCTAACAATTCTCTATATGTTTCTATGATATTGTACAAGTTCTAGTGTGGACTTGTTGAGTAGATTTGAGGTAAGTCTTAGAGAATACTTGTGGATAGATTTGTGTAAGCTTTTTTGGAAGCTTACAATACAGTTTGAGGAAAGATATTGGCGCAGAACCTGGAAATACAAGCAGAGAAATCATGAAATTTTCATTAACAGAGCTTTAAAATTCGAATTACAGAAGATACTAAATGGCCAACCCCCGTTACAATGCATGAGCTATTTCTTATAGCGGCCCCGATCCCTTTTTGACATCATTACATAGAATGCGAAGTTGTTTCTAACCGCCCACACGAATGTTCTGTCGTCGCCTGCAAAATGTTGCCAGGTGTCTCCAATCAGCATGGCATGTAGTGGCGGAGTGTTCTGCAGTCACCTGTCCATCCACCCTCTGAATCATCATTCCCAGGAGTGCTCTGTAGACACCTGCATTGCTGCCACGTGCCCTTCTGCAACGACCTCTACAGTCGCCTGTCCGAGTGGAGTCATGAACGACCTATCGTATTCTCTCCTTCGGGCCGCAAAAATGCGACGGGTCACGAAATCGTGACATCCTGGCCCTCCGTACTCTCCTTCTGTCTTCGGGCCACGAAAACATGACATGTCACGAAATCGTGACGTCTCTGCCTTCAGCATTCGTTTTTCGCCTTCGGGCCGCGAAACCGCGACAAGTCACGAAATCGCGACGTCCTTTCCCCTTGGCGCCCATCCGCAAAATGTGTCATGAAATCGTGACAACTTTCCTCCTCGACGCTTATCTGCAAAATGTGTCACGAAATCGTGACAACTTTTCCCTTCGACGCCTTTGCGCAAAATGTGTCACGAAATCGTGACAACTTTTCTCCTTGGCACTTAACTGCAAAATGTGTCACGAAATCGCGACAACTTTTCCCCTTGGCACCTCTGCTCAAAAAGTGTCACGAAATCATGACGATTCTTCACCTTGGAGCCCATTCTTCAAAAGTGTCACGAAATCGCGACAGCTCCGCCCCTTTGCGCCTTTCTCAAAAAGGTGTCACGAAATCGCGATAGTTTCGGCCCTTGGCGCCTTTTCTCAAGAAGTGTCACGATATCGCGATAGTTTTGGCCCTTGGCGCATTTTCTCAAAAAGTGTCACGATATCGCGACAGTTTTGGCCCTTGGCGCCTTTTCTCAAAAAGTGTCACGATATCGCGACAGCTTTGGTACTTAGAGAAAAATATTTTTGGATGATGCAAGATTGCTCTTCCACCTCCGGATGCTCCTGCATCAGACACCCGGGGTGAATTTGAGAAGTGACCTTCACTTCTGATCTATCTGAGGTAGACCCAGGCGGTCAACCTCTGCCTTCGACAACCAAGTCGCATCTTCTATGGGCCTGCCTTTCCATTTGATCAAATATTCAGAATAACACCTATTCCGAGTACTTCGGCCCTCACGCGTATCAAGGACTTCTTCTATCTCATCTACGACTGGAGTGGCCACGGGAATGCTCCACAAATCCGGGCTTGGTGTTGCACTGCTATCTCCTTCATGATACTCAACCAAATCTGAAATGTTAAAAATCGGGTGAGATGTTAAGTTCACTCGGCAACTCCACCTCGTATGCATTACCCGAATCCCATTTTCCAATGATTCTGCATGGCCCAAACTTCTTCATCTTCAGCTTGTTATAGGTCTTGGCAGGAAACCTTTCTTTTCTTAGATGGACCATGACAGAATCTCCTACTTCAAACTCCTTAGCCCGGCGTTGCTGGTCTGCCCTGGCCTTATACTGAGTATTCATCTTGGCAATGTGCCTTGTCACCTCCTCATGCACTCCCTTCAGGTGTTCAGCAAAGTCTTCAGCTTCAGCACTGCATTTTTCTCTTGTATCCATCCTTCTCAACTCTGAAGCGTTTCTTGGACTGCTCCCATAGATTATCTGGAATGGCGATTTATTGGTACTCCTGTTAATAGAGCTGTTGTAAGCGAATTCTGCTCGTGGCAAAACTAAATCCCATCCCTTGGGCTTGTCTCCGACCAAGCATCTCAGTAGATTGCCCAAACTCCTATTTACCACCTCTGTTTGGCCATCTGTTTGGGGGTGGTATGCAGAACTAAATTTTAGATCCGTCTTCAGTTTCTTCCACAGGGTCCTCCAGAAATACCCTACAAACTTGGTATCCCTGTCCGATACAATGCTCCTTGGTAGACCATGAAGGCGTACCACTTCCTTGAAGAATAAACCAGCCACATGGACCGCATCGCTAGTCTTCTGGCAGGGAATAAAATGAGCCATTTTTGAAAACTTGTCCACTACCACAAATATGGAGTCGTGTCCCCTCTGCGTCCTGGGTAAACCAAGAACAAAATCCATACTAATATCCTCCCATGGCCTTTCGGGTACAGGTAGTGGTTGATATAAACCAGTAGGTTGCCTCACACCTTTTGCCATCTGGCATATCCTACAACTTTGCACAAATTTTGCCACATCTTGTTGCAATTGCGGCCAATAGTAATTTTCACTAACAAGGGAAATGGTCTTGTCTCGACCAAAGTGTCCAGCTAAACCTCCACTGTGCTTTTCCTTGATGATATTCTCCCTCATTGAGCTCCTCGAAATGCATAATTGGTTCCCCCTGAATAGCATTCCATCTTGAATCAAAAAATTTAACCACTTAGTCCTGTCCAAAGTAACAGGCGCAGTGCAGGCTTTCCAAGCTTCTACGAAGTCGGGGTCTGCAGGGTATAAACCCTTGAGCTCAGCAAACCCAACAACCTCCACCTTCATCTCCATCAATAAACATTGCCTCCTACTCAAGGCATCCACAACTCTGTTGGACCTCCCACTCCGGTGCTTCAGCACAAAGGTGTAGCTCTATAGGAACTCCACCCATTTCAGGTGCCGCTGATTTAGCTTTCCTTGACTGTTGATATACTATAGTGCCTGATGATCAGTATACAGAACAAACTCCTTTGGCAACAAATAATGCCTCCATTTCTTTAGAGCCTGAACTATGGCATAGAACTCCTGATCATATACCGAATACTTCTTCCTGGCATCATTGAGCTTCTCACTAAAATAAGCAATAGGCTTACCCTCTTGGCTCAATACGGCCCCTATGGCACTACCACTCGCATCATAGTCTACCTGAAACACCTTGTTGAAATCTGGAAGTGCTAAGACAGGTTGCTCTGTGACCTTCTTCTTCAACATAGCAAAGCTTTTGTCTGCTCCAACTGTCCACTTGAATTCCTTCTTGTTCCCCCTCATTGTCTCCGTAAGGGATGCGCAAATACTGCTGAAGTTTCTAATGAACTTTCTATAGAAACTGGCCAGACCGTGAAACGATCTCACCTCAGTCACGCTTCTTGGAGCAGGCCATTCTATGATAGCCCTCACCTTTTCGGGGTCCATTTTGAGACCATCTGCTGAGATAACAAATCCCAGGTATACTAACTCCCTCTTCACGAAGTTACACTTCTTCAGATTTATTAATAGCTGCTCCTCCCGCAGTTTCTCAAAAACCCTCCTGATGTGCATCAGGTGTTCCTCCAGGGTTCTGCTAAAAATCAAGATATCATCCAAGTAGACAATAACAAATTTGCCTAGAAATTCCTTCAGGACTTCATTCATTAACCGCATGAAGGTACTCGGTGCATTGGTTAGCCCAAATGGCATGACCAACCACTCATACGACCCCTCTCTGGTTTTAAAGGTTGTCTTCCACTCATCCCCTTCTCTAATGCGGATCTGATGGTAACCACTTTTTAGGTCAATCTTCGTGAAGTACTCAGCTCCACTCAAGCAGTCCATGATATCATCCATCCTTGGCAGTGGGAATCTGTATTTGATAGTGATCTTGTTAATTGCCCGAGAGTCTATGCACATTCTCCACTCTCCATCCTTCTTGGGTGCTAGTACTGTAGGTACTGCACATGGGCTAAGACTCTCCCTAATCAACCCCTTCTTTAGTAGATCTTGAACCTGCCTGTTTAACTCCTCAGTTTCTACAGGCGTCATTCTATGTGCAGCCTTATTCGGCAAGCTCGATCCAGGCACCAAATCTATGTGGTGACTGATCTTCCTAACAGGTGGTAAACCTTCAGGAACATTATCAGAAATGATATCTGGAAACTCCTCTAACAGTCCCATGACTTCCACTGGAGTTTCCTTGCATTCTTCTTCCCTAACCCTAGGGATTATTGCATAGCACATATGATCTGGCTTCAGGCCATCTAAAAATCTTCTTCCATCAACTAGACAGACTCGTGCACTGCTGCATACCTTCTCATCCGCCTCCTTCAGGGGTTTCAACTTATGTCAAACTCCATTTTTTGACAAGGAATATGTATTGGCTCGACCATCATGTACAACACTTCGATCAAACTGCCATGGTCTCCCAAGCAACATGTGACATGCATCCATGGGCAAGATGTCACAAAGGACCTCATCACGGTAAGTTCCAATGTTGAACTTCACCAGGCATTGCTCACTGACCAGCACCCGATGGTCCTTTTGTAACCATGCAATCCGATAAGGATGCGGGTGTTTTCTTCTCTCCAGCTGCAACTTAGCAACCATCTCCTCAGAGACCAAGTTGTCAGTGCTTCCATTATCGATGATGATGTTACAGACCTTGCCTGCACACTTGCATCTTGTGCGAAATAGGTTGTTCCTCTGATCTGCCTTCTTTTCTTCATTCAACAAGACTCTTCTGATGATCATCGCTTCCCCTCGTTCTGCCTCCTCAGAGTGCTCAGATTCGACACCTTCGTCTGCTACAGCAGCTCGGGCCTGACCCTCAGGTCTTCGATTTGGCCTTTCTTGATGTTGCGGGCAGTTGTATGCCCGATGTCCTTCTTCTCCATAGTTGAAGCAGGTTCCTCGAAAGACACCTCTTCCAAACCCTCGCCCAAGCCTACCTCTTCCCCTCGGGTAGTTGTTGTTCTGATTGCGTGGGCGTTGGGTATTCTCCTCTTTCTCCTCTTTCTGGTTTTGGCTACTGCTTGCTTCACCAGTCTTCCCCAAATCTCTGTATCTTCCTCCACTGGTCCTTCCACCAGCTCTTCCACCACGATCCTTTCCTCTCTGCTTACCATCAAATCTCCTATTCAGTTTCTCTTCCACTTTTAATGCAAACTGGTATGCATCCTCAACCGTGCTCATCCGAACTAGACTCAGTTCTTCTTGAATGCTGGTTCTCAATCCATTGATGTAGCGGGCAACCTTCTCCTTATTTGCCTCAGAATGGCCGGTCCTAATCGAAATCTGGTAGAACTCCTCCGTGTACTCCTTGACAGATTTACTTGCCTGTCTAAGACTCTGCATCTTTCTCAACAGGTCCAACTCATAATCGGCGGGAATGAATTGCCTCTTCAATTTCTCCACCATCCTATCCCACCTGGTGATCTTTTCCTTTCCCCTCCTGTTCCTTTCTAGTTGTACTCCTTTCCACCAGATGCTAGCATGTCCCTTCAACTTTGTTTTTGTGAACCTGATCCGATTTGGATCTGAGATCTCCTCATACTCGAAATATTCCTCCATGTCGTTGATCCAATCTATCAACTCCTCGAGATTGAGATTCCCAGAATAAGTGGAGACATCAAACTTCGGCTTCTTCTCGATCTGGGATATGGCCCTATACAGCCTAGCTTCTGCTGGATCCAACGCTTCTTCCTCATCAGATGGACCCTCTTCTTCCCAAACTTCATCTTCACTGGGTTCCTCTCTTCTTGGCTCAACTCCTCTTCTGATTTCCTCCTGCAGGGCTTGAACTTGCCTCTGCAAGGCTCTAAGATCGACCTCTGCTCCCCTATTCCTCACACCACCATGGTTCCTATGCGGAGGCATCCTGCTCGCTTTCTCACAACCCACAACCACAATCCTGGCGCAAACTGCCTCACTATCGGCGATCGGTTCGTGCACTCAGAACCTTCTGGCTCTGATACCACTTGATGCAGAACTGGAAATACAAGCAGAGAAATCATGAAATTTTCATTAACAGAGCTTTAAAATTTGAATTACAGAAGATACTAAAATGGCCAACCCCCCGTTACAATGCATGAGCTATTTCTTATAGTGGCCCCGATCCCTTTTCCACATCATTACATAGAATGCGAAGTTGTTTCTAACCGCCCACATGAATGTTCTGTTGTCGCCTGCAAAATGCTGCCAGGTGTCTCCAATCAGCATGGCATGTAGTGGCGGAGTGTTCTGCAGCCGCCTGTCCATCCACCCTCTGAATCATCATTCCCAGGAGTGCTCTGTAGACACCTGCGTTGCTGCCACGTGCCCTTCTGCAACGACCTCTACAGCCGCCTGTCCGAGTGGAGTCATGAACGACCTGTCGTATTCTCTCCTTCGGGCCACGAAAACGTGACGGGTCACGAAATCATGACATCCTGGCCCTCCGTACTCTCCTTCTGTCTTCGGGCCGCGAAAATGTGACATGTCACGAAATCGCGACGTCTCTGCCTTCAGCATTCATTTTTTGCCTTCGGGCCACGAAACCGTGACAAGTCATGAAATCGCGACGTCCTTTCCCCTTGGCGCCCATCCGCAAAATGTGTCACGAAATCGTGACAACTTTCCTCCTCGACGCTTATCTACAAAATGTGTCACGAAATCGTGACAACTTTTCCCTTCGGCGCCTATCCGCAAAATGTGTCGCGAAATCGCGACAACTTGTCTCCTCGGCACTTATCTGCAAAATGTGTCGCGAAATCGTGACAACTTTTCCCCTTGGCACCTCTGCTCAAAAAGTGTCACGAAATCGCGACGATTCTTCACCTTGGAGCCCATTCTTCAAAAGTGTCATGAAATCGCGACAGCTCCGCCCCTTTGCGCCTTTCTCAAAAAGGTGTCACGAAATCGCGACAGTTTTGGCCCTTGGCGCCTTTTCTCAAGAAGTGTCGTGATATCGCGACAGTTTCGGCCCTTGGCGCCTTTTCTCAAAAAGTGTCACGATATCGCGACAGTTTCGGCCCTTGGCGCCTTTTCTCAAAAAGTGTCGCGATATCGCGACAGCTTTGGTACTTAGAGAAAAAATATTTTTGGATGATGCAAGATTGCTCTTCCACCTCCGGATGCTCCTGCATCAGATATTGAGAGCAAAGTTGGACAAGTTATAGTGAGGACTTGTTGAGCAGATTTAGACAAGTTATTGAGAGGACTTGTGGACATATTAGTGTGAGATTTTATGGAATCTTACAAGGCAGATTTGAGACAAGTCTTTGAGAAGACTTATGAGCAGAGTTGATTGATTGATTTGTTCGAACCTTGAGTTAAGGTTTTGGGCAGATCTAGTAGTGTTGATTTATGATTAGATCAAACTTTGTGTTAAAGCTTGAGGATAGAGATTGAGGACATAGTTGTGCTAGATCGAAGGACTGTGTTTAGTGCAAATCAAAGGATAGAGATTAAGTACAAATTTATGCTATATCAAATGATTGTGTTTTGTATAGATTCGAGGACAGAGTTTGGTGTAAATTTGAGGACAGGTTTGTGCCAGACCAGAGACAAAGATTGAGAAGATTTGTGCTAGACTAAATGAATGTGTTTAGTGCATATTTGAGACAAATATTTGAAGGTGATAGAGTATAGAGGATGATAGTCTCCAGTGGATAGAGATCCATTAGCCATGGTAGTGAGGACAAGTGTCTTTAGTGGATAGATATCCATTAGCCAGAGTAGTGGGGGTAACAATTCTTCTAGAATATCACCTGTCAGATCTAAGTAGAAAGGAATTCTCCTATGGATAGATATCCATGAACTTGATTAGGGGATTGGTTTCTCCTTTAGACAGATGTCCATAAACATTGTAATAGGGAAAGGATTCCCAAGATATTGATTGAGAAAATGTTAGTGAAATATTTTCTCTATGGAATAGCCCACATTGGGTGAACCACATAAAATTGGTATCTCTATTGTGTGTGGTGATTTATGTATTGCTTTGATTACTGTTGTTGATGTTGCTATCTATACATTACATAATATTGATTGGGAAAGAAAAGTAAAAAGTGGTCTTATACTATTCACCCCCCTCTCAGTATAAGCTTATGTTCTTCATTAATTAGTGAAAAGAAAGAATAGATGATGGAAATAAGGATTGCTCTTTCAACCAAAATCCTCTCTCAAAGTTATCCCAAATTCATCTAGTCTTAGTCGTCTAGTTGTCCTAGGAGTAGGAGGTGTACACCACTTAATACCCAACTTTAACAAGTTGGAGGGTTCGACCTCAAACCCTCACCAAAACTTGACACCACCTGATGCCAAGGGTGGGATGGAACTAGAATAAATTTTAGTATGGTTCGTCAATGGAAAAAATTAGAGGGGGAGAATGAAAGGAAGAGAAGTGTATAGTAGAAAAGAAAAATGGTTGATGGTGTGATGATTTGAACCCTTAATGCATGATTTCACGTTGGGTTCACCAAAGAGTGTAGAGGGCAAAATTCGCACCCCTTTCCCTCTAGACAAAATGGATCCATGCCTAAAATGGATATGGGATGTTTGCACACCTACACCTCTATGTGAAGGATACCTGGTGGTGTACCTCCTTTGGTGAGTTTAAGTGAATTTAGGTTCACCAAGAAGTATTTATAGACTACTTCTAAGTCTATTCAAGGGTGTTTGTTTAAATTCATTTGTTTTAATATTGCAAACACCTAAGTTTGAGTCAAATGCAACTAAAACCTAGACTATATGCAATTTTAGCTTTTCTTGAAAACAAATGTGCAACAAATAATTTTAAGCTACATGCATCTCAATTTTTGTTCTCACTCTTTGGCATTTTGAATCTTTTTATAAAAACTTAAGAATAGAGCAAATATAGCACTGAAAATAGAAATATGGAACAAATATAAATTTGAAAGGGTACCTACCTGATTTGAATGTTTTCCCAAAGCAATTTTATGGCCTGTCTTGCAAATTTATAGCCTATAAAAGCGATTTTGTGGTTTGTCTTGCAAATTTGCCAAAAAACCTGTAAAAAAAAATTATAGGACCTTACAAGATTTGATTAGTGTTTGGGGGCCTTCTTAGGCCACTGTAGGACTGAGCTTGGAGGCACAATAGTAAATTTCCCTTGGCTCTTTTAGCAAACCATTCATAAATAATGTGAAATTTTTGACCTTTTGGAAGCAAAGGCGAAAATAGAGATAAGATATTGTAAGCAATTTAGAAACATAATGCTAACAGAGGTCAAACAACCTAAAATGCAACATACAAATGAGCTAGTATTTTCTAAAAATGAAGATTTACCCCCAAGTCCCTAAGTCAATGAATTCATGGCCTGTAAGTGAATTTACAACCTATAAGAAAATTTGTAGCTAGTAATGTGAATTCATAGCTAGACCTTGCTAAAATAAGAATATAGAAAGAAAATCAAAATGACCTGGTTCGATCTTCGTTTAGCTTCATTGCTTAACCTGCATAAATCCTCTATTCCTTTGCTTCTTTCATTTTTCTATTTATTCTCTCAATCCTACAATCCTTTATTTTTTCATTAGTTCATTCCTTCATTAGTCCTCTTTGGAAGGCAGAGTGCTCGTTTTATCCACCCTAGCGAGGATACCAATGATGTAAAATGAACGAGAATTAGATTAGGAAATAATCAATCGAACATTAGGATTTGCCATTAACTTCAAAGTATAAATAGGTTACAAAATAGATTATTTAATGACTTAGCATTAGAAGCGCTAACGTCGTTTAATAATAGATTATTCTAACAAACTAACTAAATATCATAAGATATTTAGTTATTAACCATAGTAACTAGAAATTAATTCGTAGCATAGTAACTATCTCCTATGGTAGAAAAGTAAATGTAATAACCTATGTAGTATAATGCAATATACTACCTATTTTACCCTAACATCCCCCCTTTATTACATTACTTTGATATACAAATTTTATTTCGGAACAGTTCAAATTTGACATGTGAAGATGTCAGCAACTTGTTCATCGGTGGGAATGTATTGGAGCTTGATGTTGTGTTTAGGAACTTCATCACAAATGAAATGACAATATGTGTCAATATGCTTTGTGCGTTCATGATGGACTGGATTCTTGACCAAGCTCAAAACACCTGAGTTGTCACAAAACATGTGAATAGGAATTTTCTTTGGTAGGCCCATGGTAGCCAAGATGCGACTTAACCATATCACTTCACACACAGCTCCACGTGCAACGCGATACTCTGCCTCTATTGAAGATAAAGCAACCACCTATTGCTTTTTACTATGCCATGAGATAGGACCAGATCCAAGATGAAATACATACCCTGATGTTGATTTTTTGTCATCTATGGATCCAGCGTAATCAAAGTTAGTGTAACTCTGTAAGAAGAATGAATTATTCTTCTTATACTCTAGACCATAATCTGCACTACCCTGAATGTAGTGAAGAACCCTCTTAGTTGCTTTCCAATGAGAGACATTTGGTTCTTGCATGAACTATGAAAGATAGTTTACAACATAAGTAATATTTGGTCTAGTATTAGTCAGATAGATGAGGCTTCCAATCATCTATCTATATAGTGTGCCATCTACCTGTGATGAGTCATCATATCATGATAATTAAAGCCCTGATTCCATCGGTGTTGCTTTGGGCTTACAATCAGTCATACGATATTTTTCTACTAAAGTCTTGGCATACTTTTTCTGAGTCACCCTAAGATGATTCTTCTTTTGTTCTATCTCAAGGCCAAGACAGTAGTGGAGAATTCCTAGATCTATCATATCAAATGACTCTTTCAAGTCATCTTTCATGGCTTTAATCAATTTCTCTGAATTGCTAGTGATGATCAGATCATCTACATATAACACAAGAATCACTATTTTAGAACCTGTGTTCTTGATATAGAGATTTGCATTAGATGGACTTCTCTTAAATCCATGTTGTAGTAGGTGACTATCCATTTTTATGTACCATGCTCTTGGGGCTTGTTTTAGCCCGTATAATGATTTGACCAACTTGCAAACTTGTTGCTCATGGCCTTCCTCAGCAAATCTAGGAGGTTGAGTCATGTACACTTCTTCTTTTAAGTCACCATTTAGAAAGGTGCTTTTTACATCCATCTGATGTAATTTCCATCCGAACTATGTTGCCATAGCACAAAGAACTCGAATGGTGGTCATCCTTGTTGTAGGAGCAAAGGTTTCCTCATAGTCAAGGCCTTCCTTTTGAGCATAGCCCTTCGCCACAAGATGGGCCTTATGCTTGTCTATGGTACCATCTGCCTTATATTTGACTTTGTAAACCCATTTGTAGCCTATGGGTTTCTTTCCTTTAGGTAAATCTACCAGCTTCCATGTTTTATTCTTGATGAGGGAGTTATGTTCTGCATCCATAGTTGCCTTCCATTGAGGTAGTCTAAGTGCTTCATCAACTGTAGAAGGTTCATTTTCATCAAATGATGACAATTAAACCCTCTCCTCATCTATTTCCATATCATCTTCCCTTGCTAACTCTCTATCAACAGAAAGGTCTTGAAAATCTGCACAAAGATCATCAACTAAAGTGGATGCTTCAGTATTTTCTTGTTGAGTCATGCTTCGTGTCTTTGGATGATTGAGAGTAAGATCAGGTGGGGAAGTGAGTTTGGAATCTTTCATTGTGCTCGTATACCATTTGGGAGGATTTTTCTATTATGGAGAAGGAAGTGGTTGTTGCTCCTCATCATCTAGGTATACTTGATGTAGTGTTGGGTGTGAAAGCTTCATCAAACACTACATCTCTACTTGACATGTATTTTCTTGGTAAATGGGTCTATCAATCGATAGCCTTTTGAGAATTCATCATATCCAAGAAAAACACATGGTAGGGACTTCTCATCTAATTTCTTTCTTTTCTCCTTGGGTATATGCATAAAAGCCTTACACCCAAATACCCGTAGATGAGATATGGAGGGTTTCCTTCCACTCCATGCTTCCTAAGGAGTCATACCTTCAAGAGCCCTTGTGGGTGCTCTATTTAGAATATATACTACAGTTTGAATAGCTTCAGCCCAGTAAATTTGCTCAAGATTGGCTCCCTTAAGCATACATCAAACCATTTCCATAATGGACCGATTTCTTCTCTCAGCAACTCCATTTGACTGAGGAGAATAGGTTGTGGTCAACTGTATTTTTATCCCATGTGTCTGTAAAAATGAGGAAAATTCCTTTGATGTGTATTCCCCCCTCGATCTGAATGGAGGGTCTTGATGAAACATCCTGATTCTTTCTCAACTAGCTTTTTGAACTGTTGAAAATAGGTAAATGCTTCAGACTTCAACTACAAGAAGAAGACCCACATCTTGCATGAGTGATCATCTACAAACAATTGAAAATACCGTTTTCCTCCACAACTAGTAGACATGGGACCACACAAATCTATGTGAACCAACTCCAAAGGTACCTTAGCTCGAAAGGAGCTAGGTTCAAAGGGTACTCTGTGTTGCTTGCCTAACAAGCAATCTGAGCACACTGGAAAAGTAGATGAAAGAGTAGGCAGTCCTTTCACCATTTGATATTTACTAAGTTCTAGTAAATATCCCGAACTTAAATGCCCAAATATCTTATGCCATAGAGATGTGGCCTCTTTTGTGGTTACTTCCATTGCAGTATGTGTTGAGGTAATTGCATCTAAGACAAACAAACCATGTTTGTATGAACCTATTGCTATCTATTTTCCTTTCTTAGTGATAAATACATGTTTCTTTTCTTTGTCCACCTTGAAATTGACATTCATGTGATTGTCCAGGATTTGTGGAACTGACAAGAGATTATTTTTCAATCCTGGTACATAAAGAACTTTTTGAATTTTACATTCTCCATCTGGAAGGGAGATAGAAACACTTCCTTCTCCCTGAACTCGATAGGTTTGATCATCAGCAATGGTGATCGGTCTACCTTCTCGAGCCTCAAATGTCTCAAACCAGGACTTATCACCAGTCATATGCTTACTAGCACCTGAATCTATGTACCACACAGTGTCCTTGTGAGGGGAATCTGTATGTGTCATGAGCACCTTGTGTGCTCGTTCAGAGTCCAAACTAGAATCTTCAGCTACAATGTGTCCATGTTGTTGTTTATTCTTGTTCTTTGGTTTACCTTTGCCCTTCTTGTTTCCTTGTTCATTGGGTGGTTTGTTCTTAAACCAACATCTTTTGGTTTCATGAGTGTCCTTGTCGCAAATATTACAATACTACTTCTTCTTCAGTCTCTTTGCCTTTACCCTTGTCTTTATTAGAAGAAGAACCTTTCTTTTGATTCCACTTTTTCTTACCACCTTGTCTGTTTGAGAAAAGAGCATTGTTGGATGCCTCATCTCTTTGGAGTTGATTAGCTTCTTCTGTTTGAAGCATATTTACCAACTCGACAAAAGTCATTGTCCTTCCAGAGACTTGTAATGAAGTGATCAACATTTTGTAGGAGTCGGGAAGAGCCCTCAAAATGATAGAGGTCAAGACTTGGTCTTCCACTTTTTCTCCTAAGGATTGCAGTTTTGTTTTCAATTTTGTCACTCTGCAGAGGAATAGCTCTACTATTTCTCCTGATTTCATATGAAGAGTATGAAGTTGTGTTTGGAGGTGAAGAATCGTTGATTGATTCTTCCTCGTAAAGATGGTTGTTAAGGCATCCCATGCCTCCTTACCATTCTTAGCTTCACTGATATGAGGTTGGATATCATCAGTAATAGCTAGCAAGATCATTAAGGATAGTTTTCTATCCTCTTTATCAAATATTTTTTTATTTTCTTCTGTTGATTAAGGTCTAGTTTCACTTCCATCCACTATAGACCATAGATCATCTACAGTTAATATAGCTTTCATCTTAGTCTTCCATGCATAATAATTTGAACCTTTGAGCAGTTGGCTCTCAATGAGATACTTGTGCATCATGGCCATGGTGAAGGTTTCAAATTGATATGACTAAGATGGTTGTATCTTGCACTATATCCTCAAAAGAGTATATGAAATATGTTTAATTTTCTTCTATAAGATATTTAATGGCACCTGCCTTAACACCCTTAACAAGGGATGAAAAGTTTGAGGATTTTAAGCCAAACAAATAGAGCAAATTAAAGGGGTAGGTTTTGAAATACTTTTGATTGTGCTCTCTAGGATATTTAATGGCACCTGCCTTAACACCCTTCAAGAAGGATGGAAATTTTGAGGAAATTAAGCCAAACAAAGAGAGTTAATCAAGGTGTTTTGAATTTTGACTTTTGATGGGGAATAAAATTGACTTTGTTTTAACCTGTGCAAGGTGTAGCACGATTTGGAGTGAAGTTTGGGTTTTGTGAAATGCTCCTTCAATGTTCTATCTGATTGTTTAATTGCACACAAAAAAAATGATTGTTAGTGTAATAATCAAAAACAAGAGAGCAACCCAAATTATTATCACTCTAGGTGTCGGATTCAACCAAAAATGCACCTAGTATAGTCAATTTTTAAGAGAAGGTGTCGATAAGAGAATCACCTTCTTGTTGAATATCCCCCTTCTCTTTCAATTTTGCAAAAAAAGACACAAGTGCTTCTCCCCCTTATTTTAAAATGATTAGGCCCCAAGACAACCCCCCCCCCTTGGAAAGCTCCGCCCGCGACCTTGGTTTTGTCTTCATCAAGCATGAGGAGCAAAAAAAAATAGGATTGAATAGATCTCAATTTTACAACAAAAAATTGTTATTTTATGTTTTATGTCTCCTTTCTTGAAGGAGAGAACAAAAGCAAAGTTTGAAGGTTTGTGTAAAATGAGATAACCTTTATGCTTCCTCAATCATGGCATGCTATGTGTTTTGCAATAGAATTGTTGAGTTTCTATGTCTTATATATCCAAAAATAAATGAAGAAAACTATAGAACTTATGTGGAGTTTATTGCAAAAAAATGTTGAAGCAGGTTTTTAAAATTTGCCAAAAAGAGGTTCCTATGTTTCTTTTGTCTCCAATTGAGAGAAAACACTATTTGATTTTTGGAACATTTAAGGCAAAAAAAATATGGATTTCAAGTTCTGTAAGTTTGATAAAGCAAAAAATATATATATTTAAGATGAAATTTCTATAATTTAGGAAAAATTTGGAAAAAAATGGTTTAATTGATTAAAAATTGAATATTTTATGCCAATTTGAAAATAAATTATAAAAAAAAATCAAAAAATAATATTTTTAATGCTGAAAAATCTGTAGAAAATTAAAAAAATTTTAAAATAAATTTATGAAATCAATTAAAAACCTTTGTATTTGGAGGTTTTGGGAATCAAACTGGTGCCTCCATGGATGCTAGGTGGTCATGCTAGCCAACAGAGCCATCGCCTAGTTGGAAATGTCTCAGGCATGGCTACAACTTAAGGTGGCCATGGCGGTGATGAGCCTTTGTGGGATTTATCCCACATGCATCCCAAAATGGGATGCATAAGGCTTTATAAGCCATGGCACTCCCATCCAATGTCGATTACCTAAGGGTAATCGATGTGTGGGCCTGGAGGGCCTACGTGTCACTTGCGGGGCTAGCAGGCTGTTGTAGTGGGTCCAATGGGCCTGTGTGACGCATGTAGGCCTGGTGAGCCTGCGCATCGCATGCAGGTCCTGGAGGGACTGCGCATTGCCTATGTGGGGGCCAAAAGGACTGCTCCTACGATCCAAACTTGGGGACCTGCGAGCCTCGTGGAAAGTGGCAGAGATCCAAAAATTTCTTGGGAATCCATGCGAGGAGACAACAGAAGAGTTAGCAGGGAGGAGGCAACACAGATGCTAGATAACCAGGTGGAACGAGTGATGCTCGTGTTATCCACCCTAGCGAGGATACCAATGATGTAAAATGAACGAGAATTAGATTAGGAAATAATTAATCAAACATTAGGATTTTCCATTAACTTCAAAGTATAAATAGGTTACAAAATAGATTATTTAATGACTTAGCATTAGAAGCGCTAACGTCGTTTAATAATAGATTATTCTAACAAACTAACTAAATATCATAAGATATTTAGTTATTAACCATAGTAACTAGAAAGTAATTCATAGCATAGTAACTATCTCCTATGGTAGAAAAGTAAATGTAATAACCTATGTAGTATAATGCAATATACTACCTATTTTACCCTAACACTCTCTTAATCACAAGAACTCTCTTTGCATGTAGATCTAACCCTTGCCCAAAGTGTCAATGAGCTTCCACCAATTGAATAAATGACATCAATTGAAGGAGGACAAGGTGCTCCATTTTACCATGCAATTGCCTAACAAAATACACTATAAAAAACATATCCTACCTATTTTGTTTTCTTGTGGTTTCCAAGTAACTTCTTTTTGTCTTTCTAGATCTTTTAGCAAGCTAGTTATTTTAGTTCTTAATGTTTGTTTGTTTATTTTAGAAAGCTTAATATAGTATTATTTCTCAACATTTTGTCGTAATTTATTATTTGTATATATTTTATAGATTATTATAGAAATATTTATTTTAATGGATTATATTTTAATTCTATCATTGTTTTGCTAGATTTATTTTATTAGGGTAAAAATAGGATTTTGAAAGGGCTCAAACCCTTTTACAATACAAAGTCAGTCCATCAACTACACAGCTGCTAAGGGCAAGTAGCCAAAAATCCACTAGACACAAGACAAACATTATTTTTCTAGAAGGTTTTTATTTCTTTACTTAAAAAGTAAAAAATATGATTGACATTCTCTTAGATTCTTTACTTTTACTATTATTATTTATTCTTAGAATAAAAATCTTAGTATGTATCAAATTTTCTTAATATAGAAATATTATTTTATGTTTTATTATTTGCACATATTCCATTAATTATTGTAAATATCTTTATGTTGTTGCATTATATTTTATTTATATAGTAGTTTTGGTGATAATTTTTTTTTAAATTAAGAAATTATTTTTTCTTGCTCTAAATTGTTTATTTTATTGTTATTGTTTATACTTAGAATAGAAATCTAGTGTGTGTGTGTTTTTTTTTTTTGCTAATTTAAAAATATTTGCTATAATTTTACCATAATTTATTATTTATAAAATTTCATTATAGAAATATTTATTCCATTGTATTATATTTTATTTCAACTATAATTTTGATAACATTTTTTTATTTTCTCATTCCAATAGTAAAAGTTAGGAATTATCCTTGTCTTGCATTAGATTTTCTATTTTTATTGTTATTTTTTACTCGTAAAATAGAGATGTAGCATGTGTCAAGATTTTTAGAAGTATTTGCCATGATTTTGCCAAAAAAAGAATTGCATATATTCAAATGATAACTATACAAATCTTTGTCCTATCAGAGGTACCATAGTGGTATATCTTTGGGTTTTCATCTAGGAGATCCAAGTTCAAACCCTAGTATAAGGGGACCGAGACCCCTTTCAAAAATCCATGCTTTATCCTAAACTTTTAGCCCTGTTGGCAATTTTGCCACATTGTTTTTTGTTGCTACTGTTAATATAAAAGAATGCATAAATTGTAGAGATACTAATTCTTCTGTTTGTCCCTTCATGCACTTTGAAGGGGAAAATGTAAAAATCTCTATAAGTTTTGTGTTAGAGCAAGGTAAATGTAAGATGTCGCGATATCGCTACATGTCACGATATCGCGACGTGTTGCAGTTTCGCGAGTCGAAATGCAAAATTCGGCTAAGTATAGAAAATGTCACGATATCATGACATGTCGCATTTTCACGACCTGTCGCGTTATTGCGGTCAAAACAGTCAATGGCAGCAAGGGGGTAAAACCGTCGCGATATCGCGACGTGTTGGATTTTCATGGTCAATGCAGTCAACAAAGGCACTAAAATGAAAGTTGTCGCGATATCGCGACGTGTTGCAAAATCGTGACTTGCGGTGGTCATGGAGTAGAGTGATAGAAAATATCGTGATTTCGTGACATAATTGAGCAAAAGGCAATGTCAATGAAACTCGTCGCGATATCACAACAGAAAAGCAGAGACGGAGCAAATGGAGAAAAACGTCGCGATATCACGACATTTTTTAGGACGAGGCCAAGTAAGGAAGAATTGTCGCGATATCACGACATGAAGCGATAATGATGAAGAAGGCAAGAAAATGTCACGATTTCATGACATATTTGACAGGAAGGGCAAAGTGCAGAGAATTGTCATGATTTTGCGACATGTCACGTTTTCACGAGGCGGAAGCAAGGAGGCGGCCAGATTGTACGGAATGTCACGATTTTGCGACATGTTCCATTTTCGTGAGGCGAAAGGCAAAAATAATGATAACATAGAAATCTATCGCGATTTCGCGATGTGTTGAAGATGAAACGACCAAATGAAAAAAACGTTGCGATATCGCGACATGTCGCATTTTCGCGACCTGTTGCATTTTCGCGGGTTGAAAGCTGAACCGTACAAGACAGCGAGAAAGTGTCACGATTTCGCGACATGTCACATTTTCATGACCTGTCGCATTTTCATGGATAAGGAGGCAAAGACAGCACAAGAGAAACATGTCGTGATATCGCGACATGTCGCATTTTTGCGACTTGTCTCATTTTCATGACAGAAGCAACAACAAAGGCCCGATACAATTTTGTTGCATTTTTCTTTAGGATTGCATAGGAGAACGTGCAAAGGAGATAAGGATCAATTGAAGGCTCTCCAACGGTTTTTAGATCGTGGTCAAAGAAGCGATTCCAAGATTAAATGTTGTTGATTATCGAGGTGTGCAAGATGGAAGAACCTGAATCAGTTTTCAATGCCGCCAGAATTAAAGACGCCTCTGATATTCAAAGCACCTGTTCGTGATCTCTTACAGCTTCCAGATTTCCTTGATAATGGTCATTTGATAAAAATATTTGGGTCCTCGTTTCTGTTTCATTCTTAATTGTAATCCATTAAAAGTAGGGACTGTCATTTCTCTGAGGCAGATTAAGGGGGTTATTCTTCAAAATCTGCTTCATGTATTAAATGTTGTAATATGAAAGAAAGAGGACGGACCTCTATAAATACCAATGTAAAGCTCAAGCAAAAAGAGGAGGATCTTGTTGCAGAAATTGAAATAGAAATCCTAGATGCAATTGCTTCCATTCTTAGTGTCTTCTAGAGTTGGTGATCTAATTTGTTGTGTATGTTTGGCTTTCTGTGTGGTTTACTTATGTGTAGTCCAGTGTAATATCAGTTGAATTCTGCTATCTTGAATTTGGCTATATTGGGATCTAAATGTTTGAAGTTTATTTGGAAGCAAACTCATGGCTAATGCATGATCTAATTTCTGTGTTCTAAGAGTTAGTTGCTGTTGAGCTTTAGGATCTAGTTGAAGTTATTGTTGTTTGAGATTATTCTCCCCATTAACGATCGGCTTCGGCTACATTTACATCCCTTTCAGTTTATTTCTCATTTCTTTTTGCATTTTCCCATTTCTTTCCTATATCTCTAGTCTTGAAACCAGTTTAGATTAGTGTGGGAACCAGCCCTCTCTGGAGATTGGTCCGGGAGACATTTCTTTCTCTCGACCTTTCAATGTTGGCTAGGTCTAGGGCGCATAGATGTATAAAATCCTTTCCTGTGGCAGATTCGTGACCAACAAGCCCATAAAAGGATAGGCTAGTTGGTAGCAATTGAGTGCTTGCCAATGGAATACCCCAGTTTGATTCCCTAGAGGATGAGGGTCTCATTGACTTCGTCTTTACGCAATGGGCTAGGATTATAGATGTTCTCTATGCAACAAAAAAAAAACTATAGAAATCTTTATTTTGTTGTATTATATTTTATTTCTAAATAGTTTTGATAATAATTTTTAATGTCCTTGCTTTTGTAATGAAAAATAAGGAATTATTCTTCTTGTGTATTAGATCTTCTCATTTTTACTATAATGGCCTATTATTAGATTAGATTCTCTATTTTATTTTTTTCTTTGCTTTGCATTTGTCTTTATTTTACAATGGGAGAGAAATGACCTTAAAATAAACAAAATAAAAATAAAAACTAAATCATAAACAAAAACCCAAAAAACTAACAAGTCACTCACAATGAAAAGCAAGAAAAAAATTGCAAATAGATATTAGTGTCCAGTGAGGCATCAGGAGAAAGTATGATGAGAGTAACAAAAATCAAAAGGTCATATTTTATGCAGAAAAAATACAATGACATACACAAATTCCTTCCATGGAAGGGTAATAATAGTTGGGAATACAATTGCATACTCAAGATATACAAGGCCTTTTGAAATATGGCTCAATTTGAGTAAAAAACAAGGATAAAAGAGGAAAAGTAGTGTTGGTGAATGCAAAATAGTATCATCAAATAGTGAAGCATATTCTCCCAAGAAAAATTAAAGTATATTGAAAATATATATAAAGGAAGAAAGTTATTGTAGGAAAACATACATAGAGGAAGAAAACTATTGCATAAAAATAAAAATAGAGGAAATAATTTATTGTAGAAAAATAAACATAGAGGAAATTTTTTTTGTCCAATCTATTAAAATAACACTTGAATAACAAACAAAAAAAGGTATTTCAAGTAGATGAAAAACAAAGGGAAAATGGTTGAGAGGAAGGAGCTATAGCCCCACATTAACCCCTCTTACCTAGCCATCAATTTTATATGCAAGAGTTTATGAGCTTCAAGAGTGGATTGGAATGCATAGAAACTATGGAGTGGGAGAATAATCACAAGCTCCAATTAATTGTGGATACAAATCAAAAGTCAAAGGAGGATAGTAGAATACTAAAATAACAAGTAGAAATATTATAAGATGCATCAAATTTTTATATGGAAGATTCGATGAGCTTCAATATTAAATTGGAATGCATATAAACTAGGAAGTAAAAGAATAATCTCAAGCTCCTAGGAACTATAGAGACGAATCACAAGCTATAGAATGGTAATAGAATACTAAATGAACAAGTAGCAATGCTAAAGGAATATTTAAAGAGATATAGGCAAGAATGGAAAGCTATAAAATAAAATATATAAACCAATAAAAAAACTAGCAAATACCATAACAGGCTAATCTATAAAGTCATTGAAGTCAAGGATTATAGGCTTTCCTTTTGAGTTACTTCTTAGTATGTGGATGACACCCAACTCTTCATGTTTTACTTCTCCATAATCATTAGCGCCAAAGATGAAATTACCATGCTCAAGGTGTCTTTGACCTCTTCATTAAGTATTTCTTGGCTTAAAGAAAACTCTATTATAGCCTTGTTAGACTTGTTGAGATCCATATTCAAATACTTTAGCTTATCTTTAATATTGGCATAGTACTAGTTTGCAATCTTGAGGCTTATCTTGAGCCCCTTATATACTAACATAATTTATCATATAGCTTCTTCTATGATAGTTACCTCGAAGGGGTCATATCAGCTATCAATAACCATCTTTAAGTGAGATTCATAGTGCAATGCACATGACTCTACCAATTCATAACAAGGATGGATTTGAGGAACCTGGTATTTGGTCAAATAGTTGGTCTAGATCCTTGTAACAAAGGACTCTCCACTTTTTAGGTGTCTTTGGTAAGAATATTTCCTCAAAATATTTACATATTTTGATTGATTAGAGTCTGTCATCCCTTTAGTTGCATCTTCTATCCATTTTAGGGGCTCATTTCTTATAGCTTGAGCATGAGTTACCCTCTTTGGAGCTAAGCGAGCAATTACAATAAATTTTTATGGTGTGGTAGTAGCCATACTCTTCCTTTTAGATTCCATGGTCATTGTAGGCTATTTTACTTTAGGAGTTGTGTCTACCTTTGCACTTAAAATATTTATAAGGCTTCTTTGATACAATGAAGATGAATCAATAAGAAGTATTAATATGACTCAGCACTCCATTTCTTTCTATTAATGAGCTTGCAAATATTTGATCTTTATTTAGATCTAAGTTATGATTGTGATATTTCTTTGACTAAATGGGACACTTGGTTTACATGTCATTCCTTAGTGTAGACATGAAAAATTGACCCATTTTCCTTAGTTTTCCTCCTAGAAAAGTAAGGTCATATTCAAGAGAATTTTTACCCTATAAAATCATCTCAATTATTCTCAAATTTTATACCATTGGATAGGGCTCAAAAAGAGCTTTCCAACGGTATACTATATGTCCAATTTTGACACCGTTTGACCCCTCAAACTGCCAAAAAACTAAGTACATGTCCTGACTAGATCGTACTACGATCAGCAAAATCGTAATACGATTTTGGCATACGATATCTGCCAGATCGTAATATGATCTTGTTCACAAATAGAAAATTCAAAAATAGAAGTTGTTCAAATGGATTTTTGCCTCTGCCTGTGTAACTACGCAGGATTTGCGAGATCGGATCCGTTCGGTTTCGCCCAACTTGGAAGAAGTTGCAACAATCCAACCTCCTCCCTATTCTGGACACTCTCCCCTACCTATTTAATCAGACCATCCCCTCTACAATTCTCCTGGCTCCATCGCACTTTAGAGAACTTAGTCCAATTTCGCATCTAGCTCTAGTTATTTCAATTTTTGCTTGCAGGATCGGAGAACATTGTCGCAGATCGGATGTTGTAGTACTGTGATCGTAGTACGAACTTGTAGGTTTGGAGTACGATCTTGCTCAGAAGGCTACGATCTTGCCTGTAGCTTGCTTGGGGGCAACCCCGAGCCCTGGTTCACAATTTCTTTGCATTTTATCATTAAATATGTATTTCATTTAGCATATTTATCACATAGGAGATTCAATTTAATCATCTGCATCCCTGGAGTTCACCCAATTGCATGTAATTGCATATTTTAAGTAATTCATATTCATTCATTTGTCAAATTCATATCACCATTAATGTCCATAACATCTATTAGATCTAGAACATACTTGTTAAACATAATTTTAAGTATAGAATTATAGATCAATCTATTTTCTATCCTTCACCCATGCATTTGTTGTCTTCTATCAAAATCAGATCATTCTGTCTCTGTTCGAGTTACGATCTTGCAGAATCGTAATACGATCTTGCAGTATCGTAATACGATATCGCCTGTTTCTGTACGATCTGGACTGCATACAAAAAGTAGAAACTTCATCAGACATCCGGATTAAGGTAAGGTTTTTAATCACTTTAAGCATTGTGTTATCTTATTGCATCCTATTTTCTGTCATCTGTTGCTTGCATTTAAATTAAAAAGTGCATATAGATTAAGTTAGTTGCATATTGGCCAAACTTAGGCTTGTATGATATTGGATTAAAAAGAACACATCTAAACAAATTCCTAAGCCTAGGCATGAAAACTACCACAAAACATTTCCTGGTGAACCCAAAACCCATTCGTCAAAAAATCACCATATAGAAAGTACAACTAAGTACTTCTCTTCGAGGTGTAGACCATCCATTCTCCCATTCCCCTCTAAGGCATGGATCCATCTGCCTTGAGGAAAGGAGTGCGAGAATTTTTGGGCTACATTCTTTGGTGAACCCGACGTGAATAACATAGGCATATTTCTGATTCAAAAACATAAAAAAAAAAATATATATATACAAGAAAAACAACAACAAAATCATCATTTCAAATTTGTATGTTTTAGATTCAATTCTAAATGGTAGATACCAAATATTACTTTTAGAAGTACTAAAGAAACCATGAGTCTTAACTCAAATCAATATGAGCCCATCAGTAATGTTGGGAAAATTCAGCCAAATGCATTTGTTGATTATGACCAACCTCATCCATATTCAACATCACCTTTATCACACTTTTCTCATTTTTCATCCTTACCCCAACAAGACAATCCCTTTTCCAATCCTCTTCATAACGATATTATATTTTCTCCCACATATCCATATTATGCCTATCGATCCACATACAATCCTTCTCCACCATTTCAACATTCTTCTTTCAACACAACACATCCATTTCAACAAGGAAATACTTCTTCTTCCAATCCTACCATGCACTCACATCATACTTCACAATCTTCCTATCATCATTCTACCCATAATAAAGAAAAAAGAGGTAATAAACCATTAAGTCCTTTTATGGCTGAATTCCTAAGCCTATTATCAAAAGCCTCTCGAAAACCTTCACCACGTAAATTTACTAAGCTCAATCAACCAATGGATATAATTCTCAAGCATTTACTTGATACAAATAGGATTGAGTTCCCTCCCATAAGACAACCTGATACCACAACAGATTGGTATAAACCTGAGCTACATTGTGAATATCATAGAATGGATGGACATATGACACAAAAATGTAGAAATTTAAGATGTGCAATTCAATATTTGATTGATGAGGGTCTTTTCACTATAAAGGAATTACAATCTACAACTGATTATAAATCTCCAATAAACAATCAAACTCCTACACAACAAATACCCATAATCAATCAAGACATGGGGATCTCCCAAGAACCCCTATTCAATTATCAACAATAGGAAACCAATCAAATATTGCATCTTAATATGTCCCATCACAATGATATCACTAATATTGTAATAGAAACTACAAATGAGCAACCTCAAGTTCAATCAACTCAATTTGATATTCAAGAGATGGATTCCTCATTTGACCAACCTTCAAAACTATCTTTGGCTCTAGAGAATGATCCAAAATGGAATGTAAGCATAGAAAGCCCATATTTAGCATCAAAATATCAATCTGAAATCCACTTTGATAGCCAACAACAAGTGATTAATCCTCAAGCAAAGATATCCCTTTTAGAAGTATTACAAAGTTCTCATGTTCATAGGGAAACTTTGTTCAAGATACTTAGCCAACAATTTGTTCCTCATGATATTTTCCCTAAGAACACAATTAATGGTGTAAGCCCTCTTGAGGTTAACCATATTTCATTCTATGATGAGGAGATTCCTTCCTCTACTCCACAAGAAGACTCCTCTCTTTACATTACAGGATTTATTAAAGAAACATCTATTAAAACTATCATGGTAGATAATGGCTCCTCTCTTAATTTATGCACTTATCAATTATTCCAAAAACTCGGATTAAAGGAAGAAGATCTCAATGAATCAAATGTTATTATAAAATATTTTAACAATGAAATTCAAGAAGCTCGAGGCACTATAATTCTTCCCCTTAAGAGTGGACCCAAGATCCTGGATACTTTGTTTTATGTAGCATCTTGCCCTTCACCTTACAACCTACTTCTCAGAAGTCCTTGGATTCATACGATGAGGGTTGTCCCTTCCACTCTTCATCAATGTTTGAAGTTTAAACTTGCAAATAAAATTGTTACCATACATGGTGATCCAACACCATTTGAAGAATATTTAATGGTTGAAACATCAAGTTCTATACATTCTCCATTGTCACAATTACCTCCTATCAATCACTTTTCTTCATCCATATCCGATCATCCTTGTTTACCAAATAACACCCATGCATATCTTTCACATATGCTCCCTCCATATTATCAAGACTTGGAAGATAGTGATAAGAATGAAGAACCTTCTTATCCTTCTGACATTTTGTTTTGTAACATGATCAATTTTACACATATAAAAGTCAAATCTTTTGCTACATTATTCTACATTATAACAAAGCTTTTGTTATCGCTACCTTTTATTCATCACCTTTTGTTCTTCATTCTCTTTTTATTTATTATTGTCACATCAAGTTTTCTATTCTTTTCCTATTTATCACCTTTTATTCATCATCTTTCTTCATCTATATCTGATCATCATCCTTCATCACAACAATCTCAACTATCAACCAATCAACTTCAATCACATACACTACAACCAAATTATCCTTCAAAACCTCTTTTGATTTTGAAGCCACCTTAGACATGCTATACGCAAATCATCTCATATAGTGTATATAGATCATCTTGTATATACCACCAATTCCATCATCAAAAGTAAAAAAATCAAAAAAATAAAAATCAAATAAAACAACTAAAAATAAATAAAAAAGTATCAAAATCTCAAAATTATTTCAAATCATTCTGCATTGTTATTTATTGTTGTATTTCAAAATTTTGAAGTTATATTTTCCTTTATTTCGGATTAATTCAGAAGTTATCTTGAACCATACACTTAATTTCACAAATTAATTATTTTGATTTTATCACTATGATTATAAATCTCTCTTGTATCGAAGATCACTATTTCACTAAATAATATTTTGAGTTTTGGGAAATGATCTTGCTACTTCTTGAACCAAGTACACATTTTACACATTAAAATGATTTGTTGCAAATTCAAAAAATGATACTACATAGTAGTCTTAGTCTCTTGAGCGAAAAGTTTCCCCTGCTATCCTATCATGCGCATGGTCTAGAATTTTTGAGAATTGGCAAAAGGACAAGCTCACCCCTACCCGAATAAAAATCCCTTGCTCTACAGCCAATCCGAGCAAGTATCCCAAAAGAAAAATCAAGAAAAGAAAAAGTCAAAAATCAAAAGAAAAAGAAAGAGAAAAAATAAAAAAGAGAACGAAAAGAGAAAAAGAAAAGCAATAAAATCCCCTTGTTCAAAACAAAATGAACAAAATCCCTACCCCTTGAAAGTGAAGAAAAGAAGGGTGAATGAGCTTGAATCCCTGGAATTCTCAGTTATTCGAAAATCATGAGGTAAGCCCCATAACAGGTGATTTGTGCCCAACTTACTTGGCCTTGGGTAATTCCTTTTCACATGGTGACATGTCTGTCACATTAGCGACCTTATTTTGTATAGACCTATGTCCGCTTGTGGATTAGCTAGCTTTTGATGACTTGACTTACATAGTAGTCTGGTACGGTTTCATGCACAAAAATCATGGTTAATGAACCCTTCACTTGCACACACATTGGTTCATTCAAGTTTGCTTGCATCACTACCTTACTCAAAATTGGTAAATGAACATTACAAAGCACACACATTTGATCCTTGAGAGATTTTGTGTCATTATGATGAATCAAAATGGATGATGAACTCACACAATCACACATTGGGTTCTTGATAAATTTGACTTTATCCTTGAAATAATTTAAAATATTTCTTTGATTTTTGCTATAAAACATAAGTTTGTAACCATTTGCATTAATCCCCACAACTCACTTCATTTTAGCACATACAATATATATATTGTCTTCAAAATTTTCCAACATGTGACACAATGATTTATTTTCAAAATACAACTTGCATTTTCAAAATTATATATAATCATGCATTTCATTTTGATTTTCACGATGATGGTATAATTCCTAAGTAATTATTTCATATAATTTCACACTTAGGAATTCTATGCTTAGCGCAAATCATCTTTTCCAAATTTTTCATGCTTAAATTCACTTTACATCTTCACAAACATCTATCAAACATCTTGTCCCAAAACAACATCAAACATTGATATCTCCTTTCATCATCATAAGCCTTAAGATTATTCTTGAGCCCACAATATTTTGGTATTAGCAATACAAAACTTCCTCACAACAGGATCCGCTTCATGACCTAGCGAGCATTGATCTCCACCAACGGTCATATAACAACACAACATCCTTCGAGGTTCATTGCTAATTCATCAAATCTATCATCACACAAAAACATATTTTTCAAAACACACTTTACAAAATCATTTTCCTTTTATGTTAAGCATGATCAAAATGTTCAAAAATCAAAGCATGACTACAAGAAATTATGTAACACAACCATCATAAGCAAATGTAATAAATCATCCAATAAATCACACAAAGTCACATAAAACAAAGAAGATCAATATATATATTTCAAAAAATTTGAGTTTTCCACCAAACATAGAATTTGGTGTAAAAACTCGAGGGGGCATCCTAGTCAAGTAAATTAGTAATTATTTTTCTAAAACATCAATTTCACATGAACTATTCATTCTAAACCATCTACTCCATTTTTGTCCATGTCAAATCATAATCATTTCTACTCAAGTGTCTACACTTTTCTTTGATGCATTTATTGTTCATAAATACGCCAAAGAGGGGGCAAAATGTAGACATGAAAAATTGACCCATTTTCCTTAGTTTTCCTCCTAGAAAAGTAAGGTCATATTCAAGAGAATTTTTACCCTATCAAATCATCTCAATTATTCTCAAATTTTATACCATTGGATAGGGCTCGAAAAGAGCTTTCCAATGGTATACTATATGTCCAATTTCGACACCATTTGACCCCTCAAACTGCCAAAAAACTAAGTACATGTCCTGACTAGATCGTACTACGATCAGCAAAATCGTAATACGATTTTGGCATACGATATCTGCGATCGGCGTACGATATCACCGATCGTAATACGATCTTGTTCACAAACAAAAAATTCAAAAATAGAAGTTGTTCAAACGGATTTTTGCCTCCGCCTGTGTAACTGCACGGGATTTGCGAGATCGGATCCGTTCGATTTCACCCAGCTTGGAAGAAGTTGCAACAATCCAACCTCCTCCCTATTCTAGACACTCTCCCCTACCTATTTAATCAGACCATCCCCTCTACAATTCTCTTGGCTCCATCGCACTTTAGAGAACTTAGTCCAATTTCGCATCTAGCTCTAGTTATTTCAATTTTTGCTTGCAGGATCAGAGAACGTTGTCGCAGATCGGATGTTGTAGTACCGTGATCGTAGTATGAACTTGCAGGTTCAGAGTATGATCTTGCTCAGAAGGCTACGATCTTGCCTGCAGCTTGCTTGGGGCAACCCCGAGCCCTGGTTCACAATTTCTTTGCATTTTGTCATTAAATATGTATTTCATTTAGCATATTTATCACATAGGAGATTCAATTTAATCATCTGCATCCCTGGAGTTCACCCAATTGCATGTAATTGCATCTTTTAAGTAATTCATATTCATTCATTTGTCAAATTCCTATCACCACTACTGTCCATAGCATCTATTAGATCTAGAACATACTTGTTAAACATAATTTTAAGTATAGAATTATAGATCAATCTATTTTCTATCCTTCACCCATGCATTTGTTGTCTTCTATCAAAATCGGATCATTCTATCTCTGTTCGGGTTACGATCTTGCAGAATCGTAATACGATCTTGCAGTATCATAATACGATATCACCTATTTCTGTATGATCTGGACTGCATACAAAAAGCAAAAACTTCATCAGACATCCGAATTAAGGTAAGGTTTTTAATCACTTTAAGCATTGTGTTATCTTCTTGCATCCTATTTTCTATCATATGTTGCTTGCATTTAAGTTAAAAAGTGCATATAGATTAAGTTAGTTGCATATTGGCCAAACTTAGGCTTGTATGATATTGGATTAAAAAGAACACATCTAAACCAATTCCTAAGCCTAGGCACGAAAACTGCCACAAAACGTTTCCTGGTGAACCCAAAACCCATTCATCAAAAAATCACCATATAGAAAGTACAACTAAGTACTTCTCTTCGAGGTGTAGACCATCCATTCTCCCATTCCCCTCTAAGGCATGGATCCATCTACCTTGAGGAAAGGAGTGCGAGAATTTTTGGCCTAAACTTAGGATTGGATGATATCAAATTTTTTCACTCAATTTTTTCTCCCCTATTATCGAAGCTTCTTCTTTTGTCAATTTATGCTTATTATTATGGCTTAGGATTTGCCTTTTTGACATAAGGAGTTGGGTACCAAGTGCTATGAATTTTGTTTAAAATAACTGCTTCAAATTTTTTGATAATTCTAGAAGAGTTGGAGAGTCTAAAGCCTATAATACTATCTCTTTCACTTTCTTTGTTCTCTAATCAATTTTCCTTCCTACCTCTCTACGAGTTGTTAGTGCTAGTTGGCACATGCTAGATTGGCAAATTCCTTACAAATATTTACTTGCAATACTTATCCATTATAAGAGATGATATGTACCTATCTTGTGAATTTTCTTGTGCTATTTTGGGAACTCTCTATGTGAAGTCTCTTTAGTAAGTCTATAAGAAGGTGCTATAGTTTGAAGAGCATTATCAATATTGCTTAGCCCCTCTTTTTACTCTTTCCTTGACTCTTTTGGCTACATAATATAAATTTAGATGACATACTGACATCTAGTGGTGATGCATACCCATTACTCAAGCTTTCCTAAGGATATGTGAGTAGGTAGTGAGATGAGATATTTAGTTGTTTAGAGAACTTATCTCAGGAGTTTGTTCCTTCTATAATTTTTTCAATGCAAAAGATCACCTACATAGTTTTAAAGTTATGACTTCATAAGATGAGTTTTATCTAAATTTTCCCCTTGCTTTCATGAGCAATGCACCTTGTTTAGCCATTCCTAAATGAGGTATAAGATCATGCATTTGAGGAACCCTTAGCCAAGGCCTATCATACGAAGTCTCTTTGACAAAATATATTTTTTTAAATATATGTACAGATGCAAAAGATCCTAGTTTAACCCATACCTATTAGCTCAAAGATTTTATCAAGACCAAAATCTTAAGCTTTAGTAGACCACTGCTCCTTTTTAATCATTGGGCACAAAGAGATATACCCCCTCTTTGGATAGTTTTATTATGAACCACTCTTCCTCCGCCATGAAGGTCTAATTAGTACTTGTACCTATTGTGGGTAGATTTTCAATGTGATGCATGTAAAGTGGCTAAAATAGAATTGTTATTTTAGTACCATATTGAGCTCTTAAGATCATTAGCAACTAGTTTACCTATAGATAACCTCCAATTTTAGCAAAAAATCCCTTGACAAAAAAATTCTAAATGATACGAGGAGATCGATTATTTCTATAACTTGGGACACCATGAAATCTGGACAAGCATGTAAAGTTTATAGAAGACTTTTAACAATTCCTAATATTTAGACCACACTCCTATCTAGTTGTACCACCCTCTTGTTCTTAGGTTGATATTAGGTCCAATATGTCCACCACCCCTTTTAGTATGACTTAAGTACTTACCCCAAAGTCTACCATTCAATTGTGTATCAATTTATCTTTATAGACCAAGGACAAATAAAAAGGGGTAGGTTTGGGGCTACTCACTCCTAGGATAGATATTTGAAAAACCATGGATACCTTTTACCTTCCTAGTTCCCTTTATTCCTCTGATGATTTCTTTATATGCTCTTTCTACCTAGGAATGTAGAAGATGTCTCATATAGGTACCACCACTATGGATTTCTTTAGATGGTCCACCATGTTGAATGACTTAAGGGAATCAACCTTCTGAATGGTTTATGGCTATGGTGGAATTTTGGACATCTCCATCAACAATTGAATGGGATTTGGTTGAGCTATGTACTATTTTGGCATCTCCAAAATATTTTGCTTAGTACCTATCAAAGGTTCAAGGACAATTGATTTTAGTAGTATTATGGTGGGAGGCTCCTGTTTAGGGTCAACTAGTCTTTTTTGGAGATCTGAAGCCATCTGGTTGCTTTTTACCTACTCTTATATAACCCATTTTTTGGTCCTTATCACATATACCGATCAAACTTATGACTTGTTGGCTATTGGGTTACTTGCTCCATCAAATACTATGTATACTTCTTTGTCATCCTAGGTGATCAGGATTTCTCTTAAGATGAACTACCCAACTCAGGAAGAGATGGGATGGGGGAAGGTTGGCTTGTTTCTTGTGCTTCAACCCCCAAATAGGATGTAGATGCCTAAGGGGATATCATTTTATTGAATGTTACTACCAATGGTTGAGATCTTTCTTCGAGGTAAATTTGGACAGAGTATACATTTAATGTTGGGAAATACCAAGTAGTGGACTCCTCCACATATTGTTTTTGTATGGGAGCTATCTCCTGGAAGGGTTAGGAGGTAATTATTGTAATAGGATTACAAGTAGCACCACTTGTTGATTTTGGATCTATGCCTAATCAATATCCCTATTATCCTATAATTGGGGCCATGGATAGCCATTTAAATGAGGTTTATTTCCTTAGTTAATTTGATATAAGAGAGATCTTGGGTTATTCTAATACAAAAACCTTTGGTCATTTTGTTGTTTCCTCGTGGAAAACATTTCATTAGTGAATATCTTGAGAAAACTTTTCATTGCTTCAAACTCAAATTTGTTTGAGGTAGAGGGATTTGGGATAGGAAGGGAAATAGGGACTGTAGGTGTGATCGATATTTCCTAAAATATTGTTTGTTGAATGAATCAAGGAGGCTAATATGGAGATTAAAAACTAGGAAATAGAGGCATTTGGGGCCTAGGGGCTATCCTTCCAATCTATATTAGGTCATTTTCATCCTAGATGGCTATGTTATATGCATATAGTAGATAATTTCCTCCCTTGGCCATAATCATCATAGATATCTCATAATCTAAGGTGTTCAGATAATATATAATTACCAAGCTTGGGAGGGGATAAATCTCATCAAGTTTTTGTGTCATGCTTTGTGAAATTAGATGTTGAAATCATCCATAGCATCCATGGGTACTCTCTTTATTGTTAACAATTGTTCCAAGAGAGACACTTTGTTTACCTTTTCTATGAATATTTCAACAAACAAGGGAGCAAGTTGGTACTAGTCAACAATTGAGTGTGGTTGAAGTAAAATGTACCACTTGCAAGCCTTGCATCTGAATGACACCACTAAAAATGTTAGAGCCATATTTTACTCGATTACATTATGAAGTATACATAGGCTAACCATGTTCTACAGGTTCTCAATCGGTGTTTTCATACCTTCCCCAATTTAGTATGGGAGATATTTTATTGTAAATATTAGAGTATCATCCCAAAATGTAGGGGGTACCAAAGGTTGCAATGCACTTCTACCATTCCAGGTAGGATATCTTCTCAATAGTGGAGCAACCATATTTTTACCTTGGCCTCTTCTTCTTGGAATGGTATTAAGCAATGACACTAATGCTTGTTGATTTGTAGCTACGATCTAGTAGCAGGTCTTGCACTCATAAACTTGTGGGTTCTTTATTTTCAATAGAGTACCTAGGTGAATGTTGTATTTGCTCTATATGTAGATATATTAAGATCTTCATCAAAATCTCAATCTGGTATCTTTGTAAGAGGTTTCTTCTAGATATTTGTCTTTGAGCAGAGTCACTAGGTGAAAATTTTAAATGCTTCAATCAAGTAGATAGGTAGGGACCTTCACCAATGTCTTAGCTTGATTTAGTTCTTCTTGATAGTGGGACCAATTAAATATAAATGTGTTCCACCAGGCATGTCATTAAACTAATATCCTCTTTGATTATCACAGTCACCAGGTGTGGGGGATCAAATGATCTAACTATCATGCCTCACATAGAGCAACATAACAAGCTATCTCTAAAAACATGGGAGGTGGTTCGATTAGACTACCTCCAGGGTTTTTTACAAGGCTAACTCCTTATCGGATGTGATATTTAGCTCTCTATTCCAACCTAACCTACCTCAATTTTGGTGCACATAGGAAAAGGGAAAAAAAAACCATAAAATTCTAAGCTAACCAAAGATGATGCACCAATATCATAAGATTATTCTACATAAAAATGGTACAAGTAAACACGAGTCTTCTACATCGATAGCTCAAAGTGAACACTTTCTCTTCTTGACAAGCATGGTTAAGCACAAATTGCATATACAAGAAATGAGACCGAAATGTATTCATGGCCTTTTATGCATGCACATAAACATGCACACACACAAGAAACAAAATAAAAATTATCCAATAGTCATGGATTCCAACACACACACACACACACACACACACACACACACACACACACACACACACATATATATATATTTTTATATATATATATATATATATATATATATATATATATATATATATATATATATATAAGTATGAATGTTACAAATCATGTCAAAAATCTAGATTGTTATACAAAATAAAATGAAGGGAGAGTTACAAATAACAACTAACTAATCCTTTACAATGCCTAAATTACTACTATTTATAGATTAAATGGGGAGGTTTTTCTTCTAAAACTTGCATAGGAGTTCTAACAATATTTTTTTGTTGTTCCCTTGATATGATCTATATTGTCACTATTAGCCCTTTGAGATATCTAGATCTAGAATCACCAATTTTGTGTTGTTGAATGCTCAATTTCCACCCTAGGAATCCTAAAAACTAAGTACAAATGCCTTCCTATAATTAATGTTATCATATTTGGGATGTTGATATTATGGTTGCCATGTTCCTGCCTTCATAGGCCAACCACTTTTCTTGAATTGCTAAGCCCAAGTGATGTCATTAGGTGATCCTTAGCTTCTTTTAGTAATGGCTCATTAGTTTAGTTCATCTTCCCTTTTGGAAGTTTGTGCATCAACACTGATGTCCTACAACTCGATCATCCTCCTACCTATCACTTTGTCATATCTGATCACTCTTCCTTATTGGTCAATTATGCATTATGCCCTATTTCTTAGAGCACTTATTTTCTCTATGTAAATTTCTTTTATATTCTGAAGAGATGTGAGATATTAATTTTTTATAAAATGGTCATTAGAACTTTAAAATCATCTCCCTATGTTATACTTTTATAAACTTTTATGGTTCGGCTGGACTTTCATCGAAAGGTTAACGAAAGTCTTTTATCTTGTATTCTTTTCAAAACTTTTGGATGTTCTTCCTCTCAAAAAAATTATTTTATCCACCTTAGAATTTTTCTTGCAACTCGTGGTCCAACTATTGGAACTTTTCTTCTATTTTCTCCTTCAAAAGTTTTCTAATTTCTACTCTTCAAGAGTTTTGCTTTTATTACGCCCTTCAAAACTTTTTTGTAATCATCTAATTTTCAAAAACTTAGATAGCACATGTCATAGACACTCCTTTGTCATTCTCTCTAAGTTGAAAATTTTATAAAATGGTATCAACCCTCAATCAAAATTGTTTCACCTGCATTGGTTTGATGCCTATTTCTTTGTCTTCTGTCAGCTTTGCCTTGGTCTCATCCTTATTTCAAAATCCATCTAAGGCAAAAAAAATCGATTGTAGTGAAAATTCACTACAGTTACCATGATAAAAAAGGAGAATAAAACCAAGTCCTAAGAAATAGAAGTCTTTTGAAACGTTTACAATTTTTCATAGATGAAGACATAACCCTAATATAAGAAGAAGAGAGAAGAGTAAACATTGAAAAAAAGGACAAGGAATGAAGGGAAATGGGCAATGGTTAAAAAATAGCAAGATTTATATCTCTAGTTAAAAACATTTGAGAGACGTCAATACAACAAGAAGAAAGAATATGGGAGTTATAAAAAGTATGAACAATGAGGAATGATAGTAAATTGACATGGGTGAAAAAGAAAAGGCTTACATCTCTAGTCAAAGGTTCCAAATTAAATATGAAATCGATTCCCCCCATGGATATTTAAATTTGTTATATTGTAATTATAGAGGCTACCCTTAGCGGAGAGGACCTTGGTTAGGTTCCATTGTAGAAGGAAGAGATATAATTTACCCCACAAAAACACATGAACATGATGGGTGCAAGACCTCCAATATTTAAATAGGAATATGGAGGAATTAAACAATAGGAAATGGCAAGGGATATAAAGGAATAATAATTTGCTAAAGGAAACTTGGGGCAATAATATTTAGTTGGATAAAAATAAACCAAATAAATAATGTATTTGGACTAAAATAAGGGAAAAGGGAAGAAGTACTATAATTATAACTTGTTATTTTTCTCCATAAAAATATAAAACCTATAAATATTGTGGGATGGATTGTAAAAATCCTTATATACATTTAGAGAAATATATATCAGCATACTTCAAACTCAAATATAATAGTTCTAATAGGGTATTTTAATGCAAGCATAATAGTGATCAAATAAGAATGCTAAGAACCCAAGAGGATTTAGATAGTTATTCAATGTGGCTAGTAGAAGAAGAAAACTAGAAATGAATAAAATGCTTAGAGAAAAAGTGTCATTACTCATTTTGGAAAAGAACTATTAACCTCGTGTAACATACATGAATTGATCATCTACAATGGTATGAGTAGGTGGAAGAAATTTGGAAAGTATACATACCAAACTTACAATGGGACAAGCATTGTTAATTACGACATTTGCTCATAAAGTCTAATAATGAAAACAATGGAAGTAGATATTGAAGACTCCCTAACAATATTAAAATTAGATCATATACCAATGTGTATGAAATTATCATGACAATAAAAAGTTCAAAAAATAGAAAAAGTGGAGCCCAATCAATAATTGTCAATAGGAAAAAGGTTCTCATAACCCAGAGAATTATTTAATTTTCAAGGAAGCAATAGAAAATTTTTACAAAGAGAGGAAAAATAAATAAAAGGAAAGGGAATCAGGAGTTGTGAGTTAACAAATGTAATTTCAGAGGCATTAAAAGGGTGCAAATGGTCTAAAATTAGAAATAAGTAAAAGATATCTTTTGGCAAATGCATTATATGATGAATGTAAAGTAGTAAGAAAAGGTCTAAAAGAACAGAGTAATGAAGAGAAAAATAAAAGTTTGTGTAAACAAATAGTTAAAGTAAAAAAGAGGAATATGTGAGTGCAAGATGAGAAAAACTAATTTATTTAGGGAAAAATGATCTAAAGTTATTATGGAAGGAACTTTAGCGCAAAAAATAACATTATATCAATTAAATGGCCATAACATGCAAAAAAAAAGTATAAATAAGATCAATAAGAAGAGACCACTCTCATAATTATCACAACAACAAATTTATTTACCTTAAAGGAGCTCAACAAAGGTATTAAAGATCTATAAATAGGTAAGGCTTGTGACATGGATGGGCTATAGGCATAATACTTATCATAAGGAGTAGAGGACTTAGCACCACAAATCAAGAGGGTATTCAAAAACACAATCCAATATGGTTTTCCAAGGGATTAGACAAGTCTAACAATACCTCTCTTCAAGCGTGGAGGCAGAAAATCCCTCAAATTATTGAACTATTATGTTTAAGCCTCTTTGTACAAAGTTATTTGAAAGCATGGTTGAGAGTAGAATCAACAAGTGCATGTAATAAAAAGGAAAAGTGACAAAAGAGCAAACAATTTTAAGACCAAAGCACTTGACAATAGACCACAACATCACTTTGATACATGTCACTGAAAAATGATGGAATGAAAAAGGATAAGTTTTTTTTTGTTTTGTGGACTTAAAGAAAGTTTTTGGCATAGTTCCTAGAAGTAAATTATAGAATGTAATGGAAGACTTAGGCATACCAAAAAAATATAGAGTAATAGTTCATAGACTCTAGAAGGAAGTTTGAGCTAAAATCAAAGCATAGTGGCCTTTTGAATGCTTTATAAGTGATATAGAGGTTAAAAAAGGATGCCCATTATCCCTTACCGTATTTGGTTTATATATTGATAAATTAGAAGAATGACTAAATCTGAGTGGAGAGGATGGTGTTCATTTGGGAAGATATATAGTGAGGCTTCCTTTTTATACATATAATCTCATTATGGTTGCAAGGTTAGCACATGGTTCAAGAGAGCATTTAAAGACCTTAGAACACTTTTACAAGGAAGTAAGCATGCAAGTCAATACCAGCAAAACCAATATCGTAATCTTCTCTAATAAAAAAAAAGCCAATTAATTTTTTATTTTAAAATGGGTCTTCTAGAAATTGGTTCAGTGCATGCTCTCTCCCTCTTAACAGTTATAGATGTCGGTTGAGTGCTCATCCTTATAAAAGTGGGGGCTATCTCCCTCAACCGACACTCTCTATCTATAATTGTCCTTTTGAGCCCAGGAACACGACCCTTATATAAGAGAATACATAAAATCCCATACAACACGTAAAGAATCATGAGATGCCAAAAATACATGAGGGATTACTCATCTCACACACCAAAGCATCTATTTCATTTATGGCTTTCTCAAACCCAAGAGCCTTATATAAAGTCTAAAGGCTTAAAAATTGGTTTCTATAGGAATGAATGGTTGAGTGAGTAATTGAAGAACATGGACTTATACTGAGAGGGGGGGTGAACAGTATAAGACTTAACCAATTAATAATTTTAACTTTAGATAGCAGTGGCATCAACACAACATTAATCAAGACAGAAAGCATCACACATTGAAGACCCATTTTTAACGTGGTTCACCCAAAATGGTTGGGCTACGTCCACAAAAACTTTTCTCTAAAAGTTATCTCAAAGTTCTTTGGGAATCCTTCCCAATTACAATGTTTATGAGCCTCGGCCCAAAGGAGATACCTTCCCTTTCGCTCTCGGAAATGATCCCTCGAAGATCAACTGCCTCTACCTCTTGCCAACGACGTGGAACTCCTTTCCACCGAAGACCTCCTGTCCTCAATGCTTAGCCTAAGAGACCTCTGCCTTCTATGATCACGTCCACAGTAGCTCAACGAACTCTGTACCAAACACAGTCGACTGGTCTAGTACAAGTCTTCCTCTGTCCGTCGGATCTGTCCAACTCTTGAACAAATCAATCCTCTCGCATACAAGCCTTCTCAAAGACTTGCCAAATCTGTCCTCGGGTTCTTCTCATAGAACCAATGCACCTCTGTCCTCAAGTTCTCTGATAGAACTATCAAACTCAGCTCACAAGTCCTCTGCTAGGACCTGTCCAAATCTGCTCACAAGTCCCCACCGGAACCTGTCCAAAAACTGCTCACAAGTCCCCACCGGAACCTGTCCAAAACCTGCTCACAAGTCCCCACTGGAACCTGTCCAAAAACTCAGCAAGCTCACCAAGAAAAACTTATTGGAGTAGAAGATAATTGAACCTTCAAGCTGTCACCACACACAACTCTCAAACTTATAAATCGCTGTCCAAGAAACTCCGAATTTCGTGGCATAAAGACGTTTTAATAAAAACATGTGTTACTCTAGCAAAGCACCCCCGCGAGACTCGAAACGGTGACCTCCGCCAATGCAGCGCCCAACAACAACCTTCGCTGCCACTAGCCCACGCGGGCTACGAAGTTCACAAGTGAACTTCCCTCCACTTCACCCTCGAAAAAAACTCCCGAAGACTTTTCAACCGCACGTGCTTCTAAGTCTTCCTTCGATCGCAACGAATACAGAGCACAAACACCGCAAATTGCATTCGAGGAATTTCGAATTAATTAGCCTTCCAACCTTAGGAGTTGGAGAATAAATAGTCTCTTCGAAGACACCTTGACGTCGATGGAAATAAAGACCATTTCGAAATTAATCAAAAGTCTTTTCAAAAAGGGTTTAAAAACCCTTAAATAATTTTAATAAATTAAGAATAAAAAAAGGTTTAAAAACCTTTAAGTATTTTTAATAAATTAAAAATAATTTCTCCCTTAATTAATTAAATAATTAATTAATTAAAACCTTGAAGGGTTTTAAATAATAATTAAATAAATAATAAAGAGAACCTCCATTGGTTTTAATAAAAACCATTTAACTTGGTTTTAATAAAAACCCTATCCAACTTGGTTTTAATAAAAACCGGTTTGGTTTTAATGAAAAACCCTTGCCAATGGAATCTCTCCGGATTCTCTTAAAAATATTCTCTTGGAATCTTCCACCTTTGAAGCCAACACATCCTCTTAACATTAATGCCATTTCCTTTTGACATCAATGACAACTCATAGACAAGAAGCTAGGATCTCAAACCCAAAATTGCCAACAATCTCCCCCTTTGTCATTGATGGCAAACCATGCTTCTCAACAACACAGAAACTCAACATAAATAGCTCCCCTTTTCTTGAGGCCCCCCCCCTTACTCAAATCTCTCCCCCTTTGTCATCAATGGCAAAGGGTCACCTTTGGGGCTCGGGACTAAGAATGAGCCTCTTAGCTTAGTCCCTCCCCCACCTCCCCGATGAGGTGATTAATTCTGGGGTGGGAGTACAACTCCCAATTTCTCCCTTAGATACTCAAACGTATCTCTTGGAAGAGGTTTGGTGAAGATATCTCGCAATCTGCTCTTTAGTAGACACATACTCTACCTTGACCCGCTTGTCTTGCACTTTCTCCCTTAGAAAGTGATACTTGATGGAAATATGCTTTGTCCTTGAGTGCATTACCGGATTTTTGGAAATACTTATGGCACTTGTATTATCACAAAGTATGGAGATGGGTTGTTCATGCTTGACTTTGAAATCCTCCAAGGTGGTTTTCATCCATAAAACCTGTGTACACCCAGCCACTACTGCTATGTATTCAGCCTCTGTCGTAGATAAGGAAACTGAAGGTTGTTTCTTACTTAGCCAAGAAACCAAACTCTTTCCCAGAAAGAATGCTCCACCACTAGTGCTTTTCCTGTCATCAATATCGCCCGCCCAATCTACATCTGTAGAAGCTGTGAGGGTGAAATCATCACCTTTGGGATACCAAAGCCCAAGTCCATAGTGCCCTTCAGATATCTGAATATCCTCTTAACCGCTATAACATGAGAATATTTTGGAGCTGCTTGAAATCTTGCTACTAACCCAACTCGCTCGCATGATATCTGGTCTAGTAGCTGTAATATATAATAAACTGCCAATCATAGATCTGTACAACCTCTGATCTACCGTTGGAGATTCATCATCTTTACTCATCTTGCACCCCGTAATCATTGGAGTACACACTGGTTTGTTGTCCATCATCCCAAATTTCTTCAACATTTCTTTGATATACTTTCCTTGAGAGAGAAATATACCATCCTTTGATTGAGCAATCTGAAGACCTAAAAAGAATGACAGCTCTCCAATCATAGACATCTCAAATTCCTTCTGCATGGTGTTAGCAAAAACTTTGCACATCTGAGTATTATTTCCCCCAAAAATAATATCATCAACATAGACAACCATAATCAACATATCATCATTTTCATTCTTAATATACAAATTGCTATCTCGCCACGCCTTTCCCGAAGCCTTGCTCATGAAGATACCTGTCAAGTCTTGAGTACCAAGCCCTAGGTGCTTGCTTTAACCCATACAAGGCTTTTTTAGTTTACACACATAGTCTGACTGTTCCGAGAGAGACACTCCTTCTGGCTATTCTATGTAGACTTCTTCTACCAACACCCCATTTAGAAAAGCTGACTTTACATCCATTTGATATACCTTGAATGATTTGAAGCTTGAAAGGGCCAAAAATATTCTGATAGCTTCAAGACGAGCAACATGAGCAAACGTCTCTTCGAAATCAACACCTTCTACTTGAGCATAACCTTTGCAGACTAACCTAGCTTTGTTTCTGACAATATTTCCATCCTCATTGAGTTTATTTCTGAATATCCATTTTGTGCCAATGACATTCTTGTCCTTAGGTCTTGGAACCAATTCCCAAGTTTCACTTTTCTCTATTTGATTTAGCTCTTCATCCATTGCTTTTACCCAAAACTTATCTGCACATGCTTCACTGAAATATTTTGGCTCAATCTGAGATAATAATGAAACATTTGTAGAATCATGTGAAGGAATGACTCTTCTTCTTGTTTGCCTGCTATTTGGATCACCAATGATCAAATCTTTGGGATGATGTTTCTGAACATATCGTGAAGGAGTTTTGGGAAGCAGTTGTTGTCTTTCCTCTTCTTCATCCGAAACCTCTCTGAATTCTTCTTGAAAAATTTCATCACTGAGTTCCTTGACCGGTTCTCTTATCCTCGTATTTTCATCAACTGTTACATTTATGCTCTCTACAACCGTATGAGTTCTTTTGTTGAAGCATCTGTAGGCCTTGCTTCTGCTGGAATATCCAAGAAAGATTCCCTCATCACACCTAGGATCAAACTTACCCAAATTCTGATCTTCCCTTCCGATGAAGCACTTACTCCCAAACACTTTGAAGTATTTTACTGTAGTTGGTCTTCCTTTCCACAACTCATAAGGATTTTTATGATGATTGACTTTAAGTTGGGCCCCGGTGATAATGTAGACTGTCGTATTGACTGCCTCTTTCCAAAAACCATCTGAAAGTTTTGACTCATTTAACATAGCTCTAGCCATATTTTCAATAGTTCTATTTTTCCTTTCAACTACTCCATTTTGTTGAGGAGTTATTGCCGCTGAATATTCTCTTTTGATTCCTTGTTGCTCACAGTATTCCACAAATTCATTTGAAGTGAACTCTCCTCCTCTATCCGATCTTAAGCATTTGATTCTCTTGTCAGTCTCATTTTCAATCATTTCTTTGAAAGCTTTAAATTTTTCAAAAGCTTCAGATTTTTCTTTGAGAAAAGTAACCCAAGTCATTCTAGAATAATCATCTATAAACAACATGAAGTAGCTTTCTCCCTGAATGCTCTGAGTTCTGGTAGGGCCACATAAATCAGTATGAATAAGATCCAATGGTTTTGAAGAAGTATACCCTTTTGATTTGAAACTGGTTCTGGTCTGTTTTCCATGTTGACAAGGACCGCAAATGATGTTATGGGGCCTTTTTATTTTGGGCAAGTCTCTAACTGCTTCCTTGTTACTAATATTGACAAGATTATCAAAGCTCAAATGCCCCAATATTTTATGCCATAACCAACTCTCATCTTCTTGAGTTAGAAAACACTTTTCCTTTTTTATCTCACTTAGCATGTAAAGATTGTTTGGAGTCCTTGTAGCACTAGCAATGAGTTTTCCATTTTTTTCTTTACTTATCTTACATCTATCTATGTGCCCTTGATCACAAAGTTGACTCACACTTAGAAGATTATGTCTTAGGCCTTCTACATAAAGCACATTTTCTGTTTTGGATTTCCCATCCAAACTAAGAGTCCCTTTACCACAGATTTTAGCCGACCTCGTTATCTCCAAAACCGATTGTTCCTCTCGTTTGTTTCTTTTAAGACCAAAAACTTTTCCTTTTCACCAGCTCATATGTTTTGAACAACCACTATCAAGATACCATTTTTCTACTTTGTCTTGAGCATGAAAAGCAGTTTGAACTATCATTGACTTAGATTTGATCTCATTTCTCTTTTTAGTGAACTCAAGGCTAGATCTATCCAAACAGCACATCCTTGCTATATGCCCAAAATTCTTGCACTTGTAACACATGACATTTTTATTCATAAGAGGTGCAAAAGAGTTAACATTTTCCTTACTATGGCTATTCAAAGACTTATTGCAATGCATAGCTTTGTGACCAAATTTCTTGCAGGAAAAACAATAGCCATGGAAAGTATTATGTAACCTGTTTTGATGCCTTGGATGATTGTTCTTCTTGTGACCAACAGGAATCCACCGCTCTTCAGGATGAAGATTGATCTTGCTCGAAGACCCTATTTCATGAATGGTGATACAATCCTTCTTTTGCTTTTCACATGGAGTATTCTGTCTGAGAGCCAACTGTTCCAACTTCACTCTAAGAGACATAACCTCTTCTTCTAGTTTCTCACAATCAGCTTCCTTTCCTTTGAGAGCCTCTGTCGAACCTGTTCAACCTTCTTCCCTTCTTCAGCTAGAATTTTGAAGTCTATAAAACTTTGAGACAATTCTGATCTTGCTATCTCTTCTTCTCGACATTGATGCTTGAGAACAGAATTCTCTTCCCTGAATTTCTCAAGCTTTCTTAAAGCCAAGAAGAATTCACCTTTGAGATCGAACTCAACCTCTTCATCTCTTTCTGAATCTGTATGTTCCTCCGATAGATCCTTCTCCAAGTCGTTAGGCTCTTTCTTGAGAGACCTGCTCGATACCAATTGAAGAACATGGACTTATACTGAGAGGGGGGTGAACAAGTATAAGACTTAACCAATTAATAATTTTAACTTTAGATACTAGTGGCATCAACACAACATTAATCAAGACAGAAAGCATCACACATTGAAGACCCATTTTTAACGTGGTTCACCCAAAATGGTTGGGCTACGTCCACAAAAACTTTTCTCTAAAAGTTATCTCAAAGTTCTTTGGGAATCCTTCCCAATTACAATGTTTATGAGCCTCAGCCCAAAGGAGATACCTTCCCCTCTACTCTGGAAATGATCCCTCAGAAGATCAACTGCCTCTACCTCTTGCCAGCACGTGGAACTCCTTTCCACCGAAGACCTCCTGTCCTCAATGCTTAGCCTAAGAGACCTCTGCCTTCTATGATCACGTCCACAGCAGCTCAACAACCTATACCAAACACAGTCAGTCGGTCTAGTACAAGTCTTCCTCTGTCTGTCAGATCTGTCCAACTCTTGAACAAATCAATCCTCTGCATACAAGCCTTCTCAAAGACTTGCCAAATCTGTCCTCGGGTTCTTCTCATAGAACCAATGCACCTCTGTCCTCAAGTTCTCCGATAGAACTATCAAACTCAGCTCACAAGTCCTCTGCTAGGACCTGTCCAAATCTGCTCACAAGTCCCCACCGAAACCTGTCCAAAACTGCTCACAAGTCCCCACCGGAACCTGTCCAAAACTGCTCACAAGTCCCCACTAGAACCTATCCAAAACTCAGCAAGTCACCAAGAAAACTTATTGGAGTAGAAGATAATTGAACCTTCAAGCTGTCACCACACACAACTCTCAAACTTATAAATCGTTGTCCAAGAAACTCCGAATTTTGTGGCATAAAGATGTTTTAATAAAAACGTGTGTTACTCTAGCAAAGCACCCCCGCGAGACTCGAAACGGTGACCTCCGCCAATGCAGCGCCCAACAGCAGCCTTCGTTGCCACTAGCCCACGTGGGCTATGAAGTTCACAAGTGAACTTCCCTCCACTTCACCCTCAAAAAAAACTCCCGAAGACTTTTCAACCGCACGTGCTTCTAAGTCTTCCTTCGATCGCAGCGAATACAGAGCACAAACACCGCAAATTGCATTCGGGGAATTTCGAATTAATTAGCCTTCCAACCTTAGGAGTTGGAGAATAAATAGTCTCTTCGAAGACACCTTGACGTCGGCGAAAATAAAGACCATTTCGAAATTAATCAAAAGTCTTTTCAAAAAGGGTTTAAAAACCCTTAAATAATTTTAATAAATTAAGAATAAAAAAAGGTTTAAAAACCTTTAAGTATTTTTAATAAATTAAAAATAATTTCTCCCTTAATTAATTAAATAATTAATTAATTAAAACCTTGAAGGGTTTTAAATAATAATTAAATAAATAATAAAGAGAACCTCCATTGGTTTTAATAAAAACCATTTAACTTGGTTTTAATAAAAACCCTATCCAACTTGGTTTTAATAAAAACCGGTTTGGTTTTAATGAAAAACCCTTGCCAATGGAATCTCTCCGGATTCTCTTAAAAATATTCTCTTGGAATCTTCCACCTTTGAAGCCAACACATCCTCTTAACATTAATGCCATTTCCTTTTGACATCAATGACAACTCATAGACAAGAAGCTAGGATCTCAAACCCAAAATTGCCAACAAGTAATAAAGCATTTTAAGATAAGAGCTCTTAAAATAAAAGAGCTTCTCCTCCTAAAGAAAGGATTAAAGATAAGATTAGATTATATTCAATATTAAAGATGGATTTAAAGAAGCTTATCCCTCCCAAAGAATGGAATTCTATCCCCTCTCCTCAATTTTTAAAAGATAAAAGCTCAGTTATGGCCCTCTTAAAAACCTAAGCCCTCCTCCTTAAAAAAAGGTAAGGTTATGATTTTTTTTAAAGAGCTTGGTTATAGATAGAAGAGCTCTCCTCTCCTCTCTAAAAACATGAGGGGCTCTTTAAGGGGCTGGATGAAGCAAAACAACAAGTGGATGAATAAATGAAATATTAACTTGGATGAATCCCCAAATAATAACAAAGACATAAAGGCATTTGTTAAGGGAAAATTCAAAACAACTATATAAAAATGAAGTTTGGAAAGAGAGAACATCATCTTGCTAAATTTAATACTACATATGATCATCACCAAAAGACCTATATAGAAACAAACATCAATTGACTTATATAAACGTGCATGGCCCAATTAAGAACATACCTACACTAACTTAGGTGTGAAACAGATATATGAAAAAGACCAAAACAGAAATAGGAGAAGATGATATATACCTTTTATACATTAGGGGCAACTGAAACAAAAAGCCATTTTATTTTTCGAAAATGCAAGTTATATAGCGATATTCAAGCTAGCTATGTTATTACTTTAGCAATGAAACCATTACAAAATTATTTAAAAAATAGAAAGTATAAAATTTCACCAAATAAAAGAAAAAAATATTAAATAAAACTAACAACTATAATCTTTTGTAAACTTTATATCTCATAAACTATTTAAAACATAATAAATGTTTAAAACTTTTTATTTTTTCAATAAATTTACACATGTTTTTACGAGAAATCATAATTTTAAAATCTTTTATTTTATTATAAAGTCTAAAACTTTTAAATACACTATATTCAATGTTGATATCACAGAAATAATATAAACCAAACACTGTTGAAATGTAATTACCTATTAAGACCCTCATGAATGTGACCTCCCAAACTCTAGTGAATGGAGTATTAAGACTTCTTTGCATATCATGTTAAATAGACGTTGGGACATTGTCTATTTAGAGAAGAAGTGGAAGAAGAAGCTAAAGCGGGTTTGGAAATTCAGATTATCTGCTCAGCTTAAGGTTTTTCTTTGGCTGCTTATTTTTCAAGGGATCTATTCCAAGGTAAAGTTGACAAAATGGATGAATATCTCAAACCTTTGTAGTAGTTGTGGCAGAAAAGAAACTGTTAAACATATCTTTTGAGATTGTAGTGTAGCAAGGAATGTTTGAAAAAGATTGAAGTGGACCTATTATCCTATCCTAGGTGATAGGTGGAGTTGAAAATTGGTTCTTTTGGGAGATGCCTTTGGCTGCCCTCGGTATCTTAGGGAGGTGTGGACTGTTATTAGACCAACAACTTTGTATGTTATTTGGAAGGCGAGATGCAATTTAATTTTTGGAAATGAAGCTATTCCTGCTTCTGAGATTGTATCCAATACTGTTATTGATATTCAATTCTAATATAGAATATTTAAAAAAATTATAATCAAAGATCTCAAAAACTGTTCTGCACAAAACAAATTAAATGATTGAATGTCCTTGAACAATTTTTTGTAATCTATTATAATATCTTGTATTTTAATTTTTTGTATTAATATAAATAATATTAAAAAATAAAAATAAAAATAAATAAATAAATAAATAAAATAGAGGGAAGCATTTCAACGTTGGTATCTCAAAAATCATATAAACCAAAAACTGTTGAAATGTAATTGTCTATTAAGACCCTCACGAATGTGACCCCCCAAACTCTAATGAATGGAGTATTAAATGGAAGCATTCAATTGGTAATAAATGTTTATACCTTTGAATGGTATGGTAGGATATAATGGGTGAAAAGATATAGCAAAATGGTGTTTTTATTTTTAATTGTAAAATAAATATATATATATATATATATATATATATATATATATATATATTTATTTATTTATTTTTATATTTGATATACAGAAGAGTTGGTTATAAATTATATTGTTTTTTAGTGATTATCAAGAATAAGGTTTAAATCATACTTATTCCACCTCATTGTTATTGATGGAGATTTACTCAATCTCATTGTTGTTGACCCAACACGAGGGGACCACCGGTCGCTCAAGATTCATACCTCAGCATGAGGAGACCATCGGTTGCTCAAGATTCATACCGTCATTGTCGGTATTTTTAGTAACTATCAAACACAGGGTTCAAACCAAACTTATTCCACCTCATTGTCGACCCATACTTATTCCACCTCGTTGTTGTTATCCCAGCATAAAGAAACTACCTATCGCTCAAGATTCATACTGTCATTATCGGTTTTACACACTTAAAGGATTCAGATTAGACTACTAAACAAGTTGCCTCCAAAGTTTAAAACTGAGTATCTTCTTGGTAAGTGTTAAACAGACGAGCAAGTACCAATCCACCTAACCTTTAGAAATATTAATATGTGTCCTTAAACATTAGACCAAAGGACATTAAACCTTAAAATGTTAATGTGTTCTTGGAAAATGTAATGATATGAATTTCGGTTGACATTATAAAGATCTAAATTTGAATTATAAGAAAAGTAACTTCTATTTTTAAAATATCTTTAAAAATATATGAATGTCGCTTCAAAGCCATAGATATAAATAATAAAATATAAAGTTATATTTTGGGTCCACGTGCCATTGACCTTACCATTCTAATAATTGTCTTCTAGGGCGTAGCTTTTTAACAAGTTGTGGGTGACCTTTCAGACTAAAATCATATAAATTAAAAACGGTTGAAATGTAATTGTCTATTAAGACCGTATGAATGCGACCTTCCAAACTCTAGTGAATGGAATATTAAATGGAAACATTCAACAAATATTAGCACTAAATGTTTACACCTCACATATAATGGGTGGAAAGATATAGCACAATAGTGTTTTTACTTGTAGTTGTAAATTATTAATCTTTTTATTAAGAAAGCTTATTGGTATGGTTTTAAATTCATAAATTTAAATTATAAAAAATAGTTTATTATATTTAATTATTTATTTAAATTATTAAAATATTTTTAAAAAATATTAATATTCTTTAAAATCTTAAATATAATTAATAAAATATAAAATTATATTTTGCGTCAATCTTTCGTTGAGCTTACCACTCTAATTACCGTCTTTTTTCAGTTACATAAAAAGTTGGTCATTTTTAGTAAAGATTATCACCGTCTTCTAGAGCGTAGCTTTTTAACAAGTAGCGGGGTACCCCAAACAGGTGGAGATGGTAATGCTCTAATGTTTTAAAGAAACTTACCAAGTATTGGAGTGAGCGCACGCAACTTTTGACGTAGGATGGGGTTCATCAATACAAAGGTATTAAATACTATGTACTTCAAAAATATTAATCCACCAATCATTTTCTTCCGTAAAGATTTGATTTCCTACACCTTAGGATTGAGAGGGCCATGTAACCCCCATATGAATATCCATTACTACACGCATGGAATTATAACAATAATTGAACGTTGGTGCCCGGAGGAAGGTTAAAAATCATAATAATTTGTCACGGAAATATATAATTTAGCAATTACAATAGAAAAATTTTATAGGTTTTTGAATTTTTTATATATAAAAGAATTAGTAACATTTTTGCTTGATTCAGGGTAAGATATAATATTAAGTTAAACTTAAATGTCGTTATTATAAATCTTAGTTTATTGGGTAAATTAAAGTCAATAGAACCCTACTCCTCCAAAACCTCGTACCAAAATAACCAAACAAGAAACACTAACTCGTTACCAACTAACCTATCGTTCAAACTTATATTTATTAAATCTTAGTTTATTGGGTAAAACAAAGTCAATAAAACCCTACTCCTCCAAAACCTCATACCAAAATAATCAAACAAGAAACACTAACTCGTTACCAACTAACCTATCGTTCAAACTTATATTTATAAAAATTTATGATTACAACTTAAATCCACCTTGTAACCCAAAGAATAAAAAATCAATTTAACCATTTATATAAGTGTTGATCCTAATCAATAGCTAGGTGTATGTTGGCATTGTTTAGAATGATTTCATTGCCCTGAAAAAGTGTATGGTAGTTTTCGAAGTATTTACTTATTCCACCAACTTCCCTACGATACGTATCCTAACATGTGTCGGCATTGATAGTCCACATATCACGTCAAAACTAGACAATAGATGCCTCCACCAACTTCCCTACGATACGTATCCTAACATGTGTCGGCATTGATAGTCCACATATCACGTCAAAACTAGACAATAGATGCCAATAGATGCCTCAAATCTGAAAAAAATTACATTGCCCATAGGTGGTTGCTGTAGCGGTTAAGATGGTGGTTGATTTTTAAGTGGTCTTGTGTTCAAAACCTTTTGAAGGTGGTTGTTGATGTAATTTGTAAAAGTTCTCCTCAAAAAAAATTGATTTTATTAATCAAAACATGATTTGATATGTTTTTCTCTAAAATAATGGCATCATATCGTTTATTTACACGATTAAAATTTTAGTATTTTTTAAGGTAAATTTTACAAAGAATATTTATAAATATTTATTAGTTTTTTATTATATTTTTTATAATTATTAAAAAGTTTATAATTATTTTAATTATTAATTAATAAGGGGAAAGTGAAGCTTATCAATAGAGAATTTTATTTATTTATTGATAAGGTTTGAACTTTGGATCTTTTGAAGAATAGATAAAGCCCAAATTATTGTGTTGTTCCCTTACACAACCACTTTATTTATTATTATAAAATAATTTTAATAAAAGGTAAAAGGTCAAATATAATATTACTATTTATTAAATATAATATTATTATTTTTTAATATGTAATATGGAACTCAAATGAGTCTTACTTTTTATTACATCATCTTTTATATAGTGCTATTACAACATCTTATCAATTAAATTTAAGAAGTTTCTTCCAATTTAATTATTTATATTTTTTTGCCCCAAGGGCCAGATGGATTGATAATTGTATGTTTGACTAGACACTTACCTAGAAGAGACCTAGGTTCAAACCTTGGAAGCATGTATATTTGCAAAGTAGTAGTCTGCTTTGAATCTTTTGAGTGCATGTTAGATTGACAACGAGTACGAATCCAGAGCGATAGGTGAAGATAGGTGGTCTTCTTCATGTTGGGTTATAAAATAACGAGGTGGTATAGGCTTGGTGAGGGTATCCCCGTTTAAACCCCTGCACTTGGTAGTTACTAAAAATAATGTGGATGTAACCAACTCCCTTATATATTCAAAATATATATATATATATATATATATATATATATTCATATTTTTTATAAAATGAATTATTTTTATATTTAAAGAAAAATATTATTTTAATTGTTAATTTAAAATTTATATAGTTATTATAATAAAATTATTTAAACTTTAGTAGACATATTTAATTTTAAATTTAAATAAAATGTTATAAAATATGTAATTATTTCTTTTAATAACTTATCGTACAACGAATAAATTTTAAAATGTATAAATATATTTTACATATTTTTTATATAAAAAATATGTTTACACCTGACATCTCACACCTATCTACTCTAATCTACTCCAAATTTTAAATTTTAAAGGCACGCACCCTTGCACCCAACACTCATGCATCAGATTGCATTACTTGCATGTGTTGACACATCCCCGTAACCTTGATATGAACTCCCTTTTATATTATGAAATAATTAATTATTTAAATAATAAATAAAATGAGATTTTATTTTATTTAAAATATATAAAATAATTTATTATTTGATATAAATCTCAATGTCTTCTATAATTTTGTAATATTAGGTGTAATATCTTTTTTAAAAATTAAAAGAATATCAAATCTATTTTGCAGTTTATTTATTTTTTAAATTTACTTTCTTAAAGATATTAAAACTACTACCAACAATATTTAGCATGATAATGAGGTGAGAATAATTCATTTAATATAATGAAAAGGCATTATATTCATATATTTGAAATTTAATTGTGAATTGTGGAAACTATCTATTTCTTTTATTTAAAATAAAATAGGAATAAAATTTATAATATAATGTTATTTAGTCTTATATATTATATAATTGATTTAACATTTAAATTGTGGCATGAGCTAGTGTGTGAGGAAGTTGGTGTGTAATGGTTGTGTGTTAATTTTTTTATTGGCTTTCAGCTTTACTACCGCTCAGTCCTATACTTCGGTCATAGGGATTTCTCACATTACCTAAACTAAAAAAAAATTAACATTAAAATTAGGTAAAATAAAGTACAAGCTAAAAAGCCCAAGAACCAATGGAAATTATCCATTTTCAATACTCTCAAATTTCATATTGGCACCCCCAGGGTCTTCCAAAAGTTAACAGGTCAATGGTGAAATAGATTCCCTCGCCTTGTGGATGGGTCAAGCTCAATGTTGACGGAGCCTCAAAGGGAAGCCCTGGTAGGGCTGGAGGAGGTGATCTCTTCAGAAATAGTCAAGGTAAAGTCGTATGCATGTTTGCTGAGTCCATGGGCAGTCAAACCAATAATTTTGTTGAAGTCCATGCATTATACCTTGGCCTCCTCATTTACAAATGATTTCGGTTTGAAATACTTATCATAGAGAGTGATTCTTTGAACGTCGTTCGATACATCTAAAAATACCAACTTCTTGCCTGGAGAATTTTCAACATTGTCCAAGAAAGATTGAAGATAATTGAAGGCATCAAACATGTTACAATTCAACATGTTTATCAAGAAGGAAACAAAGTTGTTGACCTCCTTGTCAATCAAGGAGTTGAACATGATAACCTCCAAGTCTGGTATGACAATTTCTCTCAATGTATTGTGGACCACACTGATGCAAATGGAAATCTTAATCTTTAACTGGTTGTTGGTGCTAATGTGGCTGATTTGGGGCCTAGTGGTTGAACATGGTTTATCTGATATTGATGCCAACACATATCCCCTTTTCCCTTATGTGACTATGGAAATCTTAATTTTTAACTAGTTGATAGTGCTGATCTGGTTGATTTGGGGCCTAGTGGTTGGACATGGTTTGTCTAACATGGAGTTGTTGGTGTTGATGTGGCTAATTTGGGGCCTAGTGGCTGGATATGGTTTGTCTGACATGGAGTTGCTAGTACTAATGTGGTTGATTTGGGGCCTAGTGGTTAGACATGGTTTGTCTGACATGGATGCCAACACATATCCCCTTTTCCCTTATGTGGTTGTGGAAATTTTAATCTTTAACTGGTTGTTGGTGCTGATGTGGTTGATTTTAGACCTAGTGGTTAGACATGGTTTGTTTGACATTGTTTCTCTGACATGGAGTTGTTGGTGTTGATGTGGCTAATTTGGGGCCTAGTGGCTGGACATGATTTGTCTGACATGGAGTTGTTGGTTTTGATGTGGTTGATTTGGGACCTAGTGGCTGGATATGGTTTGTCTGACATGGATGCCAACACATATCACATTCTCCCTTATGTGGTTGTGGAAATATTAACTTTTAACTGGTTGTTGGTGTTGATGTGGCTAATTTAGGGCCTAGTGATTGGACATGGTTTGTCTGACATGGAGTTGCTAATGCTGATGTGGTTGTTTTAGGACCTAGTGGTTGGACATGGTTTGTATGACATGGAGTTGTTGGTGCTGATGTGGTTGATTTGGGGCCTAGTGGCTGGACATGGTTTATCTGACATGGATGCCAGTACATATTCTCTTTTTCCTTATGTGGTTGTGGAAATATTAATCTTTAACTAGTTGTTGGTGTTGATGTGGTTGGGGCCTAGTGGTTGGACATGGTTTATCTGACATGGAGTTATTGGTGCTGATGTAGCTGATTTGGGGCCTAGTGGTTGAACATGGTTTATCTGACATGGAGTTGTTGGTGATAATGTGGTTGATTTGGGGCCTAGTGGTTAGACATGGTTTGTCTAACATGGATGCCATTAAATATCTCATTTTTCTTTATGTGGTTGTGGAAATATTAATATTTAATTGGTTTTTGGTGTTTATGTGGTTGATTTGGAGCCTAGTGGCTAGACATTGTTTGTTTGACATGGAGTTGTTGGTGCTTATGTGGCTGAGTTGGGACCTAGTGGATGGATATGGTTTGTCTGACATGAAGTTGTTGGTGTTGTTGTGACTGATTTGGAACCTAGTGGCTGGACATGGTTTGTCTGACATGGATGCCAGCACATATCCCCTTTTCCATTATGTGGCTATGGAAATCTTAATATTTAGCTGGTTGTTGGTGCTGATGTGGTTAATTTGGGGCCTAGTGGCTGGACATGATTTGTCTCACATGGAGTTATTGGTGCTGATGTGGCTGATTTGGGACCTAGTGGTTGGACATGGTTTGTCTGACATGGAGTTGTTGGTGTTGATGTGGCTGATTTGGGACCTAATGGTTGGACATGGTTTTTTTGACATGGATGCCAACACATATCCCCTTTTCCCTTATGTGGTTGTGGAAATATTAATCTTTAACTAGTTGTTGATGCTGATTTGGCTAATTTGGAGCCTAGTGGTTAGACATGGAGTTGTTGGTGCTGATGTGGTTGATTTAAGGCCTAGTGGTTGGACATGGTTTGTTTGACATTGTTTATCTAACATGGAGTTGTTGGTGCTGATGTGGCTGATTTGGGGCCTAGTGACTGGACATGATTTGTCTGACATGGAGTTGTCGATTTTGATGTGGTTGATTTGGGACGTAGTGGTTGGATATGGTTTATCTGACATGGATGCCAACACATATCCCCTTATCCCTTATGTGGTTGTGGAAATATTAATTTTTAACTGGTTGTTGGTGTCGATGTGGTTGATTTGGGGCCTAGTGACTGGACATGGTTTGTCTGACATGGAGTTGTTGGTGCTGATGTGGTTGTTTTAGGACCTAGTGGCTGGACATGGTTTGTATGACATGGAGTTGTTGGTGCTGATGTGGCTGATTTGGGGCCTAGTGGTTGGAGATGGTTTGTCTAACATGGATGTCAGTACATATTCTCTTTTCCATTATGTGGTTGTGGAAATCTTAATCTTTAATTGGTTATTGGTGTTGATGTGGCGGGGGCCTAGTGGTTGGACATGGTTTATCTGACATGGAGTTATTGGTGCTGATGTAGTTGATTTGGGGCCTAGTGGTTGAACATGGTTTATCTGACATGGATTTGTTGGTGCTAATGTGGTTGATTTGGGGCCTAGTGGTTGGACATGGTTTGTCTAACATGGATGCCATTAAATATCTCATTTTTCCTTATGTGGTTTTGGAAATCTTAATCTTTAACTGGTTGTTGGTGCTAATGTGGTTGATTTGGAGCCTAGTGGCTAGACATGGTTTGTTTGACATGGAGTTGTTGGTGCTGATGTGGTTGAGTTAGGGCCTAATGGATGGATATGGTTTGTCTGACATGGATTTTTTGGTGTTGTTGTTGCTAATTCAAAACCTAGTGGTTGTACATGGTTTGTCTGACATGGATGCCAGCACATATCCCCTTTTCCCTTATGTGGCTATGGAAATATTAATCTTTAACTTGTTGCTAGTGCTAATGTGGTTAATTTGGGACCTAGTGGCTGGACATGGTTTGTCTGACATGGAGTTGTTGGTGCTAATGTGGCTGATTTGGGGCCTAGTGGTTGGACATGGTTTGTCTGACATGGAGTTGTTGGTGTTGATGTGGCTGATTTGGGGCCTAATGGTTGGACATGGTTTGTTTGACATGGATGCCAGCACATATCCCCTTTTCCCTTATGTAGCTATGGAAATCTTAATCTTTAACTGGTTTTTGATGTTGATGTGGCTAATTTGGAGCCTAGTGGTTAGACATGGTTTGTCTGACATGGATTTACTGGTGCTGATGTGATTAATTTGGGACCTAATGGTTGGACATATGGTTTGTATGACATGGAGTTACTAGTGTTGATGTGGCTGATTTGGGGCCTAGTGGCTAGACATGGTTTGTCTGATATGGATGCCAGCACATATCTCTTTTTCCCTTATGTGGTTGTGGAAATCTTAATCTTTAGTTGGCTGTTGGTGTTGATGTGGCTGATTTGGGGCCTAGTGGCTGGATATGGTTTGTCTGACATAGGGCCTAGTACATTTTTGTTTTTTTTTGCACCTTCTTTCTAGTTTAAAGTTGGTTGTTTCGTTCCCTTCTGAGGTTGTTTGTTTTAAGTTCAGTTAGTTCGCTTATGGCTAGATATATTTGCTGCATTTGTGTAAAAGGTTTCGAGACCTTTCAAAACCCTTTTTATCAACCAATAAAAAAAAGGTAAAATAAAGTATTAAATTTTTAAATAAGTATAATTTTTTTTTGTAAGTAGCAGATTTATATACAACGGGTTTTTGAAGGATCCCAAAACCTTATTTACAATATATGTCGCAACTTTGAACAACAAAAAAACATGATGGGCCAGGGGTGTACCCCTAGAACAAAAAATCGGGCCTCAAAACTCGACCCCTTGCCAACAAACCAGACAAAAATAACCCCATACCCACTAAAAAAACATAGGGGTGCAGAGACCCCTACCTCCAGACCTGTAGTATACGTACGCGGGCCAGGCAGAAACCACTGGCAAAAAAACAAACAGCATCCCAGACTAGCCCAGAGGGCCTGGGCCCAAAAAGATGAAGTGCCACCCCCGCCCACCCTGCAACACAAGGTGAACCATCGGGGCTGCCCCAGGCTGAGGCCCCGCACCTTGGAGCTACTTCCCATCCCCATCGGGACCATCCCCCAGCCTGCATCGGAGCTCTTTGAAGGCACTGACAGCCATAGTAGCCGCATTTGCTATCGATGTGAGTGAGTTGATCGCCATGTCGAGGAGGATACTAGTCGGGAAGATCCGGAGCTTGTTCTTAGAATTCGAGCTGATCTCAATGGTTTTCGTGGCCTCGACTCTGGGCCTCTTGAGTCTGGCTGAGGACCTGCTACTATCGGGAGTCGGGCCCCTCTGAATAGAGCTAGCGCCAGGGGTCGAAGCGCCACCAGGGGCCTGGGATGGTGTCCTTCATTTTTGGGTAGGTCTGCGCTCTTTAGGAGGAGGGGAATCTTCGTGGTCACTAGGAATGTCCTCCCTAGATTTAGAGGCATTAGGGGAGGTAGCGGGGGAGGCGGTAGCCTTGGTGGGGAGGACAAAAGCCAGGGGGTGAATACGCTAGAGCGGGGGTTGGCTAGCTAGGGTGTGATGATAGAGGATGACCATAAGGCCTTGATGGAAAGGGCGAGTTTGGTTTTTTTGAGTCCTGTCTATGGCAAGGCCAAGGGAGTAAAGAAAAAAGTGGGGAGTACTCAAAAGGGTGGCACCGTGAAGGTGATTGATGAAGCTTAAGTGGAAGTTGTACAACTTCTGGTCTAGATCATCACAAGTGATGAATTACATCACAAGCACAATGGCTTCGTCGAAAGGTTCGGGTAGGTCAGTCCTGAACAGGGCAGACTTGTACCAATTTTGCTTAGAGAAGCGGGAGAGCTCCTCATCCCAATTATGTTTATCATGGTGAATGAACCTCCCCTTCTCCTCGCGATGCAAACCAGTGACCTCGAACAAAAATTCTCTGGTAACTTTGAAGTGCAGTCCTTTCACCTAGACCTCGCCCTCGTTCCAAGTATCCAAGAAACCCTGAGTGATCTCCTCATCGGGCCCAACAAATTTATGGAGGAAAGGGGTATACTGCTTAGCATCAGAGAAGACCAAAGTAGACTTGCTCAGAGAGAGGGTCGAGGGCTCGACGAAGATGGTTTTGGGAGAAGACATGGCGGGCTCACAGGTCAACCAAGGTAGAAAGTAGTGGAAGGGGGCGGAGCCAAAAGGAGAATTCGCTCACCAAGAAAGGATGGGGGAAAAGGGGCAAGAGGGAATGGAGGTGACATGGCTCAGAGGGAGATAAAGGTGAATGGAGGAAGCCAAATAGGTAGTGATCGGGTGCATGCATCGAGAGTCGATGCCTTGGGCATGGGGTGACACGAGCGGAGTGAGACAGGGTCAACAAGATGGATGGAAGGCACAGTAGTTAAGGGGCGGGGGCCTATGGATGAGCTCCATGTGGCGCATCATCTGAGGTGGCTCTACTGGCTGGCCTTGCACGAGCAGTTGCCACGCCCGGGCAGCCAGGTCATAAAGAGCAAAGGACGCTGAGCCAGTGGCAAGGTGCTCATCTTGAGGTGGCACGGGCCCAAACATGGATCTAACAATGAGGCCATCTAGGATGCATCCTGTAGGGATTGGTTTCAAGCTACCTCGAACGTGGATGTTGGGGAAGAAGACACCTGGCACCGTAGGCTACCGAATGATTAGACTGATATGACCACGGTCAGGGAGACCATAGGAAACTACCATCGTGGAGGAATTCATAGAAAATTTAGCACCCCACGTGCGATTGGGGTGGGCGTGGCACCAAGTCACCCAGGCCCACAGACAGGGGAGTCTAGATGTGTGGAGTGTCATCGAGACTGGGGAAGTCTTGGGACGCTGCTTGCACCAGCTCGACAGGAAAGTCCTTGGTCCAGATGTTGAGCCCTTTCGAAGAGGCTACTAGATTGGCCAGAGAATCGGCCACCCTATTCCCTTCTCTGAAGACATGACAAATGGAATAGTGGGGGAGCCCCTAGAGGATGGCCCGAACCTCTTGAATGATATTGGAGATGCACCATGAGCTGGCACCCTGGCTGAGGGTGGCCTTGATGATGTTGAGGGAGTCACCCTCGATGATCACTTTGCTGGGGGCCTCTTGGAGGACGAGTAACCCATGGAGTAGCACCATAGCTTCCATGAAGTTGTTGGTTTATGAGCCAAGAAACTCAATGAATGCCAAGATCAGGGTCCCATTGTGGTCTCGGATGGCCCCATCGGTGCCAGAGGGACTAGGATTGCCCTTGGAGGCTCCGTCAAAGTTGAGTTTGACCCACCCAGGAGGAGGGGTTGTCCACCTTGTCGCGGCTCTTGGGGAGGGGACAAGGGGGTGGCCAGGGGGGAACTTGGACTTCGAGGGAGGTGAGGAGGGTAGACTCACTCGCCTTCTAGGGAGGACCACTCGAGGAGAGAGAACAGGAGTTCTTCAAGGCGAAGGCCATCGATTTGGTAGCCACTGACTAGGGGGAAGCAAGTCGAGGAAGAGAAGGATATGTCGTTGCGCTCAAGCTAGATCTACCAGAGCAGGTGGGGAATACATAAGGCCCAGAGGGAGCGGAGGGTGGGGTGGGCAAAGGGATTGGGCCACTGGGAAAAGAGGTCGATGATGGAGTTGGGGGAAACCCACTGAATGGAAAATAGGGTGAGGAGGTGACCGAGGGCCTCGAAGGAGAAAGGGCATCTGAGGAAGAGATGATTGGTTGACTCCCAGGAAGCGCAACAAAGGTAGCATCTGTTCGGGATTTGGAAGCCCCTCCTGGCCATATTCTCAATGGTTAGGATCTTATTTTGAATGGTCATCCAGATGAAGTAACTGATCTTGGGGATCAACTTCTTGACCCACACCTGCTTGATCGAGAAGAGGGCCTCCGTTGGGTCCCTTTGAAGGGCGTAGGCAGATTTGATTGAGAAGTAGCCGCTACTAGTGCCATGCTAGACACATTTGTCCTCCCCCTCACCAGAAGGAATGATGGTAGTCTCGAGGAGGCGTTGGAGCCTGGAAGCTTGAAGCGGGTGGCGAGGGTCCGAGATGGGCCCCCAGGTGGCTCTGCCCTAGTCCCTGACCATGTAGTCCGACACTTTGGAACCTTTGGAGGCCACCAGGGCCGGTTTAAGGGCTCAGAGGTCACTGTCAGAACTCAGGGCCTCATCTTGGATCCACCTATCATCCCAAAAATTGATCTTGGCCCCGTCACCAAGGAGCCATCTGGTCCCTTTCCGAATAATGTCTTTTGTGAGGGCCAGGGATTTCCAGAAGGCCGATCCATCTCTGGGCTGGAAGTCATTGAGGAACGGGTGTTGATGGAGATATTTTCTATGCACAATGTTGACCCATTCATCTAGGGCATTCATGAACACCTTCCAAGCATGCTTGGCCAGGAGGGCGTTGTTCATAAGGGGAACCCGCCTAAGCCCGATCCCTCCCTCTCCTTTTGGTCGGTAGACCAGGGGCTAGGAGACCAAGGGGATCCTCTTCTTGTCTTCGCTTCCAGACCATAAAAAATGTTTCTTGGATTTGCTCGATGTGGGCTGCAATGGAGGTCGAGATTCTGAACACAGACATGAAGTACACCGGAATGCTTTGGAGAACTATGGATGAGAGAGTGGCTCTGCCTACCTGGGAGAGGAGGTGACCCTTCCAAGAGGCCAATTTCCTCTGGACCCGTTCGATCAGCCCACTCCATAGGGCCTTGGAGGAAGCCCCCATGAATAGGGGTAGCCTGAGGTAGGTGGAGGGGAGGGTGTCAGGGGTACAACCTAGAATCCACCCAATCCGAGCTTGCCTTGCTAGGGGGTGTGAATGAAGTAGATTTTGCTTTTTTGGAGATTGATCTTCTACCCGGCTACCTCTTCATACAGACTCAAGATCTTCTTGATAACCTTGGCTTGGGGGACCGAAGCGGTAGTGGCAAGGATGGTGTCATCCATGAACTGTTGGTGGGACACTAGGGGCAGCCCCAACGCTGGCCTGATGCTAGAGATGAGCCCGTAGGAAGTAGCGCTCGATATGGTGTGGCCTAGGGCTTCAGCCAGGATAATGAAAAGAATCGGGGATAGGGGGTCACCTTGGTGGAGGCCTCTAGAACTAGGGAAGAAGCCTACCGGGGATCCATTAATCAAGATAGAGAACCACGGGGAAGACACACAATTTTTGATGAGGTTGACCCAGGAGGGGTGGAACCCAAACTTGAGGAGAACCTTGGTGAGGAACTCCCAGTTGACTCTGTCGAAGGCTTTATTCATGTCAAGCTTGAGCAAGAAGGAAGGCTTCTTGGATAGGAGGGCAGAATGAAGGACCTCATGAATGATGATGACCCCATCTGTGATAAGCCTTCCTTTGATAGAGCTCCCCTGGCAGGGGGCAATGATAAGGGGAAGGATGCCTTTAAGTCTAGTTTCCAAGGACTTGGTCAAGATTTTATAGAGGACATTGCACAGACTGATGGGATGAAAGTTGAAAAGGGATCTGGCTGCCTGGGACTTGGGGATCAGGGTGATGAAGGTGGAATTGATGCCTCTAGGGATGGAGCTAGCGAACTGGAGGTCTCGAATGGCCGCACACACTTCCTAGCCAATGAGGTCCTAGAAGGATTGGAAAAATTAGGGGGAAACCCATCCGAGCTCGGGGCAACATCTGCTTTCATGGACAACACAGTTGCGCTTATTTCTTCATCCGAAAGGGGCCGAAGGAGCATCTCATTTGACTGGGCCAAGATGGATGAGGGGATGTGCTCCAGTAGGGTCTCCATCGCCAAGGGGGACAGCTGAGGGTCGTCACCAAGGAGCTCCTGAAAGAAGCCGATGGCTTTGGCTCTGATGTCCTCTTCATCTTTGGTTACCCTGCCATCACTGCAAATGAGCTCAGGGATTCTGTTTGAGCTCCTATTTTTGAGAGTCGAGGTGTGAAAGAACTTAGTATTGGCATCACCATCGTGCAACCATAGGGCCCTTGAATTCTTCCTCCAGAAGGTTTCTTCCCTAGCTAAGACATTGTGATACTCGGCTAGGACTGAGCGCTCCTCTTCTCTAGCCCTCGGGTCTTGGCAGCCTTCCTAGAACCTGAGATCAAGGTCTTCTAGTTTTTTCTTGAGTGTTTCTTTGCTTTCGAAGATGTTACCAAACACCTCCCTATTCCAGACCTTGAGCTTGTCTTTAAGAAGTCTCAATTTTTGATAGATTTGCTCAACAGGGCACCCTATGACTAGGGAGGCCCACCAACAGCCAACCTGGGCCCTAAAATCAGGGTGATGTAGCCACATGGACTCAAAACGAAAGGGGTGCTTGTGGGGAGGATGCTTACCAGCTTCAAAGAGGAGGGGGCTATGATCCGATCCAACTTTGGGAAGGGCCAGTAGGGTGGCATCGGTGAACAAGGGGATGGCTTCCCTGGACAGGAACACTCTGTCCAATCTGACCTGGATGAGGTGGGCTCCTGCTCTTCTGTTCGTCCAAGTGTACTTAGCCCCTTTCAGGTGGACATCCATGAGCTCATTGGTATCAGTGAAGGCCCCAAAATCTTCCATGCTTTTGGTTGGTGTCGCTAATCCCCCACTCTTGTCAGAGGGGAAGAGGGGACTATTGAAGTCGCCCGTAAGAATCCAGGGGAGAGGAGCGAACACCTCCCTCATGGTGCTGATTTTGTTCCATAATGCAGATCTTCCATTCGGGCTGTTGGGGGCATAAACATTGGAAAGAATCCAAGACTACCCTGACTTCAAGTAGTGAATCAGGATGTTGGTGATTCTGGGGGACGACGAGATGAGTCTCCCCTCGAAGGAGCATGGGTCCCATAGACACAGTAGGCCCCCAACAGTGCCAGAAGTTAGGGTGGATAGGAAATCACTATTTCTCCAGATAACTTTGGCGACCCTCGAGGAGGATGCTTCGTCGAGTTTGGTCTCTTGAAGGAGGAGGACAGATGGGTTGTGGTCCTTGCGAAGCTGGGCAAGGATCCGTTTCTTGGGGGCACCATTGAGCCCCCTGACATTCCAGGTGATGAGCTTCATTTGACACCCTTGGGGAGTCTCTTGCCTCCCTTCCAATGCTGGGCAGGGGGTTTGGATCTTAGGGAGTCTACTTTTGAGAAGCTCATAGAATCGTCGAGGAGGGTCACTTGGGAGCCGCTAGCTATATCATCCTCCATGAGCTTGATGCGTTGGTCACCGAGGGTGGGGTGCCCTCTCTTCTTTTTGCTGCCAAAGTCGATGGTAAACTTCCTGCTATGGGTCCTCTTGGGGCTAAACTCTTCGAGATCAGATTGGGAACTACCAGCATCATCATCCGTAGACCTCTCGAAGCTGCACTCTGAGGGAGGTTGAGAAGGAGGGAATGAAGGGAGGGGGGAAGGGGATCAAGCGAGGGAAAATGAGGGTGGGGGGTGGAGGACACCCCACCCATAAGAGAGGGGGAGGGGTCATCTGGATGGGATGGGAGGGGGTTGGGGAGGCCTGACGCCTCGTAGGTCTGGGAGGGGGCTTCCTCAAAGTAAGCGAGGGTAGAGTCAGCCTACGGGGCTACCTAAGAGCGAGGGTGGCTAGAAGCCATAATGACCTGGGAGGGGATTTCCTCTACACACCTCAGAGGCTCTAAAATATTGTCAAGAAGAGGTTTAGAGTTACATACCTGAAGCTGAATGACCATCAGATTAGGGTCCACCTGGTTTTCCCCTATGACAATAGTTTTTATTTCTTTTTCTCGCCATTCTTGGGATCTACGTTCACTATGAGGGGGCCCTCGGGAGGGGACCCTGTCGGATCGGGTAGGGGGATCCTCGGGGTGGGGTGCTTCAACCTTCTTGGAAGTGGGGCATTGATGGGGAAGGTGCCCTTGAGTGCTACACAGAGGGCAGAAGGTGGGTTTATTTTCATAAATCAGGGCTTGGCGCTAGAAGAAGGATCCTAAAGAAATGGAGACAGAAGAAGGGAGTTCGGATTCAAGGTTCGCATTGACATAGAACCTGGCATGGACCATGCGTGAGCCTACCTTGGTGGCAGGATCAAAGGCAACAAGCTCACCAACAGCTTGCGCAATGAGCCTCAGGACGTCCTCTTGCCACAAATGGAAGGGGAGCTTCGAGAGACGAACCCATATCGGGGTGAAGTTAATGCTTTGGGTGCTGGGATTAAAGTCAGCTCCGTAACGCCTGAGGAAGAGGCTTTTGTGCCCTAGGAACCAGGGCCCGCCTATGAGGATCTTGCTGGAATCATCGTTGTTGTTGAGCTTGATGAGGAAGAAACCCTTGGTTAGGGCTACAAGCTGCATGTGCCCTGAGATTTTCCATTTGGAAGCCGCCCAACGGTGGATGGTTTCCATGTCCGGGCGCCCCCTATGAATTTCCCAACCAGGGAAAAGGAGGACCCTGACACAAAGGTCGAGTAGACATCATCATGGATGGAGATGTGCATCCCTTTGAGAGAAAGCCTCGAGCCGAGGGCCCAGGGCTGGCCACTAGTGCTAGACATGATCTGTTGGAAGGAGGGTTTGGGCCCCCCTGGGCCGGAACCCTAAACTTTGTCAAGCAATTTTTTCCCAAGACCTGCACTCGCATCAACACTGTCATGAGGCCCGACGCCCAAGATCCCATCCCCACCCTGGCCACCTGGCTACCCAGGCCCCATGCTTGACCCGGATCTCGCAGCGAAACCTACAGGACCGGACCTAGAGGTCACGCTCGCTCCCATTCCTACTTTTGATATTGCGCCTACGTCCGCTCCCACTCCTGCTTCTGCCATCCTCCTTAGAACCATCTGGAGATCCAAAAAAAATAAGTATAAATTTTATATATTAAAACTATTCCAAAATTATATGTAAATTCCAGAACATTAATTGAAACATATGATTCTTTAGATTTATTTAACTATTTGAAACTTCACATTTATTTTTTAACCTTTACATGTATGAAAATTAATATTGATAAAATCAAGGTAGTTAAAAAATAACAATTAAAAATGTTTAATATACTTTTAAATGTATCATAATTTTTAAAAATTAAATCCAGTTATTAAATCATCTAAAACTAATTATTAAAATATTTATGATTTCATACCTTTAAAAATAATTTTGAACTTATATATATATATATATATATATATATATATATATATATATATATATATATATGGTTATTGTGAGAAACCTCTATGACCAACGCATAGGGCTTGAACTTATATATGTTTTTTATATTAACCTTCTTAATTTTTTTTTAAGTAATACTTATTATACACATCCATCATGGGGATTGAACCCGGATCACATCACCGATAATGCAAGTGGCGTCCTTGAACCTTCGTAACATTTAAACAATATAAATTTTTATTTTACAAAAGTCATCTAAAATTAATAATATATTTTTGTTAAAATGTAAACCTAAAGTTTAATTTTAACAACTATAAAATAATTTAAAAAATAAAATTATTCAACTAAAATGGTGAGACTTATGTTTTATTCTTTAATTTTTAAGTCTAGCCTCTTAATAAATATTTGTTTAACTATTTTTGTGGTCCGAGTTAGTAAGTCTTTGAACTCTTATAAAATAAAATCGAGTTTAAATCACAAAGATAGTGAATATAAAGTGACCCGCTATATCGAGTTATTACTTAACATCCTACTCTTACTTGAGAATTATTCAAGTAAAAAGTACCCAAATTATATCTAATCCTTGAGTCTTAACCTCTTTTTATACCATTGTAAATTTAATTGCATAAGATTTGCATCTTATTCCATCATTACACTAATTAAACCACGTAGAGTAACATGTGAGTGAAAGATGAGAAGAACTAATTTATTTATAAATAATGACCTAAAGTTATTATGGAAGGAACTTTAGTACAAAAAATAGCATTACATCAATTAAATGGTTAGAATATGCAAAACTTAAATATTTAAAAGTAAGAAGAAGAGGTCGCTTCCGTAATTATCACAACAAATGTTTTTACCTTAAAGAAGGTCAACAAAGGTATTAAAGATCTACAAATAGGTAAGGCTTGTGACATGGATGGGTGATAGGCACAATACTTAAAATAGGGAGTAGAGGACTTAGCACCACACATCAAGAGGATATTCAACAACATCATCCAACATGGATTTCCAAGGGATTAGACAACAAGTTTAACGATACCTCTCTTCAAGAGTGAAGATGTAGACAATCCCTCAAATTATCAAACTATTATGGTCAAGCCCTTTTGTGCAAAGCTATTTGAAAGCATGGTTGAGAGTAGATTCAACAAGTGAGTATAAGAAAAGGAAAGAGGACGAAAGGACAAACAAGTTTGAGACCAAAACACTTAACAATAGACCACATCACTTTGAGACATATCATTGAAAAAATATGAAATGAAAAATAAGTATATTGTTGTTTGGTGGACTTCAAGAAAGTTTTTGACATAGTTCCTAGAATTCAATTATAGATTAGAATGGAAGACTTAAGCATACTAGGAAAATATAGAGTAATAGTTCATAGAATCTATACGGAGGTTCAAGCTAAAATCAAAGCATAAGCAAGTATTTTAGAATGCTTTATAAGTGTCATAGATATTAAACAAGGCTGCCCATTATCCCTTACCATATTTCGTTTATAAATTGACAAATTATAAGAATGGATAAATCTCAGTGGAGATGATGGTGCTTATTTAGGAAGATATATGGCTAGACTTATTTTTTATACAAATACTCTCATTATGGTTGCAAAGTTAGCACATGGTTTGAGAGAGCATGTAAAATCCTTAGAGCACTTTTGCAAGGAGGTAGGAATGCAAGTAAATACCAACAAAACCAAGATCATGATATTCTCTAATCAAATGAAAAATAATCGGTTAAATTTTTATTTTAAAGGGGGTCTTGTAGAAAAAGTAATAAAGTACAAATATCTCATAATAGACTTAAATAACAAGTTCAATTGAAAAATATAGTGATAAATCACTACACCTTTCAAAAGCAAAAGTTTGACTCATAGACAAGCACATGAGAAAATCCCGATCATCAGAGGTCATATATCATGAGCAAGAAATGTTTGAAAGTCAAAAGTTCCTAAGTCATGGATAAAGGAAAAAAACAAAATTCTCGATAAAGGTACAAGAGGTAAAAAATCTCAAATATTTGAAGATAAAAAACCCTAAGAGATGAAGTAAAACTCTCAAATAATATAGCATCAATACTCCAAAAATCAAACCAATTAGGTGCACATTCTTTGAGGAAGATTGTTCTTCCTACAAAAATATCTTGTATTTTCGATAAAGATGTTGGCAATTTTGGGTTTGAGATCCTAGCTTCTTGTCTATGAGTTGTCATTGATGTCAAAAGGAAATGGCATTAATGTTAAGAGGATGTGTTGGCTTCAAAGGTGGAAGATTCCAAGAGAATATTTTTAAGAGAATCCGGAGAGATTCCATTGGCAAGGGTTTTTCATTAAAACCAAACCGGTTTTTATTAAAACCAAGTTGGATAGGGTTTTTATTAAAACCAAGTTAAATGGTTTTTATTAAAACCAATGGAGGTTCTCTTTATTATTTATTTAATTATTATTTAAAACCCTTCAAGTTTTAATTAATTAATTATTTAATTAATTAAGGGAGAAATGGTCTTTATTTTTGTCGACGTCAAGGTGTCTTTGAAGAGACTATTTATTCTCCAACTCCTAAGGTTGGAAGGCTAATTAATTCGAAATTCCTTGAATGCAATTTGTGGTGTTTGTGCTCTGTATTCGCTGCGATCGAAGGAAGACTTAGAAGCATGTGCGGTTGAAAAGTCTTCGGGAGTTTTTTTGAGGGTGAAGTGGAGGGAAGTTCACTTGTGAACTTCGTAGCCCGCGTGGGCTAGTGGCAGCAAAGAGCTTGTTGTTGGGCGCTGCATTTGCGGAGGTCACCGTTTCGAGTCTCGCGGGGGTGCTTTGCTAGAGTAACACACGTTTTTATTAAAACATCTTTATGCCACAAAATTCGGAGTTTCTTGGACAACGATTTATAAGTTTGAGAGTTGTGTGTGGTGACAGCTTGAAGGTTCAATTATCTTCTACTCCAATAAGGTATGGGCACATTCTTCTTATGAGTATGATTGGTGTATGTTTTCTAAAATAAGGTTGGAGTGAAAAGGTATTCTACTAGGTATCCTTTGGCTAGGTGTAAATCCTATTTTCTGGTTTGTTGAAGACTACTTATGCATTGTTATCCTTAAGGAGAGTTTTTGGTGAATGCATAATTTCTGGTTTGAGATAGTGGAAGCTTTGTGCACTAGGGTTTATATTTGTGAGTCTAGCTACTTGCATTGAGTTGGTGGAACCCTTGGTTGGTTGTTTTGAGTTTGATGGTTGAGTTGCTTCCATAGAGGTTGTTTGATCAAGTTATTCCTTTACTTGATTCATGATATTGGGCTTACTCCATTGAGTTGATTTGAGCAAGTTATTCTTTGCATTTGGTGATATTGTGTTGGTGGTCTGTTTTGTTCAAATATCTTTGGAGGGAAAAGGATTTCTACTTGTTTCCTTTTCTTGTGATGATTGGTTGAATGCTTCAAGGTTGATGTTGAGTTGAATGGTGTTGGTTGACTAAACCTTGTTTGATGAGCATTATTGTTGAAACCCTAATTGATGGTGAAAAGAACATGAGTATCATTGTTATGTGATTCTTTGCATAGTTGGCAATTGTTGGGGTTTCATGTTCTTGAAAGAAAACATTCTATCCTATCCATTTTAGATATTGAGTTGAGTTTTCAGATTTGAGATTGAGATTGAGCTGAGTTGATTTGAGTTGAGTTTTGAGATTGGGATTTGAGTATAGAACATATTGAGTCTCTAACAATTCTCTTTATGCTTCTATGAGTTTGACAAATCACATTGGGTCTCTAACAATTCACTTTGTGATTTCCTACTAAGAAAGTTTTTCTTGGTGAGCTTGCTAAGTTTTTGGATAGGTTCTAGTGGGGACTTGTGAGCAGTTCTTGGACAGGTTCCAGTGGGGACTTGTGAGCAGTTTTGGACAGGTTCCGGTAGGGACTTGTGAGCAAATTTGGACAGGTCCTAGCGAGAGGACTTGTGAGCTGAGTTTGATAGTTCTATCGAGAGAACTTGAGGACAGAGGTGCATTGGTTCTATGAGAAGAACCCGAGGACAGATTGGCAAGTCTTTGAGAAGGCTTGTATGCGAGAGGATTGATTTGTTCAAGAGTTGGACAGATCCGACGAGATAGAGGAAGACTTGTACTAGACCGACCGACTATGTTTGGTACGAAGTTCTTGAGCTGCTGTGGACATGATCATAGAAGGCGAGAGGTCTCTTAGGCTAAGCATTGAGGACAGGAGGTCTTCGGTGGAAAGGAGTTCCACGTGCTGGCAAGAGGTAGAGGCAGTTGATCTTCTAAGGGATCATTTCCATAGCAGAGGGGAAGGTATCTCCTTTGGGACGAGGCTCATAAACATTGTAATTGGGAAGGATTCCCAAAGAACTTTGAGATAACTTTTAGAGAAAAGTTTTTGTGGACGTAGCCCAACCATTTTGGGTGAACCACGTTAAAAATGGGTCTTCAATGTGTGATGCTTTCTGTCTTGATTAATGTTGTGTTGATGCCGCTGCTATCTAAAGTTAAAATTATTAATTGGTTAAGTCTTATATTGTTCATCCCCCTCTCGGTATAAGTCCATGTTCTTCAATTGGTATCGAGTCGGTCTCTCCGGAAAGAGCCTAACAGCTTGGAGAAGGATCTATCAGAGGAACATACAGATTCAGAAAGAGATGAAGAGGTTGAGTTTGATCTCAAAGGTGAATTCTTCTTGGCTTTAAGAAAGCTTGAGAAATTTAGGGAAGAGAATTTTGTTCTCAAGCATCAATGTCAGGAAGAAGAGATAGCAAGATCAGAATTGTCTCAAAGTGTTATAGACTTCAAAATTCTAGTTGAAGAAGGGAAGAAGGTTGAACGAGGTTCGACAGAGGCTCTCAAAGGAAAGGAAGCTGATTGCGAGAAACTAGAAGAAGAGGTTATGTCTCTTAGAGTGAAGTTGGAATAGTTGGCTCTCAGACAAAATACTCCGTGTGAAAAGCAAAAGAAGGATTGTATCACCATTCATGAAACAGGGTCTTCGAGCAAGATCAATCTTCATCCTGAAGAGCGGTGGATTCCAGTTGGTCACAAGAAGAACAATCATCCAAGGCATCAAAACAGGTTACATAATACTTTCCATGGCTATTGTTTTTCCTACAAGAAATTTGGTCACAAAGCTATGCATTGCAATAAGTCTTTGAATAGCCATAGTAAGGAAAATGTTAACTCTTTTGCACCTCTTATGAATAAAAATGTCATGTGTTACAAGTGCAAGAATTTTGGGCATATAGCAAGGATGTGCAGTTTGGATAGATCTAGCCTTGAGTTCACTAAAAAGAGAAATGAGATCAAATCTAAGTCAATGATAGTTCAAACTGCTTTTCATGCTCAAGACAAAATAGAAAAATGGTATCTTGATAGTGGTTGTTCAAAACATATGACTGGTGAAAAGGAAAAGTTTTTGGTCTTAAAAGAAACAA